>CM053585.1:409906741-409944246 GCA_028646515.1 Pseudochirops corinnae
AGGAGCCCGGCGGGCGGGCGGTGCGCTGCGGCCGGGACCGTCGCTCAGCCACCCCGCCCCCCTTCCCTCCGGGCTGGGGAGGGAGGAGACGCGGAGCCCGCTGCCCCCGCAGCCGAGGAGCCGAGGCCCTCCCGAGCCCCCCACCCACACCTCGGCCCCGGGGCTGCGTCCCCGCCCCCCGGCGCCGGCTACTGGGGATCCCCGGACAACTGAGGTGGATGCCTCCCGGGAGGCCCCGGGGGCCGAGCCGGGCGTGAAGGTAACCGCTGCCGCCCGGAGGGCTTGGCCACCCCGCCGCCGCCCCCTCCCCTGGCCGCGGCCGGAGCAGTCCTCGGGTCCTCTGCCTCCCGGGTTCTTCTTGCCGGCCGACTGCCGCCGCCTCTTCCTTCTTCCCCGGCCGCCTCCGGCGGGTCTGCCCCCATTCATTTTCTGCCTCCAACTTTTCTGGTTCCTGCCGTCCGGCGGCTTCCCCTCCTGGGCATCCTTCTGGCCACTGGTCGCCGGTCCCCGCCTTTCTGCCTCCTCCCCTCTCTTCGGGCTCCCCCTTCTCCCTTGGGCATCCCCACTTCACTGCTTGGGGATCTGTGCCCCGGAGACCCCTGGGCATTTTGCTTTTCCTTTTCCCCTGGCTCCTTTCCATTTTCTTATCTTGACAGTGTCGCGGCCCCTTCCCACATACCCTTGTCTGTCTGTGTCCTCCTCCGGGATCTGTCCTGGGAGATTGCACTTGGAACTGGGCTCCTGCCCCGCCATCCCCTCTTCAAGTTCGTTGTACTTAACACAGCGGAGAGTTTCCTTTTTTCCCTTCTTTCTTCAGTAGTAGTATTCAGATCCCAGCTCTTGACCTACAGAGGAATAAACTTCCAAACTGCACCCAGAGTCCAGGGGGCTTGGAAGCCTTTCCTGGTGCTCAGGCGGCCTTCCTGTGGCAGCTTCTCCTTCTGTAAAATAGGGCTATAAAAAGTATGTGCTTTTTCACTGGTTATTAATAGGATTCATGAGGTTGTTTCCTGAGTACTTTAGGATTTCAGATGTGAGCAGTGACAACAGATCCCAGCATAGTACCATTTCCCAGATAGCAAGCATTTTTGCCATTGACTTATAGACTACTCCCAAGTTTAACTGTGGGTGTCTTTGGTTCTTGGGACTTATGGTTTTGGGGAAGGATACGTACTTCCAGTAAAGACAATAATTTCTTCAAAGTTTCTGTCCTGGTCCTGTACTTTGATTTTTATTTAGTTTCTTATGACTGTGGTCCTAAGACGAAAAACAGAATGAAATCATTGACAGCCCTCAGCAGAAAATCTGATTTGACCTTTTTCATTTCTGAGACAAATAATGCTCTGCTGACTTTCCTTTTCCTAGGAAGTGGGTTACTGATTTCCCCACGAATCCAAGGGAGACGGTGGTGCAGATCAGGCTGTGAGGGGGAAAGTCATAGGTGGTTGTATATAGCCTCTATTCAGTTAGTCCAATTCAGAAAAAGCAAAAACAATAGTCAAAATAGTTTCAGGCTGGTTTGTGAGTGTGTTCCTTCTTTTTCCTCCTGTTTCTTTAACTGGTTCCTAGCAGTATTTCAAAGTCTCTTTAAGAAAGAAGCTTGAGACTAGGGATAGGAGTCTGTAGAGCTAAGTTCTGGTTTTGGATTTCCTCTAACTTACTTTGTGATCAGGGCTGAGGCCCTTCACCTCCTGAACCCTGTTTTTTCCATCTCTTAAGTGAGGGGGTTGAACTAATAGATGATGGTTAAGGTCTCTTTTTTGCATTACTTTTATATGTTTCAGTCCCAGTATTTTTAAAGAGGTTTTATGTATTTGGTGGGGTTAGGGGGAGGACTCTTTTAAAAAGTTAAAACATCAAGCCTTTTTCTCTTTTGAAATTTCCTTTGATTTTTGGATATTTTAAGTTTTCTTATATGGTATGTGAAATTCTTATATGATACTGTTGGAAAGCCTTTTTATAGATGGAGGAACTGAGGCACGAATGGGGGAAGTGACAAGACCAAACTGGGATCAGAATAAAAGATAGGCAAGGTTTCAAGCTCTGGTTCTTTCATTAACTTAGCTTATTGGCTTTAGGCAAGTAACTTAGCTTTTCTGTACTTGTAAAATAAAAATAATAATATTTGCCCTGTCATCTCAGGGAATTAAGATTAAAATGTAGCAAGAGAAGGCTTTTAAATGTTGTTTTTTCTTTATATTGCCTTCCTTCGGTATTGTTGCTATAAATTTCTTAACCAGAGAGTTCCTCTTACCTATTGACAGCTTTGAGAAAAGACAGTATATGGGAGATCTGTAACTTCAAAAGATTACAGGAGTTTGGGGTGGAGGAGGGTAGATGTAATGTCTGAATAGAGTAGAGAGTTCTGATTGGTAGAGTTATGGGAGATCTAAGAATGTAGAAGGTGAAGGTCTAGCAAAGGAAGATTAATCTATTTCGGTTTTTTCCTGACCTAGAATAATAAACAGGGAAAAAAGCTATTTTGGATTGGGTTATGACTTTACTGATTTTGCTTCCATCTAGGTCTCACATTCCGAGCGTTAGCTTTGGGGCCTCTGGACTGCTGTAATGGAAACTGAGAGTGAGCAGAACTCCACCTCCACCAATGGGAGCTCCAGCTCAGGGGGCAGCACTCGCCCCCAGATAGCTCAGATGTCACTATATGAGCGGCAGGCAGTGCAGGTAAGGAGGGTTTCTGAGGGTGAGAAGCTTCGATTTGTGGGATGGGCAAAGACATAGAAAGAGAGGTGGATAGTCCATTACCTCAGCTTCCTCATGTGTAAAATGAAGGGGCTAAACTAGGTGATGTCTTTCAGTTTCAGAGCTGTGTCCTTTCTAAGCTTCCAGAAAGGTTAGGACAAGCAGAATACAATGGCTCAGAAGCAAGTGAGTTGCCCATGTAGGGTTGATTGCCTTGTTCTATTCATGTAACTGTCTATTTCTGATGCTCATGTCAGATTTGGCATCCACTGACCTTGAAGGAGCAATGTGATATAGTAGAAAGGACAGGATTTGCAGGCATGATCTGGGTTCAGATTCCAGCTCTTTTACTACCCATGTGTGATCTTATAAACTTGTCCCTCTGGGCCTCGGTTTGCTCATTTATAAAGAGAGGAGGTTGGATTTGGTGAGCTTTAAGGCCCATTCAAGCTCTGAAATTCTGTGATCCCTTTTTATGTCATTTTAGATCATATGATTACATTTATAGTGTATTTCTTTTCTTATTTTTATACATGAAGTTTCTGTTACATTACAGGTTCTACAGTAGTCCAGGGTCATAATTATAAGCCTCCGTTATTACTGTATGTTTTTAGAATGCCAGTTAATTGAGAATTCTAATTTCTACAGTGCTAGATAAAAACATTTTACTACCTTTCAAATCAAATGAAATGATACAAGTAAATCCCTTTGCAAACTTTAACAAGCTCTGTAAGTACTCATTGTTACTATTATAGTTGTCTCCTCTCTCCTCACTTGATGTTACTTTGCCTTCCTGGGTTCTGGTTTTTAATTTCCTTCCCCTAAAATGGCTTCACCTACTGTCTTATTTCCCCTCACAATGCCCTCTTTCCTTCCTATAGCAGATAGTCGGAGATCCCACTTTGAGAAATATGAATTTTTTTTCCTTTTTGACATACCAGCTTAGACACTTTGGTACAGCTTGTACCTATTGCTTCAAATAGAATATTGGTCCAAATAGAATAGTTATTTAATTCCTCAAGGACAAAAATCAGATTGCTGTTGTGTATATCCCTGGCCTCTACCTCTACCTGGAGGGCCTCTCTTTTTCAAACTGGCTCACAGCAGCACAGATAGGTTAGGAGTCAGCAGTTCTCCATTCTGAGTGACTTTGTTTCTTTTAGGCCCTGCAGGCATTACAGAGACAGCCTAATGCAGCCCAGTACTTCCACCAGTTCATGCTTCAGCAGCAGCTCAGCAATGCCCAGCTGCACAGCCTGGCTGCCGTCCAGCAGGTGAGAGGTCAGCAGCCAGCTGGCCCAAGAGGGAGGGGACAGGCACCACAGGTGGGTCGGGGGGACCCTTGGGGAGCATTGCATATACACCAAGTAGGACTGGAGATAGAGTCTCTCCTCTGCCTCTTGTTCCTCTTTGGGGGAGGGATAGTCCTTTGATACTGCTAGAGTCTCTGGAGTCAGTGGAGACCCAGCCCAGGAGTTAGAATTTCTCAGGTCTCATCTCAGTACTGACTCATGATGTAACCCTACAAAAGAGCCTTCTGATACTAAGTTTTACTTATCCAAGAAGTGAGAATAAGGATATTGAACTCTTGTTTGCCACATTGATGCTATAGAAGGTCATCATAGTTGCATGTGCCAAACTATTTTGCAACAACCAAAACAGAAGGTGAAAATACCTTCTGTCTCTATACTCTGTAATAAAACCTCTCTGTCCTCACCAGGGATTTTTTGTATGTTTGTGCATTTGTTATTGGAAGACTCAGGGTCTTTCCTTGTCTCTGTGCTCTCTCTTCTCTCTTTTGTTCTACACAGGCTACGATTGCAGCCAGTCGGCAAGCCAGCTCCCCAAGCACCAGCACACCTCAGCAGACCACTACTACTCAGGCTTCGGTAAGTACTTCTTCCCATTAAGGGAGCTGATGTAGCACTTCCAGTGTTTGAGCAAGGGAAAGGTAGGGAAAGGAACAAGCATTTATGTGCCCACTATATGCCCACTGCACTGCACTGAGCACTTTATAAATAGGATCTCACTTAATTCTCAAAATAACTTTGGGAAGTGGGTGCAATATATGTGGGGAAACTGAGACCAACAGTGGTTAAGTGAGTTGCTTATGGCCCCATAGCTACTAAGTGCCCAGTGCTGGATTTGAACTCAGGGTCTTCCTGATCCAGGCCCCAGCATTATCCCTTAAGACGCCTAGCTATCTTTATTTGAGTTTGGGAATCTAGCCATTTCAGGCTAATGGCAAAGGCTTTCTTCTCTTGTATAGAAAATAAGAACGAGGAGGAGATGAGTTATTTGGATCTGTTTTAGGGTCTTAATAGGAGACATAAATAATGTGAAAGAATGAAACTAGGGGAGTAATGATCACTCGGAGTAGCCCTGTGGGAAAGGCTGCTGTCCTGTGCCTCTGTATGTGACTGGGAGCCCAGGGTACAGGGTCTAATGGCTGATATCACATGATGTCCTGCAGGACTTGGGGTGACAAGCATGTGGTAGTATGCCTCCTCACCCTGACGTTCATGAGGAGTCGTAATGCTCCTTTCCTTTGACCCTGCCTGAGGGGGTATGTGCACTGGGAGATGTCCTGCTCTTGATTGTGATGCTAGATTTGTTAGAAGGAAAACATGGTGGTTTTCTGTCTCTTTTAAATCTTCTCAACCATCCATAGGTCATGTTCTTTTTCTGTCACACAGATCAATTTGGCTACCACATCTGCCGCTCAGCTCATCAGCCGTTCCCAGAGCGTGAGCTCCCCCAGTGCTACCACTCTTACTCAGTCTGTCCTCCTGGGGAATACCACCTCTCCCCCCCTCAACCAGTCTCAGGCCCAGATGTACCTTCGAGTAAGTCACTATACATAACCACCCTCCGTGCAGGAACACCCTAGTCTGTCTGTCTGGCAAGAACTTGGGCCAAAACTGGGAACCAACCCCTTTCACTTCCTTTGATCTTGTTCTTCCAGATGTCTTGGGACAGGCTGCCCTGCTTTCTTTGCGTCTCTTTACCTTAGGAGTGATTATTGATCTTTGTAGTCCCCAGACAGATAACAGAGTACTTTGAGGTCCCAACATGGAAGATGCTAGACCAGGGTGGAAAAAGGATCAGTTAGTTCTTTGCTCAAGTTATATTAACAGTTGCTTGTTTAATAATCAACCCAGTGTTAAAATGTTGGTATGAGAAGAAATCCATACCTCCTGGCCAATACCTCAGAATCTCTGAAAATTCCAGCTGATTGCCATATCTCAGCCCATTTTTCAGTTGTACTTATTTTAAATTTTTGATGTTTTGGCCAATTCATTTCTCAAATACATGAATCTCTGGCTCTGGTTTCTTGCTATAAATCTAGTTTTCTACACACTAATCGAAAGGACTGACATGGAAAGAGCCAGGCTTAGCTGTTTCATCAGTTGTTCCTGTTTTATCTTTGTTCTCTATTCCTCTGCTTCTTTTTTCCCCTTCTTTCTCTTATTCACCTCTCCTCCATTCTTGTTCTCCCACTGTCCTTGCCAGCCACAGCTGGGTAACCTGTTACAGGTGAACCGGACCCTGGGCCGGAATGTACCCCTGGCATCCCAGCTCATCCTTATGCCTAATGGGGCTGTGGCTGCTGTCCAGCAGGAAGTGCCATCTGCTCAGTCTCCAGGAGTGCACGCAGATACAGATCAGGTCAGTAATGACTACTTCAGCTGAGTAGAATCAATGTCAATAAGCATTTATTGAGGGCCTCCTGTGTGACAGGGACTCGGTTAGGTGCTAGGCATAAAAAGGCAAAAAATGAAGTAATCTCTGCCCTCTGAGTTCTAACAGGAAACAAAACATATGCATGTGCATATATATAAAACACACACAAAAAAGATAGAAGCTAACCTGGCCAGGGCAGAAAAAGGGAAACTATCAGTGAGAGTGACCAGGAAAGACCTTGTGGGAGGTGAGACTTGAGAATAAAATCAGAGATTCCAAAAAGCAGAGGTGAGGAGGAAATGCATTCCAGAAATCAGACAGGAAATAGAATATTAGCAACAAACTGCTAGAAAGCCAGTTTGGCTGGACTGGTCTGTATAGAGGAAGGGAATGCATTGATGGGTCTGGAAAGAGAATTGAGAGAGATTGTAAAGAGTTTTAGATGCTGAACAGAAGATCCTATATTTGATCTTAGAAATACTAGGGTGACACTGGAGTTCATTGAATAGAGCGTGACGTGGTTAGACCTATATTTGGAAAGATCACTTTTAGCTACTGTGGAGGATGGAGAGGAGAGAGAATCTTGAGGCATAGGGAAAGAACAGAAACCATTATTGCTACTACTGCAATGGTAAAGGCAAAAGCTGATGAGTACCTGGGCTAGAAGGCTGCCATGTGAGTGGAGGGAAGGAGGTGGATTCCAAGACGTGGAGGTAGACATGGAAAGTCTGACACATGAGTGAGTCTGACAGGTAAACGTGAGGAGCCAAGGATAACACCAAGGTTGTGAATTGGGTAAGTAGGGCAGCCATGCCCTTGACAGAAATTGGAAATTTGGGGAGTCACGTGGACTTAGGCAACAAATAATGAGTTTTGTTTTAGACCTATTGAGCTAGAAATGTCTCCAAAACTGGGAGGAATTTGTACTTGATTGCGTAGGCAACAGGGAGTTAATGAACACTGAATAGCGGAGTAGCAGTGGGAGTGATTTTGGGAAGATGAGTCTGACAGCGTGCCCCAGAAGAGTTAGAGGAGGAGACTGGAGGGAGAAGAACTAGGGAGGATTCTCTTGGAGTAATCCAAGTATAAGGTGATGAGGGCCTGGACTAGGGAGGTAGCATGGACATGAGGAAGTGGTAGAGCCGAATACTGTTTTGGAAAAAGACCACAGCACTTGGTAACATTAATATAGGATTGAAGGCCTTGTCATGTCGAGGAGAGATTAACCCCAGGGGGAAGAGCAAGTTCTAGTGGGTAGAGGTTTCAGGGAGGCAGATTTTGGCTCATAGGGAAAACTCTGTGTCTTCATCATCATCAGGTATTTATGAAGTACCTGCTGTGTGCCACACACTGTGCCAAGTTCTGGGGATACAGATAAAGTAAAAAGCACAATCCTTGCCTTCAAGGAACTCACATTCTAAGGGGGAGAGATAATCCACACAATCAAAGAGGGGGAGATATGCAAAAAAAAAAAACTGCATACAAGATACTGTGGTGTATAGTATCTCAGTGTATCCTAGTTGTATAAATGGGACATAGTCTCAGAGAAAAGGCAGTAGCAGCTTAATTTTTTTCCTGGAGGCAGTCAGGGTTAAGTGAATTACCCAGCTATTAAGTGTCTCAGGCTGGATTTGAACTCAGGCCTTCCTGACTCTCAGGCCAGTGCTTTGTTTCCTGTGCCAACTACCTGCCCCTAGTAGCAACTAAATTTTTTCCCCAGTTAATTTTTTAGTTTTCAGTATTCACTTTTATAAGATTTTGAGTTCCAAAGTTTTTTTCTCCCTCTCTCCCTAAGACAGCATGCAATCTGATGTTCTGTATAGCCTATAGGCTATACATGTACAATCATATTGAACATATTTCCACATTAGTCATGTTGTGAAAGAAGAATCAGAACAAAAGGGGAAAACCACGAGAAAGAAAAAAGAGAAAATAATGTGCTTCCATCTGCATTCAGACTCCATAGTTCTTTCTGTGGATGTGGATGCATTTTTCATCTTGAGTCTTTTAGAATTGTCTTAGTTTGTTGTATTGCTGAGAAGAGCTTTAATAGAGTTGGTCATCGCACAGTGTTGCTGTTACTGTGTACAGTGTTCTAGTTCTGAGTAGCAGCTGAATCTTAAAGGAAACATGAGGAGTGCAGAGACAGATGAGGAGAAGGTGGGACAACCAGAGTAAAGGCACAAATCTGAGAGGTCAAGTGGCATTTTTGAGGAACAGCATGGCCAGTGTCACTGGATTGTTGAGTGGGTGGAAGAGTAAAATGTGAGAGACCTGGAAAGGTAGTAAAAGGGCAGTCTGAAGGGTTTTAAAAGCCATTAAGATTTTGTATTTGATCCAGAAGGTGAGAGCCTCTAGAGCAGTGGTTTTCAACCTGTGTGTCACAACCCCTTTGGGAGTCAAATGACCCTTTCACAGGGGTCGCCTAAGACCATTGGAAAACACATATTTCTGATGGTCTTAGGAACTGAGACACCGCTCCTCTATACGTCTTCAGGTAGGTCTGCCCACATGCAGATACACCCACATACAAGTATTAAATGGTCGCGGCATTAGGAAGGTTGAAAACCCCTGGTCTAAAGTTTATTGAGTAAGGAGAGTGACATGGTCAGACCTGTAGGACGATCATGTTGGCAGCTGACCAGAGGATGGATTAGAGGAGAGAGAGACCAACCAACAGGTTATTGCAATATTCCACAGGCCTGTACTAGGGTGATGGCTGTCTGAGTGGAGGGAAGGGGGTATATATGAGAGCTATTGTGAAAGTAAAAATGAAGACTTGGCAATAGATTGCATATACGTGGTGAGTGAGGTGTGGGGGATGATAACAAGATTGTGACCTGGGTATCTGAGAGGATGGTGCCACCCTTGAGAATAATAAGGATGATGGACAGTCAGGACGGCCTGGGAGAAGAAATAATGAGTTCTGTTTTGACATGTATTTGAGATACTTATAGAATATCCCAACTTGACATGTACGGCAAGCAGCTGGTGACATGAGACTGGAGGTCAGAAGAAAGAGCTGGATAAAAAGATGGGCTGTCTTGAGGGAAATCGAGGTTCCTGTCACTGGATGTCTTTAAGTAGGCTCCTTGTTGAGGATATTGTAGAGGGCACAACTGTCCAGTCTTGGGCTGGACTAGATAACTCGTTGGATCCTTTCCAGCTGATGTGCTTTGGGTCCATTATCTCAAGATTTCTAGTCTGGGATAATGGAAAGCTTGTAATATGTTTTGCTCTAGCCCTGGGGGATTGAATTTATGATGCAGCGACTGCTTTTCCCTTCCATATCAGCACCACAGTTTCTGATGGAGAGATATTGATGGGGCAATAATGTAATCAGATGGATTCAGAACTGGTTGGATGATCAGGTTTGAAAAGTAGTCAGTTAACAACCCAGTGTCTTTATGGCAGGAGGCACTGCAGGGATCTGTCCTGGGCCCTCATGCTGCTTAATATTTTTATCAGTGTCTTCAAAAGGCAGAGATGGCAAAAATTTGCAGATGACACAAAGCTAACACATGGATCTTGACAGGCAAGAGCATTGAGATGAATTGAATATGATAAAGATCAAAAGGGATAAATATGAAATCTTTTATTTGGATAAAGAAAAATCACCTCTACAAGTATAAGATGAGGAAGTATGGTTAGCAGTTGTTCTGAAAACAGTAGTTCTGAAAAAGATCTGGGGGACTTAGTGGTCTGTGAGCTCACCATGAGTTATTAACGTGATATGACAGCCAAAAAAAGCTTGTGTGATCTCAGGCTGCATTAACTCGGTATAGCTTCCAGCAACAGGAAAGAGACTCATCTACCAATTTACTTTGCCATTGTTAGATCTCATCTAGAATGCTATGTTCAGTCTTGGACATTAGAGTTTAAGATCATTGAAAAGCTGGAAAGAACCCAGAAGAGGGCAAGCAGAGTGGTGAAAGTCCTTGAGTTCATGACATGTTAGGATTGGTTGAAGGAAATGAGCATATTTGGCCTAGAGAGAAGACTCTTGGGGAGATGTTACAACTATCTTAAAAGTATTTGAATTGCTTTAATATCAAGGAGGGATTAGATTGGTTCTATTTAGCTCCAGAGACCAGGAGAGATGGGTGGAAGTTGCCAAGAGGCAAATTTAGGTTCAATTGAGGTTGGGAAAAATTTCCTAATAATTACTGCTGTCCAAAAATTGACTAGCTTTCCTTGAAAAGTGGTGGATCCTTCTTGACCCCCACCCCTCCCTGGAGACCTTTCTTTGGGGAGAGGCAGTAGAGAGAGACAATGGGGTTGAGTGACTTGCCCAGGGTCACCCAGCTAGTAAGTGTCTGAGGCCACATTTGAACTCAGGAAGAGGGGTCTTCCTGATTCCACCAGAGTCTGTGCACTATGGCGCCCCCTAGCTACCCCTGCTTGGAGACCTTAAAAGAAGAGTTCCTTCCATTGAGGGGTTGGACTGAGGTGACTAATGAGTCCCCTCCAACTTCTATATTCTGTGACATTCCTGAGTTCCTGCCTTTTTTTCCCATTCTACATTTTTTTTTGAGGGGGGGAAGGCGAGACATCCCATTTTACATTTTCACTTCATGTTTTTCAGGTGCAGAACTTGGCAGTGAGGAGCCAACAGTCTTCAGCCCAGGGTCCCCAAATGCAGGGCTCTGCTCAAAAGGCCATTCCCCCTGGAGCCTCTCCCACCACAGGCCTTCCCCAAGCCACTGGCCAGCCTTTAGCTGTGGCTCAAGCTTCCTCTGGCGGGGCAGGCCAGTCCCTCAACCTCAGTCAAGCTGGTGGGAGCAGTGGGAATGGCATCCCAGGATCTGTGGGGCCGGGGGGTGGCCAGGCATCTGGGGGCCTGGGTCAGGTGCCCTCTTCAGGGATGGGTGGAGGTGGGAGCTGCTCCAGGAAGGGCACTGGGGTGGTGCAGCCTTTGCCTGCAGCCCAGGCAGTGACAGTGAGCCAGGGCAGCCAGACAGAGGCAGAAAATGCAGCAGCCAAGAAGGCAGAGGTAGAGAGCAGTGGACAGCAGAGTGTGGGCATGAACCTGACCCGGACAGCTACACCTGCTCCCAGCCAGACCCTTATCAGCTCAGGTGAGCTATCTTGGCCCTGCAGGGTATCTTTATTCACCAAAGACCTGTGATTTTTTTCTTGGAAAGCAGAGGACTGGCTACTTTATTTCCCATTTGTTTAAAAAGATTTATGTTATGGCATGAGAAAACAAATGAACATCCATTCACCCTACATCCTGCTAGTGTTAATAAGAAAAATAATGTATACTAATGGGCACTCTACACCATATACCAACCAGCTTCTAAACTGCTCAGTTCTGGCTGCTTTACTCTGAAACCTTGCATTGCCTTCCCTCTCTGTCTTAAGCCTAGGACAGAAATCTTTTTGTACCAACTGTGGGCCAAGTGTTGGGTAGCAAATAGTCCAAGTCTCTGCCCAGTGTGTCCATCTGCTAGATTCAGGATTACTCACTATCTGAGAAGAGAACAAAGTGTAGTTGATCCCTGATTAGGCCTGCTCCCTATTGCCCCTTGGACCTTGGTTTCCTCGAGAGGGTTACCTCAATTTTCTTACCTTTTAAAGCAACTGAAAAGTTTAGTGAGATGTTTCACTCTGAGATTTTAGGAAGTATGGGTTAATAGCAATTGAACTAGCATGGTGAAACCTATATTCTAATGTTGCCAGATCTTGATAGTCAAACAATAATGGTAACAGTATGGGAGGAAAGAAAACGATAGTACTATGAAATACAAGTAATAAAAATAAAGATGTTATTTTTGGAATGTCGGTAGATGGGACATAGCTGCATGTACTTACCTTCTCTATGTCCTTCTTAGCGTTTGGTCCTAACCCCCTGTTTATTTAATGTTAGCAGAGGTGTCCTGAGCCTCGGGAGGCTGGGTGGGGAAGCCCTAGTGATTGCCAAAACTAATTCAGTGTGGATAGATCACCAGGAGAGAATGGAAAGTTGATTGTAGTTGTTAATAACTACATTTATATGGTACTTTTAGTGCCATTTCTTTGTAATTTTGACATCTCTGTAGGATATATGATCCCCTTTCCAATGATTTTCAGGAATAGACACATTTGATGATACCTAACTTGAAGCAGCAGTATGTATAAGGCAACATCAGAAGGCACATCTCAGCCTAGGATTCTTTTTATTATATGACCTCAAAGTTTAGAACTCTTGGGAGGAACGCTTTAGTTTGATCAAATTTTATTCTTTCCTTGTTCCCTTGCCCACCTTGGCCTCATTCCTCTAGCAACCTACACACAGATCCAGCCCCACTCACTGATCCAGCAACAGCAACAGATCCACCTACAGCAGAAGCAAGTAGTAATCCAGCAGCAGATTGCCATCCACCACCAGCAACAGTTCCAGCACCGGCAGTCCCAGTTGCTCCACACAGCTACCCACCTCCAGTTAGCCCAGCAACAGCAACAGCAGCAGCAGCAGCAAGCCCCAACCCTCACTGCCCCTCAGCCACAACAAGTCCCACCTCCCCAGCAAGCCCCAACCCCACAGTCTCAGCAAGCTCAGACCCTGGTTGTCCAGCCTATGCTCCAGTCCCAGGCCCTTGCGCTCCCTCCTGACCCTGCCCCTAAGCCACCCATCCCCATCCAATCCAAGCTGCCTATGGCATCCATTAAGCCCCCTCAGTTAGGGGCTGCCAAGATGTCTGCTACCCAGCAACCTCCACCACATATTCCGGTTCAAGTTGTGGGAAGCCGACAGCCAGGTTCGGCCCAGGCACAGGCTTTAGGATTAGCACAGCTGGCAGCTGCTGTGCCAACTTCTCGGGGAATGCCAGGCACAGTGCAAGGAGTGGGCCAGACCCATGTAACTTCCCCACCCTCCCAGGCTACTGGTACCCTGCAAGAGGTCCCTCCACCATTGGCCCCTGGGGTCAGCTTGACACCTATGCAGGGGACAGCACATGTGGTAAAGGGGGGAGCTGCTGCCTCACCTGTTGTGGCCCAGGTGCCTGCTGCCTTCTATATGCAGTCTGTCCAGCTGCCGGTGAGTGATATCTGAAAGTGAAAGGGATTTTCTTTTGGGGGGAGTTGGTAGGGGAAGGACCTGGGTTACAGAAGGGATATTTCCCTTTTAAGCTGGAAGAGTTGCTCAAAGATGAGGGATACTGCTGCTTTTCTGGTCCTGATGGTAGAAGGAATCTAATATTAATGTAAGCAGTGTTCAAACTCCATATCCCTAGTAGTCAGTTTTCTAAGCAACAATTCTGTTTAAACCCACTCTAAGGTAGGCAGGAGTATTGGCACAAACCAACATATATAGCAGAAGTCGGCTCCTATGGGAACAAGGGGGAGGACCCAGAAAGGAGCACTTTAGTTAGAGAGCACAGAGCTGCTGAGGTGTTACCTGGGACGAATGGGAGTGGTCATAATCCTGTGTTGTCCTTCATCCTTGGCTTCTTTCCTATTTTCTTTCTTATTTCCTCTTGATAAAGGGCAAACCCCAAACTCTGGCAGTTAAGCGAAAGGCCGAATCTGAGGAAGATAGAGAAGAAGCCTCCACTATAAACACTGTACTTCCTGCCAAGTCATCACCAATTGTAGAGAGTCCCAAAACCATGGAAGAAAAGGGCAGCCTTGCAGGTGAGGTGACACTGGGCTTCCTAGTGATTTCTGGAGTTCGCTAAAGAGCCAAAAGCCAGCTCTGCTGCCATAGCATACCCAAAGTAGGGTGAATAACAGGACAGATCCCTCAACTGGCAAACTGGGTCATGATGATCTTGTAAATCTACTGTTATTGCAGACAAAACCAAAGGAACCGTTTTATTCTATCTATTGCTTATGTGTATTTTTGTTTTCTAGAGAAAGCTGAGCCAGTGGTCAACCTGGTCCCTAACACTCCTGGCAGTGACCTGGCAGTCTCAACCCCCACCACCTCAGCACCACCCCCTACACTGGCCATGATGTCTCGACAGATGGGTGACTTGAAGCCCCCACAGGCCATTGTGAAACCTCAAATCCTCACCCACATCATCGAAGGCTTTGTCATCCAGGAAGGGGCAGAACCTTTCCCGGTGAGGGAGTTAGGTTCAAGTAATTTAGAAGTGGAAATTACAATTTGCTCCCCTAAGCAAAAGATAGCTATTCCCCCAATCAGAATGAATGAACCTGTGATGAAGAAGAGTATACACACCCCAGGGTTCATTAGCCCTAGATTTAGAGTTAACGAACTTGTGTTTGAACCCTGGCACTTCCACTGTGGGACCTCAGGCACGGCATTTAACCTGTCTGGTCGTCATTTTCTCATCTGTAGAACAAGAGGAGATGAGTAAATGATCTAGGGTCCTTTCAGGCTCACAATATATGATCCTGCGTAAGTTGGAAAGAAACAAACAAAAAAAACCATGATGGAGATGGGAAGATGAAAGAAAAAATTTATAGAATTAAGATTGGGTTTCTGGAGAAATGTAATCTAACCTTTTGATTTTACAAATAAATGGAGACAGTTTACAGCAGGTGAAAGGACTACCAAAGTTATTCAGTTAGTGGCAGAGCCAAGACTTGACTGATTTCCAGTCCAGACATCTCCCTGTACCATGGGTAAAGGTCAAGAAAAGTATAAAAAGAAATAGGGTACTAGAGAGAATGTACATCTGCTTTCCAGTGTCTGTGTGAAGGCCTGGGGACTCTTGATTGTCCTACTTTATCTGGGAGAGTGATCTCTTGTTCAGATTCTGCAGCTAACTTAAGAATACAAGAACCTTATAGAGAGATATCCTTGAAAAGAATTATGAAGGGAGAAGGAAGGAAAATGAGCTAACTCATTATGTTGCCACTTATAGGTGGGCTGTTCTCAACTCTTAAAGGAGTCTGAGAAGCCGTTACAGACGGGGGCTCCTGCAGGGCTGAATGAAAGCCAACCAGGTGGCCCCCTAGGAGGGGACAGTATAACTTCAGGTGAGTATGGCTATGAAGACCCTTTTTGGGGAAAGAGGTTCATGGTGGTGGGCTTGGACTAATTCACTAGTTCTCTTTAGGGGTTTTTATTAATCTTTGGGAGGAAGGGGGTCTTACAGTCTCTTGGTCAGCTGTTATGAGTTTTTCCTTCTCAGCCAGCAAGTGAAGGAATCAGCAGAGGTAGGGATGGGGACTGGAGGAGGATATATATGGAAAAAAAGGATGATGAAAACATCCCAAATGACAATGACCTATATCCTCGAAGAACAGTTTGAATGGTGAACTATCACAGAGTTCCCAGTTGGGCTACTTAGGGACTGAGAGCTGGATTACTAGGGCTTCTGAGGGGCAGCTTCTGGGACTTAGGGTGTCCTGGTTGCAGTAGCGAGATAGCCTGTCCCTCAGCATTTCCCTGTTCTTTAGAGCTGGATAAAAAAACCAATCTCCTGAAGTGTGAGTACTGTGGAAAGTATGCTCCAGAGGAGCAGTTCCGTGGCTCCAAGAGATTCTGCTCCATGACATGTGCTAAGAGGTACTCATAGCCCCCTCACCCTCACAGTCCCTTCCCAGGACCATTTCCCAGATGCTCTTTTAGCTCCTCTTCTCCTGGCTCCCTCTTCCTTTCCTTAACGTTTAAAGTTCTAGTTTGTTTTGGGTAGGGTTAGCTTTTATAGTGGGAATCCCTACCCAGAGTCTTGACTTGCTCCTGTGCCTTACCCCTTACTCCAATAGGTACAATGTGAGCTGTAGCCACCAGTTTCGACTAAAGAGGAAGAAGATGAAAGAGTTCCAAGAGGCAAATTATGCTCGAGTACGCCGGCGTGGGCCCAGACGAAGTTCCTCTGACATTGCCCGGGCCAAGATTCAGGGCAAACGGCACCGGGTAAGGTTCCCTCAAAGACCACTGAAAGAGACACCTCTACCCTACCATGAAACCAATCAGTGTCCTTCCATCCTTCACCCTCCCCTGACCCTTAGTTCAAAGAGTTTGAAGCACATTGAGTCACTGCCACTGAGTATGGCAACGTCCCAACCCAGCGTTAGTCTGGATGGGAAATGTCACTTGTTGCCTTCCCTTACCTTATGTGTCCCCTAATTCTTGTCTTCCCCGGTTCTTTCAGTATAATTTTTGTGTAGGAGATCTGGATCAGGTATATTGTGAAAAAGGAGAAACATGAAAAATCAAAAAGCACAATGCAGTAAAAATTGAAATTTGCCCGCAAACGGAGCTGCCTTGTGTGCATTTGCAGATTACTTCATGTGTGTATATCTCTTGGAGACATTCTACAGGCCCCTAGAATGTGGGAGATGCCTATCATAGTCCTGCTTTTAATTCTACCAATCCCTCTTGATTATTGCTCTTCCTCCACAGGGTCAAGAGGATTCTAGCCGGGGCTCAGATAACTCTAGTTATGATGAAGCACTATCTCCCACGTCGCCTGGGCCTTTATCAGTGAGGGCTGGTCATGGAGAGCGAGACCTGGGAAATCCAAACACAGACCCCCTAACACCAGAGCTACATGGTATCAACCCAGTCTTCCTGTCCAGTAATCCCAGCCGCTGGAGTGTGGAAGAAGTCTACGAGTTCATCGCCTCTCTGCAAGGTCAGACACTATTGATAACCCCTCCCCAGAGCTTGAAAGCTTAACCTAGATCTTGAATTTTTTAGAAAGTATTCCTATAGAGACCAGTGTCATAGTGTAATACTACTGTAGCATAGTATGTATCATGTATAGTGTAGATGGCTGTATTTTTTCTTTATGGTTAATTATATTTCCTGTCAATAGCATGGTTTAGGGTTTCAGAGGGGGGATTGTGGCACTTCATCCAGTTTCTCAGAAATTGGCTTGGTATTCTGCCAGGTTACAGAAATGATAGCAACTTTTCATTGTCAGAAATTTGTTGGGCTTTTACTTTTAATGGCTGTCATTCTCTACAGCAGGCCAGCTTTCCAACTCTTTTACTTAGTCACCATGAGTCTTTGCTGCCTTTCTCTTGCAAAATAAAAATTTTGTCCTATTTCTTGAAGCAGTGACTGAAAGTAATCACTCTATTTCACTGTAGGGAGGGGAGTGTGGCTTTTTAAGGTCAGAAAAAGAGCTACAAGTCAAAAGATTTTAGCATGTTTTTCCCTGACCCACCCCAAAGGACAATTCCTAAATCAAGCTAAGATATTTCCCTCGATGATCTGATAGTATAAATATGAGCTCTGGGCCCCAGAGCAGAGTAGGTGTTCTTTGTGCTTAGTTACAAACATAAAACATATTTCTGTACTGTGGATCTCTACAGAGTAAGCTGTCCTAGGCTTTCAGTTCTTCCTTAATCCTTAGGCAGTTACAGCCAATTGCCCATTCTCTCATTTTACCCCAAGAACATGCCATCTCAGATCCCATATTGTAGCACTGAACTTAGGATAAGTGAGTCCCATTCCAGCTTTGCCATTGCTTATCCTCAGTTCATCCATCACGCCCTGCCACTGTTCTGTCTTGGGCACTGTGAGGGCAAAGGAAATACTGCTATGCATCTGAAGCTCCTCAGCTTGAAAATGGAAGGGGCATCCTGGGATGGAAATGATGGATGGAGAGGAGGGCAGCAGGATGGCACAAGATGGGGCCAGGATGCTTGGAGGCTGCTGTGAAACAGGTGGGACAGTCCCAAGGGAGACAGGCCAGGTTATAGCCCCACTGCCTTCCAGTCCTTTTCCTCTCCCTTCTCCACTCTTTACTCGTTCTTTTATGGCTAGCTCCTGTTTTATAAAACTCTTCTTCTCTTTGCCTTCTTCTAGGATGCCAAGAGATTGCAGAAGAGTTCCGGTCCCAGGAAATTGATGGGCAGGCTTTGTTACTACTCAAGGAAGAACATCTCATGAGTGCCATGAATATCAAGTTGGGTCCAGCCCTCAAGATCTGCGCTAAGATCAATGTCCTCAAGGAGACCTAACAAAGTCCTCCCACAGACTAGCCCAAAGTGGGCGCTCCCTTGATGCCCAAGCTGCAACCTGCTGAGGACCAGCAGAGATCTGGGCAGGGGAAGAGAGAGCTGTCTTACTAGTGGGGAAGACAGACAGGAAAAATGAGTTTTCACCCGCCCCTGGCAAACTCTGCTGTTACCATATGGCAACAGCCTTGACACTTCTCAGTTCTAGTTTATTTTTTAAAAAATGGCTCCTCCCTCACCCTTCCCTACTCCCCCAAATCTGTAAGACCTGGAGGGCAGGGGCTGCCCAGCTCTGTCCTGGACGGCGAGTCTAGCCAGGACTTCACTTTTCCTGGAGGACTATGATAAGGCAAGGGCCTGACAATGCATGGTGGAGCAGGTGAGATCTGGGGCTGTTTCCCCCATTGGGGCAATAAGGGTAGGATTGTCTAGTCTATGGTACTTCTCTCCCCAGACTGTACCACTGTAGCTAAGGCCAAGTCCTTTTTCCCCAAGTACCTCGAAGCTCCACCTGCTCCATGGCAGGGTTGCTGACCTTTCTTGAGAGTTGGCTCATAACCTTCTGAAGTTGCTGTAGGGACGTACGGCATGTTTGTGGCTGGCACGTGTGTGGTTTTTCCTGTTCTTTTTTCTCCCCCATTCATCTGTTGACTTTCTTCTACTCTACCCACCCTCCCTCCTTTTCTTTCTACCTCTTCTCTCTCCCCTACCTTGACAAGGCAGGAGTATGAGTCACTGGGGGCAGGAGTATAAGCACCTGCCTCAGACCCTGTTTCTTGTACAACAAAAAGTTCAAATATTTTTTTCTTCCTTAGTAAAAGGATGAAAACTGGTCTTGGTTGTCTGTTTACTTTATTCCTAGAATTCCTAGACCCTAATTCTTGTGCAAACAGCCAGACCACGAGGATTTTTTTTTTTGGTCCTTTTAATTTTCTGAAGTCGTGTTTTTATACAAAAAGTGGCATAGAGTTTTGCCTTATTTTAAAACACCGGGTTAAGGAAGAGAGAGGAAAACAAAATATACACACACACACACACAAAAATACCTGCTGATTTTATAATCTTAATTTCCCTATTTTCAAAGAAAAAATATTCAAACAGTAATGAAAGCCAAAGATAAATTTTTGTCTGTAGCTATTTTGCCCCTGACAGGCCAGAAGAACCTTATTAGCCAAAGAAAGATCAGCCCAGTTTCCTGGCCATACCACCTAATTAGAAAAGGGAGGCACCAGAAGGAATTTTGAAAACCCTTACTTGCCCAGAGACATCACGGGCACACTTTCCTCCCTGAGCCAGCAGAGGGAATGTTAGTAGCATTCTCTACACTTGGAAGCAGAGCTCCAGGCTCCCCACCTGCTTCTATTTGCATTTTTGGCAATTTTTGTAAAAGAAAAATAACATACCTGGGGAGATAGGCCATATTCATAAAAGGGTAGGAGTATAATAAGAAAAGCTTCACCAGTTCTGTAACCAGAGAAGAGAAAAAAAATCCCTCCTCTACCAATAAGCCCACCCTAGGCATGGCTCATTTTCCTTTTTAAGAGCCAATGTGGCACAATACTTCAGTCTCATTTCCCCTTTCTAGTTTCTGGCTTTCTGGATTGGGCTTTTTGGCTGAATGTGAAGTGACAACACAAGATCACAACCCACATCATATTTCAAGGTAAAGGTCCCTACTAAGTCAACAAATGACCTAGTGGTACCTCACAAATCTCTGGCCTGGGAAAATTCACATTTTATGGTTCTGTTCCCAGAGGGGGCCAAGAGAGACGGGGGCTGCCTTGGGCCCAGACCAAATTCAGGAACTTGGAAGTGATAATCATTACAAAGCTGTCCCAAGCAACAGGGAATTCCAACCAAACTCTTGTAAATAAGAGCAGGCATAGGTAACAGCATGACGGCAACCAAAACCCTATATAAATAATCTTTTTTTTCCTTTATAATCCAGTGTCTCAAAGAAGAGCCTAACATCAAAAATGTAGTAAAAAGGCTAGGAAAGTCTCTTGCCCACTCCCAGCCGTCTGTACACCTCCTTAGTATCCTTTCTCTGCAAGGGTAGTCCCTCTCAAACCCTCAGTTCCCTTTGGCCCGTAAATGGTGTTCCCTCCTAGGCACATTTCTCTGGGTCAGTGCCACTAATAGACTCCAAAGGAAGAACACAGAGCAGAGAGAAGGCAGCTTAGTGGGTAGAAAGAGTGAGTGCAAGTTAAAAGCAAACTAGAGGAAAAAACTGGTAGAAGAGATGGAGCAGCAGCGGCGGCGGCAAAATCTGGCTGAGGATGCTTTGGTTCGGGGGTGGAGAGAAAGAAGGGCTGGGCGTCTCCAGTGCAGTCACATGGGGAGCAAGTGGTCGTCCCTCTCTTCTGATTCTTCCCCCAGCTGGTCATCCCCCACACCCCGGTAGGCAGCAGGCACATTTCGAGGTTTAGACCGGCACACAAAATCACAACCATCCTGTGAGGAAAACAAACAACTGACTGCTAGGCCATGAATATCACAGCGCAGCCATAAAGAGGCAGTTTCCAGGGAGGAGGAAAGTAACTTGTAGAATAGAGATGCCAGCTGATAATGTGGAAGTTTAAAGTTCAGCTGGAGTTTTTGAATGCTGGAGAGTAGGGTCTTGACAGTAACCACTTACTTTCCCCTGTACCCACCCCTCAAAAGTTCCAAAAGACTCAAACCACTTTGAGAAAAAACGAATAAGCCAGTTCTTAGGAAAAGCTAGAATCTGTTCCCTGCGGTTAGATAGAATGGGTACCCTAGCAACAGCCCTATTACTACTTACTGCTACCAAATTGCCCAGATCCTGCCAGAAGGCTAAATGAGGAAACTGCTCCATGCCTTTGGCGCCTACCACCAGCCTTTGGTATAAGAAGCCCCCAATGAAATAGACAGCCACCAGGGAGGCAAACCTATGGAGGAAGAGAAGGAAAAAAGTATAAAAATAAGGTGACACACAGGTCCTAAGGAGTAACAAAGCTGGGCAATGAGAGCCAAAGGTCGTGAATGATTAGCAGTGCAATTAGTGACCTCCTCTCTCCCATGACCTTAAGGCTACCAGCTAGGCTACTGACCCCAATTGGTAAACAATGAGCCTGGGCTCAGAACTATGTATGAATCTGGATCCCACGTTAGCACAAATTCATGCTTGGTCAAAACAAATCAGCCCCTTGGCTTATGCTGTAGTTTATCCCCTTAGCGAAAGTAGGAATGAGAACTGTCAAATCCTCTAGGACAGAGTCTCCTCAATGCAATTAGATTCTACTGTTAAATCCATTCACATTCTCATAGCTGCAGAAGTGGGGATCCCTTATCCCTCTAAAGAAATTGTTCATATTGATCCAGAAAAAGGGAATAGGTATTAAGGCATTTATGCTTCAGAGCACTCACGTGATAAGTAAGATAGAGCCCACACTGAGGTGGGAATCTTCAGGTGGGCAAGCCAGACTGCTGTCCATCTCAAAGAGGTAGAAACATTCTTGCATTTTACCCCTTTCTTCAGAGACAGGTACGAAGTTGCCCTGTGTGAAAATGGGAAATTATAGTTTACTATGTTAAAAGTAACATTTTCTAGCATCCTTCTAACACTCATTCCCCTTAGCCTAATTCAGCAACCTAATGAAGGAAAGAAATGTTCCCGTGATTCCATATTCTTTCCTAATCTGCCCATCCAATAGCGCTGTGCCCACTCAGCTGAAGTTCAGCTTCTGTCCAACTCGACTAGCTCCATGGTGTCTCACCCCAACGGTCTTTTTGTTACAGGAGATCATCACCACTGCCCGTCGCTGTTCCTTGCCACAATGGTTGTTATATTCATCACCCCCTTTATAGGTCAGCATGATCCAGTCACCTGAGGGACAAGGAAAACGTTTTTTGTCACAGGAAAGGATAGCAGTAACAGAACTGGGCAATGGGGTGGGTAGAGAATAATAAAAGGGATTCAGATGAATTAGCTTTACTTGAAAAATTTGTCCATTATTGCATCAAGGGAACTATGTACCGAACATACCAAAGTATTATGTGTCTTGTTTAACAGAGTTGTGGCAATACCCATCCTCCTACAGGATAATCAGAATGAAAAAGATGAGTCTCTAGGCTAGTCAGAAGTCTTGATTTTTCCATACTAATGATGTAAGGGTTCAATGACATGAATCTAAATAATTTCTACTGATATTGAGTCACATTTATTGAGTGCGTACTACTTGTTGACCAAAGGGCAGAAGGGAGAAGCCTGCACTTTCTGGTATTTAAAATCAGCCAGATAATTCAAAAAATAATCAATGTGTTGAATTGGTTGAATGATGAGGAGGAGAAGGGGATGATCATGTTCATTCCATCTTTAAATCATGGCAATATATGTTCCTTAAGCAACAAAAATCTAAAGAAAATTATAAAAAATGAATATCCTTAAATGGGATCATAAGTTCCATTTGAAGGAGTAGAGAACTCTGGGCAGCTGAGTGTGGAAAGTAGTTGGCTTTGAAGTTATCTGATAATAGAAGTGAAAAAGGGCCTTACTTCCATTGAAGACATGGGTTTCATTAATCCTCCCTATTATCGTCTCCTTATTCGTCTTCAAGTTGATCTGCACCAGTCCTGCCCCAGAGTTGTTGCTGCCAACTTCCCGGCACACCCTAAATTTGTAGGTATAGGATTCTGAACCCTGGCCCACAGTACTTACAAAGCTGTTAAGAAAGAACAGGGAAATGAGAAAGAAGGGAGACAAAAGTCAGAATAGGCATCTCCACTTACAGCAGAATTTGCTCTGACCACATCTACTGAGGTTTTGGTCCATTTATCAGAGTTCATCCCACCTTTTTGGCAGAGATTATGGTCACAAAGTAATTAATACCATCTGTGCAAATGTGATATCTGAGACTCTGAAAGGCTAGTTGGTAATGAAAATACACCTGTCAAGAGCTTCTAGGCTTTTTAACAGATCCTCTATACCAGCGGTTCTTAACCTGTGGGTCATTCAACCCCCAAAGGGGTCAACGACTCTTTCACGGGGGTCACAGGGGTTGCCTAAGATCATTGGAAAACACGTATTTCCAATGGTCTTAGGAACTGAGACACCACTCCTCTATCCATCTCCAGGCGGGTCCGCCCACATGCAGATACACCCAACTACAAGTATTAAAGGGTCATGGTATTAGGAAGGTTAGAGTCTATACTAAATCTTGTCACTTTATATATGCCATTTCCCCATGCTCCAGGAACATGGCATTCTGGGATTGCTTTTTTCCTTACAAGGACCTTTAAATGATAAGCTACTGGAGATTCCCAAGAACTTACTAGCAAGGAACAGCTAATGTAGGGATCTAACGATGCCCAAGTAAGATGTCTAAGGCCCACTGCCTGAGTCAAATAGTTTGTCTTCAAAAGTCCACTTTATAGAGGACAGGCTTAGCTCCTGGGGTCTGTTCTTGGAGACAGATAAATCAGGCTGCTTAATGTGAGACATACAGGCTCTTAGGAAAAGTTGGGCTGATTTCCCTTCCTTTCATTATGAAACCAGAGTGGTTAGTCCTCAAAAAAGCCACAGATGGCATTTCCTACATGGTAAGGTTTTTTAATTTTGGGATCAGAGACTATAAAGACAAAAATTCTTTAAAACAACTACTGCCTCAAACCCTTGGAAGTTTCTTTGTTTTGTTGTTCAGTCTTTTCAATTTGTCCAACTCTTTGTGACCCCTCTTGGGGTTTTCTTGGTGGAGATATTGGAACATTTTGACTTCCTTCTACAAATCTGTCATTGCCTTCTGTCCTTTACCTTTGGTCAAAAAGTGGAGTCAGCTTCTTCAGTATAGCCAGCTCCTTCTCTGACTCTTTATCTTTCTCTCCTATCAAGTCACAGGTTTTCTCTTCCATCTGCCAGGCCTCCCTCACTGCCATGGCCAGGAGTAGCAGAAACAGCAGCCCAGCCCTCCAACAGCTGTAAAATGGGAACATCCTAATGGGAGAAAGGAGAAAAAAAGGGTGCAGGTGGAGGTTTAGAGAACCAGTCATCACAACACATTGCTAGACTGATCTTGTATAACTAAATGCAAAAAGCATCAAAACCTTTGGAATATGCAGAAATACATCAATAGGTCTAACACACACTGGTCACAGATAATGCTAACTTCCAGATTTTCTCATTCCTAGCTAGAGCTCTCCCCCCAACTCGGGCACAATTTTATGGAAGACTTCCCTACACCCTTCTATGATGTGTTTGTACAAGGTCCCTAGAGTGCCAAACTTATACTAATTACTCTCACTATTTTGGATTTCTCTACAAAATTTTCCTCTTTGTTATTCACAGTACTTTGGGGAAGGAGAAGAGATATGAACAAGCAGAGCTCTCCCCAGTATTAAGGCACCAAAAAGCCAATCTCAAACCAGGATTATTAGAGTGGAACTTCCTAACAATTCTCCTAATTATCAGTTATTTCACAAGTCTTCAGGGAGGGAGATGATATGATGAACAAATAGCTCTGAGTTCGTTGAGGCACCAAAAAAAGCCATTCTCAAACCAGGACTGTTAGAATGGAAGTTCACAAGTATTAATGGCAAAACAAATCACACCTCACAATTTCAGGAAAACTGGGTGAGTAGGAGAATTCCTGCCTGTCTGGAGAAGAGTTAGTTTATGATTTATGTCAAGTCAGTAGTTAGTCACTGCTCTTGCAGAATATCTTGCAGATATTTCCTATCCTCCAACTCCCTGTCTCCCCCCCAACCCCCCCAAAAAAAGCATCACAGAAGTTCAAACAGACCTGAGCTAGAAGTAAACGAGATTGCCTTGGTTCTTAACCTCTCAGACCAGCTTGTCTTAGTCATGGAGAGTGACAACATGACAAAAAGAATAAAGCCCCAATTAACAATAACAATATAATAACAATAATATAATAAATAACAACAACAATAAGCACTCATCTAAGGTCTCAAGGTTTTTGCTCTCCAAAATTCAATTTTATAAATTATGGGAAGAAATTTCATTAGGCCAGTACACTTCTTGCCATTGAGCTCCCGGGAACCACTCAGATACATCAATGTAATGTCTGCATGTTTGACCCATTTTACCAAATTACTCTGGGAATAAAAATATCGTTCAGTAATTAGAATCTACTCCCTATTACAAAATTTACTGTCCCCTTCTATCCCTTCCCTTTCTGCTTCATGGATGATAAGACTTCAACTTTGCAGAACATGCCTTTACCTAACTTCCTTGATAATCCCAGAGGTTATTTTAAGGTAACCCCTTGTAAACTATTCTATATCACACCATCCTGCCGCCCAACTCTGCCAGGCTGTCCACAGTCCTGTCTTTCCCTACCAATCCCAAAATTCAACTCTTCATTTGGCCCTCAAACACTAAAACACCAATCCTCTCAAGATCCAGAAAAGGTGACAGATAACAAAAATCATGTTCTCCATTTGACTAAAAAAGATAAAGGCAAAATGACTTCTCCAAAGCTCAAGAGTGATTTAGTGGAAAATGAAACAAAGGCCTCAGGCCCCAGTTAGCAAACAGCTTCCTATATCACTTCCAAAACACAAATAGTACTACGTGAAGGGTCCACCCTTTCTGCTACTTTCTGCATACTACTTTTCCCACATACACAAAATGAAATTAGAAAAAAATTAAAGGAACCAAAATTTCTGAAGGTCCCTGGAAAAAGTCATCTGAAGTTTTGCAGGCAAAGGATTAGGTCTAAGAGCTCTACGTCCCTTATCTGTTAATAGTTGAACTTTTCTTTAAATAGCCATAGCATTAAAACCCAGAAGTCTACCTTTAGTTTATCCCCTATAGCTCAACAGCTTCTAAGCAATGAATACCCAATCTCAGGCCATAAGAGAAATAGGTTTTCAATTCTTCCAACCCATACCAACATGTAAAGAATCTACCCGTATTGCCTTTAAGTTAGAGAAGCCTCCTCCAGGTCATATGGGAGGCTTTTTAGGTAACATTACGACCGAATTCTACAGAGGCATTAGCTGGAAAACTGGGCTAGGGGCATTCTAACAACAATATAGCATGAAGGGAATAAAGAGGAATCCTTTCTTATTTATTCCACAATTCGTCCAACTCTTCTTGGAGAACCATTTTGCATGTTAATTTTTAGTTACCATACCATTTAAGCTGAAGATTCATAAAATGATAATCAACAAAGATGACTAATCCAGTAAATAGATTTTATAATTATCCTTCAGAAAATAGGCAATTATTTTATTAGCCTTATTTATCCCTTATGAGTATCATAATTAAAGATTCTATCAACGATAAGTTATCTATCAAACAAGGTGCTTAGCACAGTGCCTGGCACACAGAAAGCACCACATAAATGTTAGCTATTACAGCACAAGCATTTCAGACAATCTGCTAAGCGATAGTACACTGAGTATACAGAAATATGCACAGATTTGTTTTTATTTGTTTTATTGCAGTGGGAGCTTGGACAAATGAGGGATTACAACACAGTTGACCTTTGGGCTGAACCTTGAAGGATTCTTAAGAGGTTGAAGAGAAGAAAACATGCCTTCTAGACACGGGAATAGATGCTTCAAACATGAAGCAATGGGATTAAATTAAGACAGGAGAGATTTTAGTTATTTTTTTTTTGAAACTAAGAACTCCTTGACTTTATCATGATTAAAATTAAAGCCCTCCCAAATCAGAAAAGGTCACCAAGAGGAGTTTGAGGGGTCTGCCTAGGAATCCTCAAGAAGCAGCAGTTATCTTCCTTAAACAATTTAAAACTTGGAAATAGGAAGGGTAATGGCCTCACAGCAGAAACACTCAAAAGTTTTCCTGCACTTGCGGTATGGAGAGACCGGTTTGGTGGAGACCGTCCTCGAGCCTCCCTTGCCACAAGAACTCCAGGCCTTCACCTTTCTCTTGCTTCCAGAAAAGGTTCCATACCCGAAACACTTACGAGAATGCAAAAGGGAAGACTTTGGGAAATGGGAGCTCAAGCTAAGTCGCCGGCAGAAACTCTAAGCCGGGCTGCACGAGGTGCTACGCCTTCCGTCCAGGCAGCTTCTCTCCCAGGACTCCTGCTCCTTCCTAGCATCCACACAAATCCTCCTCCTCATCTGACACCTTTGCCAGGTCTATCCCACCTTCCCGCCTCCACCACACCTGCTGAATCCCACATCAGGGGGGAGCCCCCAGTAACAGTTCAGCCAAATTCCACACCGAGGGGTGCAGGGACTCCCTTAGATCACCGCCCCCCTTTTCTCAGCACCCATCGATCTCCCCAAAACAGAATGAAGTTCCTGTAGGGTCTCCTCTCCTTCCACTCCTACCATGTCCCAGCAACTTCCCCGTGGCCTAGTCTGAGTCCCAGCCTCCCCCTCTTCCCAAGAGCCCACTTGAGAGCTGAGGGCTAAGCTCTCGGGAGAAGAGGGGTACCGGCGATCCGGCCTCCACAGGCCCCCTTGGGGTCCTTCTCCCCCCGCCTTCAGTCCCTCTCCCAGAGGCCCCAGCATACTCACGTGCCACTGGGGAGGAGGGGCGAAACGCCGATCGTCCTGAATTATTAATGAGCCCTCATGAATATTAATCAGAGCAAGTCTCCTCTGGAATCCCCAGTAGATATCGTCGGGAAACGGGGCCCGAAGATGGGACAGTACAAGGTCTCAGCGGCAGCCCCCGTCCCAACAGCCAGGGTTTGCAGTAGCACCTCACACTGCCCCACTCCGGGAACCGGAAACAGGAAGCGAAAACCTGCGACCCGGCAAGGCTACCTCCCACCAGGCCCCGCGGCAGGCGACCATGGAGGTTTTTTTTTAAAGCCCTGCCTCTTCCCCCTTCTCCCCTCCCACTCCCAAGTAGTCCAGCCCACCACTTGGCCATTCATTGGCAAAAAGCGAGTTTCAATCCCTCGCCTCTGACATTAACTACGCCCTCATTCCACCAGGTCCAATCACTAACAACATCCTCCGATGGACACCTCCCTCCTCTCTTGCCGATCTCTCAGGCCCCGCCCCTAAACCAGTCTTCCCATCAATAGGTAACCTTCACCCCCCCCCACCTCCGGCTGTCACGCGAACTCACGTGCCAGATAGCTGGCCCTCGGCTCCAAGGGATGTAAACTATGAAATAGGGAAGCGGAAACTGGGAGACGGCGGAGGGGAGAAGGAGAGAGAAGGCTGGGGACTGGGAGAACTTGACGTGTGTGCCGCTTAGCATTTTGGGAGTTGTAGTCTTTTTCCTTTGCCTCATCTCCCTCAACCTCCTGCACCTTCGCGTCCCCAACTCGGTCTGTTAGGTCTGACCAAACTTTGAGTCCATAGATGCCTGGGAAAATTCTAGAATATGAATCTGAAGTGATAGTTCGTGAACACTTAGAAAAAAAGGAAGCAAGAGACATGATTTCATAAAGAGCTGGTTGTGCCAGCCTCATATCATTTCCTCTTTTGACAGCCTTTCCAAACTGGTATTATCAGGGGAATACCTAATTTCAGCGATGCATTTGACAAAGAATCCCATGCAGAGCTGTAGGCTAAATGACTGTGCATTAATGGAGATTCGGAATTGGTTGAATGATTTGACCTACGGAGGGGTCAACGTCAGATTGGACGGGGATTTCTAGTGGAGTGGGGGTTCGGCGCTGGCTCAATGCTATTCAGCATCTTTGTCGATGATTTAAGTGAAATACAGATAGCAATACTTGCTACATTTTCAGAGGACAAAAACATGATGGAAAACCTCTGAGGAAATTTTGTTCTGAAGCAGTAGCAGGCAGTAGCTCCGATTTAGTCACGGCGGATGATTCTCCTTTCCTCCAATCAGCTCTTTCGGAGTGTAACGCTTTCCACCAATTAGCTATTTACTTCTGAATCGCTCTCCGCCAATCAGCTGAGTTCCCCGAATCAACAGGCGTTTTGCTGTCAGCTGTGCTGAACTGTTAGCTTCTACGCTCCGATCCTCGGCTTCCGCACGCGGCTTTCTGCCGTTGAGTTTTCTCTGTCTCTCCTGTACTTGACTTGTTCAGTAGCTGACACTCTAGGCCTTCTAATCTGGCTTCTGTTCCCTGGATTTGCTATTTAAAAACATTGCTTCCCAGGGTGAAGCGAATTACTTTACCCACAAACCCACAGTTTTATTAGGTATAATACAAATCGTCCTTATACGAGAGTACCATACTCTACAATCGGTTCTTCGACGCAGAATTTATCAGTAATAATTTACGAAGTCCTGAAAAGATATATTCAAATTAACTTCTGGCAAACCACGTACTTAAACCACATCGTCAGTGTAAGGAGGCTTGACCCTGTTTGCTCATCTGTAAAATTAGCTGGAAAAGGAAATGACAAGTAACTCCAGTATCTTTGCCAAGATTTGATGCCTGAAAAAACGTCTCAACAATCGAAGCCCTTGGAATTAGAGAACGGCTATCTGTTCTGTACTGTTCTTCTCTCCCCAACTTGAAACCCCAGGCTGACCTGGGATAGGAACAGAAAAGTCGTTAATCTTGGATTATGGCCAATGGGAAGACACCCCACCTAGTAGCTGGAGAGGTCATCCTGGGCATTATTAGGCATCTCTGTCTAAGAGCTCCACCTGGCAAGAAATGTTTCCTGGCATCAAATCTAAATTTTTGACTTTCACCTATTGGTCTCAATTCTGCCCTCTGTGGACAAACCAACAAATCTAATCCCTCTTTTCACACAATGGTTCTTAAAATGCTTGAAGATAAGTATAAAGTAAGGAGAATTTGGGTTCCCTCCTCCGCCTTCCATGTCGTGAAATAGGTTTTTAACAAAGTGCTAACTCCCAGTTTCTCTATGACAAAATGGAAACACCACTGAAACAATCAGAATGAGAAAGGCCATTTGATGAGCTGAATATTGGCCATGACCAATGGAAGCCTAAACCCTGGAGACTACAGTTTGACAGTTCAGCAGTTAATCAGTCCTGACCAGGAGAGAGGGGTGGAATAAGTACCCTTCCCCTTAGAAGAATCATTCTTGGAGGGAAGGAGATTTCTCTCCATCTTCCATGGCATCTAGCAGCAGAGTTACTTGCCCAGAAATCATTAACTCCTTTAGCAACTAGAGAAGTAGTCATAGAAACTTTGAAACATGGTTGAGGGAGCAGAGACATATTCTTCAGACAGGCTACTGATACAGAGAAGAGGTAACTCAAGTAGTTTAAGGGGAATGACCTCTGATAGAAAAGAGAGCCCATTATGGATTGTACTGGAATGAGCTAGCGCTGGTAATTCAGAGTCAAGCTATGGAAAGGAGTAGACTCTGAGAGACCAGCTGAGAGAGACAAATTTAGCAGTCCTCAAGAGGGCTGAGTGAAGCCTCTACAAGTTGGGAATGGACATCAGGTCCCAGCAATATTGGATTTGTAAAGTTTCATTGGCTACACGTGTTCCCTACATGTGTATTCTAAATCAGAACCTAGTCTTTCCATAGAAACTATGTCTATTTGTGAAAGGTTTAGGGGAGGAAATTTTGGTAGCTACTATGTTTACTATTGCCATAATCTTAGTAAATGCCTTTGTTTTGAGTTAATCGTGTCTCCTTACTGACTTTAAAGGGAAGCATACCAGTGAGGGCTCATGAGGAATAGTTTTAGTATAGATTCACAGCTATTCCTAGATACAGGGATGGGGAACCTTCAGCCTCCAGGACACATATGTTCTGTGAAGTTTGGATTCAGTCAAAGGGCTACACTTGAGGACTTAAAGAGTTACATGTGGCCTGGAGGCCACAGGTTCCCCACCTCTGCTGGTAGAACCTAGGAGTAGTAGCTGTCTCTCTTGACCAAAAGCAGCTAGATGTCTTAATGGACAGAGGATTGGGTGGGGAGTCAGCAAGATACGAGGTCAAATCTGGCCTCACACTTACTAGCTGCGTGACCCTGGGCAAGTCACTTAAGCCTATTTGCCTCAGTTTCCTCATTTGTAAAATGAGCTGGAGAAGGAATGGTAAACTACTCCAGTATCTTTGCCAAATGGGGTCATGAAGAGTCAGAATAACAATAACTAACTAAAAAGCTAACTTTTGACCAAACCCAGGAGCATGAATATGAGTTTGAGGCGTTCGCCTGGAAGGAGTGCTACAAAACTATCATGTTCCCCCATCTACTGGGTATCTTCAAGTGTCCAGGCTAAGCATACCCAGTTCCTTCCACTTCCACCATTCCCATATGACTTGGATTCAAGGTTCTTCACTTTCCTAGTCATCCTCCTAGAGTAATGATTCTCAACCTTCCTAATGCTGCGACCCTTTAATGTGGGTATGTGGGTGTATCTGTATGTGGGCAGACCACCTGGAGAAGGATAGAGGAGCAGTGTCGGTTCCTAAGACCATCGGAAATATGTGTTTTCCGATGGTCTTAGGTGACTCCTGTGAAAGGGTTGTTCAACCCCCAAAGGGGTCGCGACCCACAGGTTGAGAACCATTGTCCTAGAGGCTAGGGTAGGCCCTGTGCCTAGGCACATCCTAATTTCTCTCTCCCCTCCCACCCCTCAAAAGTAGCTTTGCATTTTAAGTTAATCATGATACATTTCTAGTTTCAAATGGTCAGTCAGTCGATAAACTTAGAGACTACTTTGTGCCAGATGCTATGCATGCTAAGTGCTTTGGGTACTAAAAGAAACAAATAACCATCCCTGCCCTCAAGGAGTACATAGTCCATTGGGAAACAACATGCAAACAAATATTTCCAAACAAGATATATACAGGATAATGAGGAAATCATCAAAAAGAGGGAAGGTGTAGAATTAAGAGGGGTTAGGAAAGCTTTCCTATAGAAGATGGGGTGTTAGTTGGGACTTGAAAGAAGCCAGGGAAGCCAGTAGCCCCAGATGAGGAGGGAGAGTATTCCCAAGCATGAGGGACAACCGGAGAAAGTGCCCAGAGCCTAAAGATGGAACAGCCAGAGGAGCCAGATGGATCGAAGAATACACATTAGCAAGTAAGGTGTAAGAAGATGGGAAAGGTGAGAGAGGGCTAGGTTATGAAGGTTTTGAATGCCAAATAGAGGGCTTTGTATCTGATTCTGTAGGTTATAGGTGATTCCACTGGAATTTATTGAGTAGAGGGTCTCATAGTCAGACTTGCACTTTAGAAAAATCACTTTAGTGGCTGAATAGAGGATGAATCAGAGTGGGGAGAGACTTGAGGCAGGCAATAGTCCAGGTGTGAGGTGATGAAAGCCTGCACCAGGGTGGTAGCAATGTTCTGAGAAGGGAGCATATTTGAGTCAACAGGCCTTGACAGCAGATTGGATATGAGAGGGGATAATGAGGATAACACCTAGGTTGTAAGCCTGAGAAACTGGGTGGATGATTTTGCCTTCTATGTCATTATGGAACAAGCATGGGTTGTTACATTGTACATAAGTATTATACTTAATTCCTTTAAATTTTAGTTCCTTCAGTTTGCTAAATAAAAATAATGTACTTTATAAATGAGTATTCAATAAATTTTTACTTTTGAAGTTAAAAACTTTCTGGATGTATGAAATGTGCTACATATGCCTATGGGAACATACAATTTTCAATTTCCCAAGAAATATTAAGAAATAGTCCTCTCTAAGCTCTTGGGGGAGAAGGGAAGCCCCTTAAAGAGGCTATCCTCTCTGCCTCTGATTCAATTAAATTCTCTATATAGCTCTTTGGAAGAGCCCCATTGATTCCTCAATGGCAGGAGGAATCAGATAGCCCAGACTGTATCTTTTTTCTTGTTAAAGATTCTTATGATGCCTGGAATCACCTTGGGTTAGAGTCATGTCAGAGGTCATAGGAGACTATGCTAGTTTGGACATTTTTTTCTCTAAACTAAAAATGACTTGGCTATAATGTTAAATAAAATTGTCTCTCGAAGACTTTACCCTAAATAGCAGAGTACTTGTAATGGTAATGGAATTTGAACCCCACAGTGGGATGGACTTGTTGACGTGACAAAAGGGGGCTGAACTGGAAGGAGCTGGTGCTGTGTATAGGGAAATGCCCAAGCTGAGACAGGCCAGAAGAACTTTTGGGAGCAGCATCTTGGAAGGAGGGAGGGAGGGGGAGAGAGAGAGAGAGAGAGAGAGAGAGCTGCCAGCTAGAGTTGCCCGGGACTTCTGAGGGCCACCTGGAGCTGCTGAGAACTAAGGAAGCATGACTGTGGTACTGGTATTTTGTCTGTCTGTTCTGATGTTACTTTGTCAGATTTATTTGTTGAGAGAGGCCTCAGACCTTGTTGTTGGGTCTACGTTGATTTCACAGACAGAGAGTGAATTGATGAGGACGTCAGGACGAATGATATTTTGGCTTTGTTAAGTTTTGTCTTCCCAGGAACAGAAACTGCTTAGAACTTGCCTCGGGTCAAGATGAAGAAAAGACCTTTCCTTGGGTATTGAATGCTGCCATGATATTATAACCTAGTGGTGACCTACGGGTGGATGGTCTTTGTGCTTTCCACTGCCCCTTGAGAGGGTACTTGGTGGTGACTGATGGTGTTGTAATTCAGTTGTGATCCAGGGGTGGAAAACTTTTGACTTTTGTACTTTGTGACTGACCAAAAGACTGTATTTTGTTTATGATAGGAAATTAATCTCCAATTGAGAAGAGAGAAGATTTTGTGAATGACTAAATGAATGTACTACCCAGGGGTGGAGTACTTTAACCTTTGTACTTTGTGATTGACTGAATAAATGGAGAATTTCCTATGCACATAATCTGAACCTTGGAAGCTGCTCATGCTTGGTGTTACACTACTGTATAACTATCAATGTTTTCTCTCCAATATGCCTATGCTCCTTCTTAAAGCATGGACCCCAGAACTGAACATAATACTCCACATGTGGGCTGAACCAGTTAGAATACTTTTGTGCTGTCATTTCAGTCATATCTAAATCTTCAAGACCCCATTTGGGGTTTTCTTGTCAAAGATACTGACATGGCTTACCATTTTCTTCTCCAGCTCATTTTATAGATGAGGAAACTGAGGCAAACAGAGTGAAGCAACTTGCCCAGTGTCTCACAATTAGTAAGTATCTGAGGCCAGATTTAAACTCAGGAAGATGACTTTTCTCTCCAGTCCTGCTCTTTTTCCACTGTGCCACCTAGATGCCCCTAGGTCAGAATAGTGACCTCTTTATTACTGGTAGCTAATTAATGCAGCTGAAGATTACCTTAGCTTTTTTTCTGCTGTCACATTATATCACACTACTAACTCTTTAAGCTTACCATCCAACAAATCTCCCAGATCTTCTTCAGACAAACTATTATCTAATTATGATTCTCAACCATCCTATATTTTGTGTCATGGACCTAGAACAGAAAGGGACCTGAAAGTCCATATATAGTCCAATTACCTCATTTTCTGCATAAGAAAACTGAGGCACAGAGAGGTTGGATGATTTGCTTAAAGTCATATGGATAATCAGCCTCTGAGGTTATATGAACTCAAGTTTACTGACTCCCAAGCCAGTATTCTTTCCTCTAGACCAGCGGTTCTCAACCTGTGGGTTATGTTAAATTTAAATACATCCTGCATATCAGATGTTCACATTACGATTCATAACAGTAGCAAAATTACAGTTATGAAGCCACAATGAAAATAATTTTATGGTTGGGGGTCACCACAACATGAGGAACTGTATAAAAGGGTCGCAGCATTAGGAAGGCTGAGAACCACTGCTCTATACCATGCTGATTTGTGAAAATGATTTTTTGAGTCCAACTTTCCATTTATCCTAATTGACTTTTATTTTATTAGAGTTAACTCAATGCTGTAGCTTATAAAGGTGTTTTTGGATTGTGATTGTCATAGAATAAATTAGCTACCCCTCTTAGTCTTGTGTCATTTACAAATTGATATTGACACCATCTATGTTTTTATCATAGTAATTAATAAAAAAAAATCAAGCTACACATATTCTTAGGGTATTCTACTGGAGGCATCCTGCCCATCTGATATTGAATGAGTACTCTCTGAATCTGGGCTTATGGCTAATTTTAATTACATCTAAGTTTATTATCATCTATTCCCCATTTTTCTTTATTTCCCATAAGAAGAATATGAGATGCTTCATCAAATGCTTTTCTAATGTCTAAGTAAATGATATATTTTAGTAACTGTTTAAAAAGGAAATAAGATTAGTCTACCAAAAAGCAAGAAAAATGAAGTGATAGAATTATGTTTCAATCTGCACTCAGACCCTATCAGTTGTCTTTCTGGAGGTAGATGGCATTTTTCATCATAATTCCTTTGGAATTGTCTTGCATCCTTACAATAATCAGAATAGCCAACTCACTCACAGTTGACCATCACACAAAATTGCTGTTACTATGTACAATGTTCTCCTGGTTCTGTTCACTTCACTCTGCATCAGATTATATAAGTCTTTCCAGGTTTTTCTGAATCATTCTGTTCATCATTATTTGTAATATAACAGTACCCCATCACTATCCTATAAGTAGTGTTTATTCTAATCTCAATCTTAAGCAACAGGAAATTGAAAATGAAGTTAAGGGAGAAGATGATAAAAGAGCTCTTTGTCCTTGTACAAGTTCAAGTAGCTAAGCCTGATTAACTACATGAAAGACAAGACAGCAGAGATTCTGTCACTGAAAAAAATAGATGTTTAATTAGTGTATAAATGTCTCAGTTTTCAAAAAAAGGAAGAGAGTAGAGTCCAAGTTTTTGTCTTTACAAATATTCCTGTTAGCAGTCTTTTTGCACAGATTAGTGGCTTGTTTGTGGATTTTTTTGGAAATAAGTAGGAACCCTGAGTTAAAGAATACACATTTTTGTGCCTTATTATAAAAGGAGTGTATCCTTAAACCAGTGGTGGGTGAGTGAGTTGGGAGAAGTTCTGAAGTTTCTTTTAACTTTTCACAGACTATACTAGAAATAACACTGAGTCCTGGCTTGGTGATGAAGATGACCACCTGGGAATGTATTTGACAAGCTGCTCATCTTGTATATTTTCATAGTGTTATAAACTTCCAAGAGAAGAATTGGAAGAGAATCTGGGGGTTTCTTTCTGTCTGCACCCCAGATGTTATTTATGGTGATTTTCTAGTTTTTGTTTTTAATTTTTGTAGCATGCCTTTCTTCTCTCTTCTTTTTAGCTTAGTCACCTAATGAATTATTGATTTTATTGGTCTTATAAAAAATCCTTTATTAATTTAGTTACATAAACACAGACTATCCGCATTAGGAGGGATTTAAGTGGCATAATGGAAGGGAGATGGATCTAAGGAATTAGATGAGGGGAGACTTTTGCATCAATTAGTAAAGTACTAGTCTATCTTAGAGTTAATGTTTCAATGGTGCCTGCCTGGTTGCCATTCATCACCTTTCCTCACATAAGAATTTGGGCAGGGAAGGATAATTTTTAAAAAACTTTATTTATTTTTAGTTTTCAATATTCACTTCCATAAGATTTTGAGTTCCAAATTTTCTCCTCATCTATCCCTTCCGCCCACCTCAAGACATGCAATTTGATACAGGCTCTACATATACATTCATATTAAACCTATTTTCACATTTGTTATGTTGTAAAGAAGAATTAGAGCCAATGGGAGGAACCATGAGAAAGAAAACACAAACAAAAAAAAAAGAAAGAGAGCAAATAACATGCTTTGGTTTGCATTCAGACTCCATAGTTCTTTTTCTGGATGTGGATAGCACTGGAAGGATAATTTTTTTTTAAACTTTTGTCTTTATTAATTTGTTTACTTTTAGTTTACAAGATTCAATTCCACAATCCCTGAGTTTCAAATTTTCTCCCCCTCTCTATCCCCCCCCACCCCGTGGTGGCATGCAATCAAGTATAGGATCTGCAAATACTTTCACATTAGACATTAGTCAGGTTAGAAAGAAGGATTGTAAAGGATGGAATGAACAATGGTAAAGAGGAAATAAAACCAAATAAGAAAAAGAATGAGAGCAGGTAGTTTGCTTCAATCTACATTCGAATTCTGTTCTTTCTAGTTCTTTCTCTGAGTGTAGACATCTCTCTCCATCATGAGTCTTTCGGAGTTATCTTATAACCCTGCATTGCTGAGAAGAGTCCAGTCTATCAAAGCTGGTCATCACACATTCATTGTGTCTGTCATTATGTACAAATTTCTTCTGGTTCTGCTCTCACTCAGCATCAGTTTGTATAAGCCTCTCCAGGTAAATGTGAAGTCCGTCTGCTCCTCATTTCTTATAGCACAATAGTATTCCATTACATTCATATACCACAATTTGTTTAGCCATTCCCCAATTGATGGGCATCCCCTCAATTTCCAATTCTTTGCCACCAC
>CM053585.1:409944746-409969221 GCA_028646515.1 Pseudochirops corinnae
AATCAAGATTATCCATTTTGCATTTTATAATGCTCTCTAACTCTTGTTTGGTCATAAAGTCTTCCCTTCTCCATAATTCTGATAGGTAAACTATTCCTTGCTTCTCCATATTACTTACAGTGTCAGCCTTTATACCTAGATCATGTACCCATTGGTGTATGGCGTTAGATGATGGTCTACGCCCAGTTTCTGCCATACTATATTCCAATTTTCACAGCAGTTTTTGTCAATTACTGAGTTCTTATCCCCAAAACTAGAATCTTTGGGTTTATCAAACAGTATATTACTATAATTGTTGACTACTGAGAGCTATTCCCCACTTGATGGGCATACTCTCAATTTCCAATGCTTTGCTACCGCAAAAAGAGCTGCTAGAAATATTTTTGTACATATAGATCCTTTTTCTTTTCATTAAAAAAAAATCTCTTTGGGATACAGACCTAGTAGTGGTATTGCAAGGTCAAAGGGTATGCACAGTTTGATAGCCCTTTGGGCATAGTTCCAGATTGCTCTCCATAATAGTTGGATCATTTCACAACTCCACCAACAGTACATTAGCATCTCAATTTCACATATCTCCTCTCACACTTGTCATTTTCCTTTTCTTTCATATTAGCCAATGTGACAGGTACAGGGTGCTACCTCTGAATTATTTTAATTTGCATCTTCCCAATCAATAGAGATTTAGCGCACTTTTATATGACTATAGATAGCTTTGAAATCCTCTGAAAACTGCCTGTTCATAATCTTTGACCATTTATCAATTGGGGGAATGTCTTTTATTTTTATAAATTTGACTCAGTTCTCTATATAGTTGTACGATGCCCTTATCCAAGAAATTTACTATAAATTTTTTTCACAGTTAGTTCACTATGTATTTCCCTCTATCCTATTTTCCCTGTTTATCCTAAACTCTCTCTTCTTTCACTCTGTCCATCCCCAAAATTATTTTGCTTCTGACTACTGCTTCCCCCAATCTACACCCCCTTCTATCAGCTCCACCCCTTTTCTTATCCCTTTTCCTTCTTATTTTCCTATAGAGTAAGTAGATCTCTATACCCGAGTGTATATCTCATTCCCTTTTTGAGCCAATTCTGATGAGAGTATGGTTCAAGTGCTCCCTAGATCTCCCATCTTCCCCTTCACCATACAAGCTCTTTTGCACCTCTTTCATGTGAGATAATTTCCCCCCATTCTACTGCACCCTTTCCCTTTCTCCCAGTGCATTCCTCTTTCTTATCCCTTAATTTTATTTTTTCGATAATTATCCCATCATATTCAACTCACATCCATATCCTCTGCCTATGTATACTCCTTCTAACTTCCTTAATAATGAAAGAATTACAATCATCTTCCCATGTAGAAATGTGAACAGTTTAACCTTATTGAATCCCACATGATTTCTCTTTCCAATTTACTTTTTTATGCTTCTCTTGAGTCTTGAAAGAAATTCAATTAATGAAGAATTTGTTTATAGTATTTTTGAATTGGGAAGGAGTCGTAAATGCTGAAATAAATTGAAAAGAATTCATCTAGGAATCATATCCCTGTTAATATTTCAGCAAGTAAGTTAACATTTATTAAACACCTACAATGTACCAGGCATCATGCCATGCATTTTTCCTCTTCTTAAAAAAAAAAAATCCTTTCTGTTTCATCAAGATCAATATTTCAAAACTTACTCTGTTTGATCCTGGTCAAAAAAGCTCCCCAAAACTAAGTTTATGTTTTAGTTTTTTCTTTTACTTTCACCAAAAATAATTTTGAAATATTTCATAATTATCCCTTTTTTTTAATAGGCTTTTCTAGTCCAGATAACTTTGCTTTCTTGTTTTACCTCCATTAGGGTACTGGCCAAAATCAGTCATGGATAACATCTCTTAAATTAAACTGGATTACAAATAAAAAACTTTTTTCCCCTTGCAAAAAAAATAGCTTTTTGATATTCGTTTTGACATTCACTACTTTCTGTGTTATCACAAGACTTTGAACTTGCAAAGTAAAGGCTAGAAATTTATTACTAATAAAATGATTATGTGTATTATTAGAATTATGTCAATGGAGCTCAGAGTTTTAAATTTATTTTTAATAGCAAATGGTTTATGGTTCTAATTTATTATATACTAATGCACAGTCCTAAGTCTGTGATGTCAATAAGTCCAGTTTTGTGAAGAATTTTGGGAAATATTGTGATGACTGTGCAAATATGCATGGGCAAGAATGTGTTATTTTTTTCATCCATTCCTTTCCCCATTTAGTTATGGCCAAAGCACTTACTAACCAGAAATCATTAATAACAAATGTGTTTTTGACATGATAGACAATTGCAATTGATGTTCATAATGACTACTCAGTGGTATGGCAAAATACAAAATGGCCTATTGCATAATCAAAAGAAGATTAAATTACATAGAATAAATTTAATATAAAATATATGTCTTTAAAGTCCAATTCTTTGAAGATGTTTATTCAATTAAAGAAACTTTAAATGTCTACTATATGAAGAGCATTGTGTTCAGCAATAGCAATCCTGTCGTTGTTGAGTTGTTTTTTCAATCATGTCTGACTCTTCATGACTCCTTTTGGGGTTTTCTTGGCAAAGAGACTAGAGTAGTTCACCAACATTAGCAAGACAAAGATTAAAAAAAAAATGATCCTTCCTGCCTGAAGGGGCTGATAGACTACTGCAAGATATGATGAGACAAACAAATATGATTGATGGAAGGCAGGTTATAAAACGGGGTAAAGAGACATCCAGATGAAGTTCTTTAGAATAATTTGAGGAGAAATAGGTCACTTTCATCCAGAGAGATCGGAGTTTTCATGGAAGAGAAGGCATCTGATCCAGTCTCTGAGGGAAAAGAAGGATTTCAAAAAGCAGAGATGATAAAAGAGATAGATGCCATTTGTGAATGTGTGGAGGTGAGGGGGCATAGGTCTAAGTCACAGAATGGTTTGGTATACCAGTTTGGCCAGAACACAGAACCTGTGACTGGAAGTTAGGTAAAACAAAACTGGAAAAGTAGATTGAAGTCAGATTGTGGCCCCAAATGTCATGTGAAGGGCTTCCATATTTTATTCTGGAGGCAAAGGGAGCCATCAAAGATTTTTGAACTGGGTAATGATCCGATTAGACCTATACTTTATAAAATTATTGTAGCAGCCATGTGAAAAGTTAATTGGAAAGAGGCAGAGTGACTAGCTAGGATACCGTTACTGTGGTCTGGGTGAGAAATGAGAGAGAACCAAAACTAGGATGATAGTGTACGAGTGGAAAAAACTAGGAAGAAATTGAAACGAGGAGAAATTGCCAGGACTTAGCAATTGATTGGGTGTATAGGTTTAATGGAGAATGAAAAATCCAAGATGGCACATTTTGAGTGGGGAGGGGTAGTGGAGAAGAGAAACAAGGAATTTGAGAGGATGCACAGATTTACTGAGAAAAGAAATGGGTTCAGCTTTGAACATATGGAACTTGCTGTGCTGATGGGATGTCCAGGTGGAGATATTCACCACGCACTTAGAGGGTTGGGGTTGGACATGATTTTAATATGAATAGAACTGAAAAAATGAAGCCCTGAGCCCAGATGGGATTACTAGTGGAGCAAGTGTAGAAAGAGCCTTAGGAGACACCCTCCTCTACAAGGTAGGGAGAGGAGAACAATGAAGTAGGGGGATGAATGATCTGTGTAGAGGAATGATATGTGTATATTTCCACCTCCACTAAAGCTTATTTCTTTGCCTCCCAATGGAATAGGGGGCAGGGACTATCTTTGGCCAGCTCTTAGTCCTCATTGTTGTTGTTGTGATGTCATTCAGTTATGTTCTTTCAGTTCCGTCACTCAGTTAAGTTCTTTGTGACCCCCATGGTCCATAGCTGCCCATCAAGGTTTTCTTGGCAAAGATACTGGAATGGTTTGCCATTTTCTTCTCTGTCTCATTTTACTGAAGAAACTGGGGCTGAATTTGAACTCAGGTCTTCCTGAGCACAGTGCTCTATTCACTGAGCCACCAGATGCCTAGCACTTAGTACACAGTTCCTGTATTAAGTGGGCACTTAATAAATTTTTAATGATTGATAGATTGACATATTGTGTTGGTTGTCTGAGGTCCCAGCTAGCAAAGTTCAGAGAGGTTTATCACTAAGCAGACCACAGGATGAATAATTCGTTAAGAAGCTGCAATGTCGATCTGCAGTAGTGGAGGATTTACCCATATGAACAAAAATGACAGATTCTTGAAGTAAGAATACATTTTAACTTTGAATATTTTTTCAGAACAAGATTAAGCAATTTTTAAAAGTTTCTCTTTTTTCTGAACAACTCACAAATGCTAGAATTTCTACCAGAATAGTTTATAATTGTCACAACTTATATCATTGAAATAAATTGTTTTTCATTCAGTAGGTAAAGTTGATAAACAGTACATTTCCTAAGAATCTTTATTTTTAGGTGACAACTCTTAGTTAACCAAAATATCCAACTAACCAGAACATCCTATTCCCCAGGTCTTCTGAATAAACAAAACAGGATTTCACTGTACAAAGAAACATAAATGATTCACTTTGGTTATTTGCTACCTAGAATTGAGTTAAATTTTTATTTAAGGGAAAACAGAAACCATTTGGAATTCAGAATTGATTTGTTCATTGCATAGACATTTATTTAGTACATATGTGGGTATAAATTGACTTGTAGTCATTTTAAACTGTTTAATAGACTCCTTGTCTTATAGCTGAAAGAGACCTCAGAGATTGACTGGTCCAATACTCATATTTTACAAATAAGGAAACTGAGATACACTGAAGCCAAGTAACCCAATCACTCTCTTGTTTGCTGTCAAGTTACAAAGCCAAGATTTGAATTTAGGTACCTTTGACTCTATATCCAACCACAGTATCCTGCTGTCTCTTATATGGCTATTTAACAGTTGAGTCTTTCAGCTGTTATCAGATGAGAAAAACAATGTAGGAAGGTCACTTGAATGGTATTGAAGTGTTTGCTATATGTCTGCAGAAAATTTAGGCCTAATACCTAGATATAAATGTATTTTGTACACAAAGTCAGTTTTTAGAGAGTGAATAATTATCTTTATACATCTTTGTTATGATTAGATCTTTGTTTACAGTGTTAGCAAATGTGGTTTGAGTTTTCTTGGATCTTGTAAAATCTAAATATTTTCTTTCTTTTCTATGTCACCATTAGTGCATCAAAAAAGACTCTACACAGCAACAGAGAGGGCATAGCTGAATAAAAGACAACATCTGGCAAGAAGAAGAAATATTTTTGAAGGAAACTAGAACCATGCCTATGGTGGGCGAGGGGAAAGAAGGACGAGGAACATGATAAACTTTTACTGAAAACTATCAAAGCCCTTCGTTTGAGTTTCTTTTAATAGTTATATATCCAATTAAATGTCTTCAGAGATTCTGTATGCTGAATTCTGTCATCGTCTCTAATATTTAAAATAAAGGTTTCATGAATATTTAGCAAATTATAACCTCCTGTATTCGAAACACTGCACTTTTGTTTCTGGCTTCTCCAATGTTTATGAGTTACTTGTGGAAGTAGAAGATAGTAGAAAAGCCCCCACTGGTGTATACCATAGTGACTACAATAAGTCACTGTGCTGCATGATGCTATAGCCATTGTGTCAGCCTTCCTTTTCAGAGGATTACGAATTAACTATGAAAATCTTTGTGTTAGGGTACAGCTTAGCACCCTGGAAACATTGTTTACTTAAATAAATTCCAGAGAGAGCTTACTGACGTTTCCAGTTAGATCTTTTAAAATTTTATTATTTTCTATCAACATTACCAATTTATTTTTATGTATCAATCACTTTTTATTATTAATATATTATCAATATCATTATTATTGTTCTGCCTAAAATTTCCATTTATGCTGTAATTTTGAGGCACCTGAAGTATTGAATGATAAAATTTCCCCTTTCCATGCTTTGAATCTTTTTTTGTGTACCTGTACCTGTTCAAGTTAAATTCAACGTTACTTGAATCCTAAATTTTTATAGTTGTAATAAATATACCCTTATACAGATACATATATAAATTATGCTCTTATTTTATATATTTTCTTATGAGTGCTTTTTTTAATCAGAAAACTACTTTAGGTAGATCCTTTGTGGGTATCTTAAGGGAGGACATGGATGAAAGTTGCCAAGGAAGGATAGTCATGCATTGTTTTTCAGGAAATAGCCATTTCTATGCTATGTCAGATTGCATAGTATATTAAAATGTTTTTGCACTTTTGCATAAAGATACACACATGAAAGAGTCAATAACTAAGGTAAATTTACATTCATCACAGGCATATCAGGTACTCATTATTATATCATTACTGCATGTATAAACATATAATACTTTTTTTAACTTGTCTCTGACCAGAAAAAGAAGACAGCAAGAAAACATGCGGAAAGATTGGAGAGTTGGTTCTCTGTTGTTTACAGTGTTGGACGTCCTTAATTTCCACACTGATGTGTGTCTTAATAAATTGGTTGTGCTCACCTTCAGATCTGCTCCATAAAACTTGGAACACAGAATGTACAATGTTGTTTCTATTTCTATAGTGGGCAGAGCAGCTGGCATAAGAATGTGACACATGATCTCCCTAGAATATAAATGGTTCCTAAAGGCACACATCTTTTGAGGTCCCTCGGCTCTGACTTTCCCTCCTTACTTCTTTCTGGTGAGCAAGTACTCCTCCATTCATCCCTATCAATGCTTCTCCAAACTCCCTAACTTCCAATTACTTTATCCTCTTAAATTCCATAATCCATACTTTTACTCCACCTTAGTGACACAAGGATGGTCACATTGCACTTTATTTATTTTAATATTCATTTAAAATTGTTTTATAGTTCCAAATTATCTCCCTTCCTCCAGTCCCTCCTCCACCCATTAAGAATGCAAGCATTATGATATGAGACAGTCACACTGTAGATCTCACTGTTATCTAGAAGTGTTCTACTTAATAAAAAACTCTTGACATTCCTGTTGGCTTCCTGGAAGGTCCCATTCGACCTAAAACAGCTATCAATTTGTACTCCATTTCCATCCTTCTTAAAATAATTTATATATGTCATCTATTTAGGCCTATTATTAATAATATTTTCAAATTATAGAACTCATCTTGATGGGTTTCTATGTTTATCGTTGGACTAGAAATTTCCTTGATATTCCTTCAGGTGGTTCCTTCAGCCAAAAGATTAGTAAAAGTCTAAAGACCTTTATGAGAGAGTGGAATGTCTGAGGCTCCCCATCTTGCCACTAACAAGAGTTATTTGGAGAGTGCAGATTCAATGGGAAACCTCTCTAGTAGCTTCAAAGTATAGTTGCCTTTGGGGTGAGGGATAGTCTAAACCCTGAGTGGCATTGAGACTATGAATATGTTTTCTGTTTTCATGGGTTTCTGTTATTTGTCTTCTGTTATTTTTTGAGGAGGGGAGGAAGTAATGGCCCTATATTCCACATATATTGGATCCTTTTCATGCTTCTATGGGAATTAGAGTCCTTAATTACTTATATTTTTAGAAATCAAAATATGAGATATATTTGAATATTTCTTAAAGTAGAAATACCAACTATATCTGGTTGAAGGGCAAATTAGTCTATTTGGTCAAGACCTGAGACTGGACTAGCCCATGGAGCTTTGTGGAGACCCTGGTCCAAATATTTCATCTATAAAGTGCTTTACAAACTTTTCAAACATTGTGTAAATGTCAGTAATTATTACCTGCCCTTTGTTCTAATGCAGTATCTACATAGGCCTTTGCTCTAACTGACTGATTTTGAAATAACTACTACATATGTACTTGTTCTATGTCTGTTAAAACAGTCAGGATAGGGGCTGCTAGGTGGCACAGTGAGTAGAGCACCGGCTCTGGAGTCAGGAGGACCCAAGTTCAAATCCGGCCTCAAACACTCAACACTTACTAGCCATGTGACCTTGGGCAAGTCACTTAACCCCAATTGCTCTGCCTTCCCCCTCCAAAAAGCAAAAAAAAAAAAACCAGTCAGGATTTTGGAAGGGGTATGTTATTGGGGAATTCAGCACCACCAGCACTTTTTGATTTTCCTCCTGCAATTGTCTCCTCAGTGCCTAGCATAATGTTTGGTACATAATAGACATTTTTTTTTAACATAATAGACACTTAATAAATACTTACTGATTAATGAGGGAGAAAGTGTTCGTGATCATAGTATTTAGAGAACCACAAAATCACAGTATCTTGCATTCGAAAGAAGGTTCAGGAATAGCCTATTGTTCTGTGCGAGAATCTCCACAATGACATGCCTGACAAGTGGTTAAATAATTTTTGCTTGAATTTATCAGGTGAGTCAATTATCTACCATGATGGCCCATTCTACTTAGGGTTAGTTTTGGTTGTTAGAAAATTTTATTTATACAAAGTCTTCATTTTCTTTGTTGAAACTTCAAACTACTTCTCCTTGTTCTACTCCAAGAAGACTAATCAGAATAAGTGTACCCCCTCTTCCATGAGCTGGCCCTTCAAATACTTGAAAGTAGTTCTCATTTCCCTCCTAACTCCTTTTCACCAAGCAAAAAAATTCCAATTTCCTTCAACCTATCCCAAGAAGACATGATCCTGAGGCCTTTTACTTTGTTAGCTGCCCTCCTATCTCTGGATATTCAGTAGATTATCAATTGTTTGTTCAAACATAAACATAAACAGCATTTGGGTGGGGAGGGGGTGGCGTGTGATGTTACTAGATACTTAACATAACCAGCATCTTCTGGTTCCCTTCTCAAAGGGAATGGTGGTGCACAGAACTCATCACAATTCTTCATTTGATCTCTCTAGGAGAGACTATGGAGATGATCACCTCCCCATTTCTGAATACTCTGCCTCTCTCAATGCAGCCTAATGATTGCATTTGGTTTATCTTATCACATTGTTGACCCTGCAGTCACTAAAGCTCCCAGATCTCTTTTCAATATATTGCTATCTAGTCTTCTCCAATCTTGTATTTATGTAGGGGTTTTTTTTTTTGAGCCATTGGAGAAATTGACATTTAGCTCTTTTAAAGTTTATTCCTATTCTCTTTGGACTAATGTTCTAGCAGAATGTGAAGTTTCCAAGTCATTGTTGTTGTTTGTCCTTCATTTCTGAAGAGGACCAGTGGCATCTTGGCTATGCATGAACTGAATTTAAGTGAGGCAGAGTTGCACAAAGTTGTCAGCCTCACTCTTTCCTCCTCAGTCATCAAGATCCAGTGGCAGGACAAAAGTCATGACTATTACTGATGGCCAAGAATGCAGTGGATGACCATCTTCCATGTCTGACCAGGCTCTAAGTGCTCCACAGCACCTGCTTCAGGTGCCCTCATGGTCAATGGAACAAATTGTTCTCATCCACCCATTCTATAGGGGGAAGTCTTCAAATGCTTGGAGTAGACACCCCCCACCCAACTCTCCAACAGGTTTGAGGCCTGTCAGCTATCCTCAACCTGGTTTATAGCCCATCTGCGGAGACGGTTCACCAGGTTGTGACCTCTGTGTATGCTGCAGCTTCTTGGAGCCACAGGTGAGAGTTGAGTGAAGGTGGATACCAAAGGTGGATTGGCAGCCCTGAGAAGGGCTTAGTGGGTCCTCATACCAGAGTGCTAGTCACCCCAAACACTCCACATACCCCAAGTTTTCAAATAGCCAACCAGCATTGGCCCCTTTTATGTCTTTTCCCCAAGCTATATTTTCTCAACATAGTTTTTGTTGTATTTCTTTGTATACTGAAGTCAATGAATATCAAGACATAATAATTAGTTTATAGGATATTATCTATTAGCTAGGCTGCCTGGATTAGCCTTCATTTATTGCTTCCAAAAGTAAAATGATTCTCATTGCCTGATGGACCAAATCTCAAATCCTCAGACTGACATTTGAAGCCTCCTCTCAACAAGCTCTGCCTCATCTATTATTCTAGGCTACCTTATAATGTCCAAACTGGGTCTCTTTAGTTTCTTCATGATTCCTCCCATAAGCTGGCCATTCTATAATTCCCCTTTTGCCACTGTTCAGGCTGCTCACACACCTTAGAATACTCTTTCCCTTTCTCTCCAATAATTCAAATACTATGTTTCCTTCAAAGCTCATCTTTGACATGAAGCCATTTTAGACTAATTTTAGCCTATAACATTCATTCACTTCTCAGCATTTCCTTTATTCTGAACTATGGCACTTGTAATAAATCATTCCCAAGTGATTTCATGGATCTTCCTCTCTTTGTCTTCCAAATTAAGATTTTTAACAATAGCAACAATGATAACTAACATTTATATGGAGCCTACTATGTGCAAGTCATTGTAATATGCCCTTTTAATAAACATTCTCTCATTTGATCTTCACAAAAACCAGACAGAGATACTTGCCCAGAGTCACAGAATTAATACAGTTATCCCTTTCACATAGTGACTTTTCCTACTTCAGGGCTTCAATATATCTCGAGTCAGCATAAGAAACTAAATGGGAATTTTGGGGGAGTTTAGTGGAAGCCGCAGACACAGGAAGACAAGACAGAGCCTATGACCAAATACTTAACCCAAATATGGGGTATAAACACCCCATAAATGAAAAAGAAAAAATTCAGATTTCCTCCCTGGTACAAAAAATTTTACTCAGCTTTTCCAGATTATAGGGGTGCCAGGCCCCTAACCTCCAAGATGTGGAAGGGATAACTGTAAATGTTTGAGAGAGGTAGGATTTGAACTCAGGTCTTACTGACTCCAGGTTCAGTGTTCTATCTCCTGTTTGACCTAGCTGCCTAATCATTTTAAGTATTCCCCCAGGGCAAGAAATATTCTTACACTGCTCTTGTGTGCCCCACAGTGCACAGTTCTGGACATACAATTAATAAATAGTCCTTAATAAATGGAGCACAAATAAAGAAAAGAATAAGACCAATCACAGCTATTGACTATACATGCATTTATTCAACAAAATTTTGTTTGTTTTTGATAAAAAAACCCAACTTAATCTTTTCTGGGTTAGAAGAGGTTGAAAGTGGAAGCTTCTAAGTCTTGTGCTTAGATGTGGACCTTAAGCATTTCCTTGATCTTCGTCTGTGAAGAAGAGGAGAGAAGTAAGAAAGCCTTCCCTGAAGTTTCAGAGGAAAGGGTAAGTTCCCCAGTTAGCTCTGCCTGCCCTAGTCAAAGAAAGCCTGAACAGGCTGTGGAGGGAAGCGTGACTCCACAGAGAAATTCACTACGTGATAAGCACGCCGCTTGGGGGAAGAGAGGGATAAGTCATGGCAATCAGAGATGCCTGGTCAGAGGGAGGGGCCCTCTCTCCAGCCAGCTCTGTCTGGGTATGTGCAATAACCCGTCAGTGGTTTATCAAAGAGACTTAAACACTAAGGAGAGTAGATAAATAAATTCAAGACAGAGGCCAAGAGATAAACTAGAAATATCTGGGTACAAGTTCTTTCGTGTCTTACCTGTGCTGCAGGGGGCGCGGTACTCAGCAACACCTAATTCATCTGAAAGAAACAAAAACGGTGAGGGTGAAAGAGGGAAGAGGGCCAGGGACTGAAGCACAAATCTTAAATGCTTTAGGTTTCTGTATTTAGTTTGCTCTGTGGTGGGAAAGAGGGGCATCATGTCAAAACTCCAAGTAAATTGACTTCACCAGATTAGAGAGGAAACGATGTTCTATTAGCCATTAAACCAGCGGTTCTCAACCTTTGGGTTATGTCCAATTTGTAACAATGAAAATACATCCTGCATATCAGATATTTATAGTAGCAAAATTACAGTTATGAAGTAGCAACAAAAATAATTTTATGGTTGGGGGGTCACCATAACATGAGGAACTGTATTAAAGGGCTGTGGCATTAGGAAGGTTGTGAACCACTGCATTAAACAATGGAAAAAATTAATAATAGCTTCCTTTCCTTTATATAATAATAATTATTATTATATAATTATATAATAATAATTATTATTATATAATTATATAATAATAATAATAATAATACCTTTCTTTCCTTTCCTTTCCTTCCAACCTTGAAACCTTGTTCTAAATGTGGCTATTGAGTTTAAATTTAAGCTACCTAGGAAGGACTCCATTTTCTTAAGGAAGCAGCTGGCTGGCGTGTGGATAGAGCGCTGAGCCTGGAGTCAAGAAGACCTGAGTTTAAATTCTGCTTCAGATACTTAATGGCTGTGTGACCTGTGGCAAGTCACTTAACTTCTGTTTGCCTCAGTTTCCTCAGCTGCAAAGTAGGGATAATAATAACACCAACCTCACAGGGTTGTTAGGGGGATTGAATGAGATATTTGTGAAAGAGCTCAGCACAGTGGTGGGCACGTAACGAGTGCTATAGAAATGCTAGGTGTTATTTTTAATCATCGTTATTACTATTATTATCCCATATACAAATGTGCACCATAGCCAGATTGGCTTGCCCCTCTATTTATCAAGATCAAATCTTTTCAAGATGGAAGTTCACTTCACCCTTGGGCACTGGAGTCCCCTCTTCTCTGATGTCATATCCTCTTATCTGCTGGTTCTTCCCAGAAACTTTGTTTTAAAGACGCCACCCAGGCCAACCGTGTCTTTTTTCCTCTCTTAGGAGCATTCCTGACTCTCTGGACTTCTATATGATGTCCCTACGTCAGCGGTTCTCAACCTGCGGGTCACGACTCCTTTGGGTGAAAGGGGTCACAGGGGTCACCTAAGACCATCGGAAAACACATATTTCCAATGTTCTTAGGAACCAAGACACCGCTCCTCTGTCTGTCTCCAGGTGGGTCCACCCACATGCAGACACGCCCACATATGAGTCTTAAAGGGTCAGGGCGTTAGGAAGGTTGAGAACCACTGCCCTACGTGATAGTCCATTCTTCCCCCATCTCTGTTTTTCAGCTTTCTTTTGTGTCCTGGTAAATAACAAGCACTTAACAAATGCTTCTTGACGTGCCTCGCGCCTCGGTTGAGCTAAGTTCATCCAGAATTAACTGGAGTGTGTCCTAATAGTTATCACTGCAATAGGAAGGATAGGCAGGATTAGGCTGGCACCTGGAGTGAACGCTCAGATCTGATACAAAAGTGGTAACAGAAGCCCAAGATCACGCAAACTTGGCATCCTCGAGAGGCAGAAATAATGGAAACCCAAGGAGTGAGAAAGGTTGGGTCTCAGGGCTGAGTCTCCTAGGATACAGGCATTGTGTTCTGCAACGCTCCAGACAACAGAAACGATACCCATGGGTGGAACTTACAAGTGGGCAGATTTTGGCTTGAAAATAATTTCAAACTATTAATATTGTAAAAAAAAAAAAAAGGAACAAGCTGTCTCAGTAAGTAATGAGTTCTTTGTCACTGTAAGTATTCAAGCAGTAGCTAGATGAACCTTGTCAGGGATGTTCTGGAAATGAAAGTGTCTTAATTTGTGTCTTGAATTACTGTCTTAATTTGTTAGTTACTTTTTCATGGCCATATGACTTATTTTCATGCCTAGATTGTAAGTTGCTTGAAGGTAGGAGAAGGTCTTACATTTCAATTCAATAAATATTTTTATGGTCATCATTATCATCATCTCATTTTCATCTTTTCCAGCTAGAAATAGTCTTGGGACAAGTTGTTATGTTACTATAATTCCTTCATAGTCAATGTTTTATGAATTTTTTTTACACAGATGACTAATGTAACTCCTTTTTGTAATTAAATACAAATATTAAGATTTAAGTTTTGCCCCCATAGGCCCATGGAAAGCATCCCTGGTATAGCTACTGGTACGAGACCAGTGGAAAAAAGGACAACAGGGAAGATGTCAACCTCACCTTGTTCCATGTGATTTTTTTTTGGAAGGGGGAAAGAAAGGCAATTGGGGTGAGGTGACTTATCCAAGGTCACACAGCTAGTTAAGTGTCAAGTGTCTGAGACTGGATTTGATCTCAGGTCCTCCTGACTTCAGGGCCAGTGCACTATTCACTGCACCACCTAGCTGCTCCCCATGTGCTTTTGATGCCAGGGTTGGTTTTTTTTTAATACAATTTTCCTCACACACACAAAAATCATTTTCCTATGATTTCCCCCAGCCAGATATATATCCTTTGAAAGTTTTTCATGCTATGTAGTTAGGAGATTATGAGTATTTGGGGTGATGACATCTATTTAAAATAGTATTCCTAAGTTTTTAATGGATCATTGTCTTCTAATCTGGGCAAAACAGTCCAGGCAACTGTTTGTTCTGATAATGGTCTGGTTCTAACGCTGTTTATAGGCTGAGTTCCCAAGTGTATTGGGAGGTCAGTCTGTATTTGTACTGTGGAGATTTGCAATCTGCCAATCCATGAAAGACTGTAGACTTCTGATGGATTATTTTAGCCACCATTCAGGCCTTGCTAGGTATTTAGCAGCTGCAAAATTTTTATCACCTGCAGTGATGTGTTACATCCTATTGTTGTTGAATGGTTTCACTCATGTCTGACTCTCCATGACCCCATTTGGAATTTTCTTGGCCAAGATACTGGAGTGGTGTGCCATTTCTTTCTCCATTTCATTTTACAAATGAGTAAACTGTGGCAAATAGAGTTAAGTGACTTGCCCAGGGTCACACTGCTAATGTCTGAAGCCAGATTTGAACGCAGAACGATGAGGATTCCTGACTCCAGGACTCTGTGCATTATGGCACCACCTAGCTGTACTGGGATGTTACGTAGCCTCCCCTATCTCCTTGCATGTTCTACATTGCTCACTAAATCTGGGCTCCTTCAAAATAACCTTTCAGGAGCTGCTGGTTGAGTAACTTTCGAATAGTCATATTAAATCCTCTATTTCTCCAAACAAGTCCACATGACTCAGCCATTTGTTTGACTTCAACATATGGCTGGCTGAATTCCCAAAGTATTTCTGTAGGTCTGGGGCCCATGAATCATGCTCCAAGAATATAAACTCTCTTTCTTCCTCTTTTTGAACATGGAAGTGCTCATCTCTCTATAGCTGCCTTGCAGTGATGGGCCTTATGTTTTGTTAATATCGAGGGAGCTGGTTGGGGCAGAAGATAAGAGCTGTGGGCCTGGAGTCAGGAAGCCGTGAGAGTAGAACTGTGCTTTAGATACATCAGTCTTGTTGCTGTATGAAAGATGGATTGAGACTAGAAGGAAGGAAACAAGCATCTACTAACTAGGTGCCAGGGGCTTTACAAATGCTATCTCATCTGATCCTCACAACAACCCTGGAAGGGAGATGCTTTTATTATATCCATTTTACAGATGGGGAAACTGAGGCAGAGAAAGGTTAAAGTGGATTGCCCAGTGTCACACAGCTAGTAAATGTCTGAGGCCAGATTTGAACTCAGGTCTTTCTGACTCCAGGCCCATCACTCCCATCACCATGCCACCTAGCTCCCTGACCAGGGGTGGGAAGATCAGTTATGAGACTATTGAAATGGTCCAGGTGAGAGAGGGCTTTAACTAAGTTAACTACCGCATGAATAGAGAAAATGCAACTGATGTGGGAAGGAATCAGTAAGACTTGTCCACTGATTAGATATGAAGAGAGTGGGTCAGGGAAGAGCCAAGGATGAAACTTAGGTTGCTAGCCTGGGTGACGGAAAGACCACAATGTTATTCCAATTTAATAGACATTTCTTAAGTGCCAACTCTATGTCAAGTAGTGTGCTTGGGTAGAGTTTGGAATTCTCCCTGTGGCCAATTCCCTGCCCTCTTTCCTGTCTTGTGGAAAGACACCCCCTGCCACCCCTTGCCAATCAACCAACCCCATCCTTTCAATCAGTACCACATCTTTGCACTTAACCATCTTGCATTTTAACTATCTCCTCTAACTTCTCATATGAGCATATCCGGTTTTGGATGCCTACAACCTATAGGACCTGAGTACATGGTATGTAATAAGCACCAAGTATATGGTGAATTTATGGCCTGAATTTTATAGTATAACATTTTAAGATGTACAAGGTTCTTTGTTTTCAAATAACCTTGTAGAACATGGGGTTCTATGGGGTTGGGAGTACAAGAATTATTACCATTTTACAGCAGAAAAAAAAAACGACATCAGAAAAATCAAGTGACTTGCTTAAGGTGACTAGGAAGTGCCCAAGTCTGGCTGCAAAGCCATGCAACTAAGCTCCACGTCCAGTTTCCCTTGCATGAGAATGCTGCCTCATGGAATTTCTAGTAAAATCATAGGATTCCAGAACTTAGAGCCAAAAGGGACCTCAGAGGTCTCAAGTCCAATGTCCTGAGGAAATTGGGGTGCAGAGAGCCATAAGGAAGAGGAAGAATAAACCAGGAAGGGGTGAGTAGAACCAGAACAATTTGCGCACCAAAAATAATACTGTAAGGATGAACAACTTTGAAAGACATGAGAGATCTGGTCAACACAACGACTAACCATGATTCCAGAGGGCTCATGATTCAATACCTACCCATCTCCTGAGAGAGAACAGAGGCTGATATAGACAGCCATCCATCCACCTGATGGACCCAGAACTGAGACGGAATCATATTTTTTGGGACATGGCCAATGTGTAGACTTGTCTTGTTTGACTCGTGTTTGTAACAGGGGTTTTGTTTTTCTTACTTTCTCAATTCAGGAGGGAGGACAGGAAGAGGGGAGGGAGGTGGGAAGGAGAGAAGGCAGAGTTTTGTTTGAAAAAATGAAATAAAATTTAATTTGATAGGCAAAAAAAAGAAAGAAAGATGGAAGGAAGGAAGAAAGAAAGGAAAGAAGGAAGGAAGGAAGGTATGAAAGAAGAAAGGAAGGAAGGTAGGAAGGAAGGAAGAAAGAAAGGAAGGAAGGAAGGAAGGCTGGAAGGGAGGGAGGAAGGAAGAAAGAAGGAAGGAAGGAAAGTAGGAAGGAAGAAAGGTATGAAGGAAGGAAGGAAGGTATGAAGGAAGGAAGGTAGGAAGGAAGGAAGGAAGGAAGGAAGGAAGGAAGGAAGGAAGGAAGGATGAAAGAGGAGAGACTATAGAGGGTCATAGAGGTAGAAACTGCAGTTTGTTTAGTGCTTTTAGGTCACACTCACTTACCTGTTTCATAGTAATCATAGATTTTCACCACAGCTGGTTTCAGGTCTCTTACTGGAATATCTTGGGTCACAGTGAAGGAAAAGGTCAATGCCTGACTGGTCATCTAGAAGGGAAAACAGGCATAAGTAACAACCAACGGAACCGTCTTTCCCCTGCTTTGTGCATGATCATCCTTCCTCTCTTTTCATCTTTTTTTTTTTGCTTTTTGGAGAGCAATTGGGGTTAAGCGACTCGCCCAAAGTCACATGGCTAGTAAGTGTTAAGTATCTGAGGTCACATTTGAACTCAGGTCCTCCTGACTCCTGGGCTAGTGCTCTACTCACTGCGCCAGCTAGCTGCCCCTATCTTTTAACTTGTTTTACAGACAAAAGTGAGAATGAAAAAATAGTAAAGAGAGGAAAGAGGTACCAAGTTGGGGACTGTTGTCAGTCTGAGAGTTCCACTTCAGACTAGTTTGGTATCCTTATAGAAGCCCACATAAGTAAGACAGAATGGGTGATAGAATGGAACTCTAAATTATTATGCTCCTTATAGGATGCCTTTTCAATAAATGTGAAATTCCTCAAGCCATTTTCTATTGACTAAATAATCATAATAGCTAGCACATATATGTGTGTGCGTATACACACACACACACACACATATATATATATACACATTATATAAAAGTGCTAGTTATTATTATAAATACTATGGAGCCTATATATGTATGTGTATGTATATATGTTATATATAAACACACACATATATGTGTATATACATATACATATACATATACATATATATGCTTTATGGTTTGCAAAGCACTTTATACATCTTATCTGATCCTTGAAACAACTCTGGGAAACAGATGCTATTACTATCCCCATTTTATAGATGAGAAAACTGAGTCTGAAAAAAAGTTAAAAGACTTGCCTAGGGTCATGTTAGCATCAATTAGCATCAAAGACAGGATTTGAACTCAGGTCCCCATGACTTCAAGTCCAACATGCTAACCACTGTGCTACTTAGCTGCTAGTGATAGCTTGCATTTGTATGGTACTTTATTAATGTTCACAAAATACTGTACATATGCTGTCTCATTTGATCTTCATAATGACCCTGTGAAGTTAAAAATGTACTGTTTATAACATCTAAGATTTCATTGGTTGGGGTATGTTAGGTCTTCATCAATTGCCTCCCATATATGGGTTTGTTTTCCCCAACAGCACAGCAAGTGCCTCTTCATGGAATCACAGAATTTGAAAGCTCACTGGGATCTCAGAGATCCCCAAGTCTAACCTCCTAACTGTATAGATGAAGAAAGTAAAATCCTGACAGGTTAAGAGATATATTTCAGATTGAAAGTAACAGAGGAAGTGTTGAAGGTAATGCCTTCAATTTCTTTCTTATTCCCCCAGAACACCCAGAATAGGGCTGATCCATAAACTCTGCTGACTTATCAACCTTACTGTGTTCACGTGGCAGCAAATCTTGGGATGAAAGAGTGAAAAAGGTCAATCATCTGAACATTTCCAAATGTCACGAGCTTTGGCATTGTATGAGATGAGATAGTGAAGTGATGACACTGATTTTTATGTTTAGCTTGCTAAATCTGTCTCATTTGCTTTAAAGTCACATACAACATCTAGACAAACAGAATGTTTTATTTTTTTTCTATGTGGATGTTTTGGAACAGGGAACAAACTCATACTGACTAACCCCTATTTACTTCCCTCTACTTGATACTCTTAAAATGATCCATATGCTAGGTAGCCATTGGCCATTCTAAGAAGAGTATCCCAAAAAGAGCTATCACAGGAAAACCACATATCCTGATTTTGATATAAACCATTTTTCTTCAGACCTCAGAGAAGTTTGAAATGTTATAAAAGGGAGGGGAAAATATACCAGTTTTAAGCTGGGTTACAGCAAGCCATTCTCAAATTAAACTAGAACAGATTGTTTTTTTTCTTATTTAATGGGATTGTCTATCCTTGAGTAAGGGTGAAAGATTCTTACCTTTTCCACATAAAGCAAGACATGATTGCTGCTCACTTCCACCTTGCTCAGGGAACCAGATTTTACAAGCTGAGAAAAAAGGGGAGACATCATAAATGTTATTAAATACATGAAATCCCTAGAGATCACTAGGAGAAATAAGCAAAGCTGGAGTCCCAAAACAAGATAGTGATGGAGTCTCAAATGGGTTTTAGATGTAAGAACTATACTCTAAAAAGAACAAAGATGAGAAAAGATAAAATGTGCTTTTCTTTTCCTGTAGGTCTCACTGTAATGAGGACAGCGCTGAACCCAAATATGGAACTGAACTGGCTTTCCCGGGCACAGAAGCAATGTAGGCCTTAGATTCACAGTAATTTTCACTGGGTTTGGACAAAGATGCAGTTTTTGGGTTGGTCCACGGACAGCCCTCCTGTATAGGGTTTACTGTGCTAATAATGTACATACCTCCTTCACAGATGGTTTTACAGGGATGAAACCTGACACCATCCTCACGTCAATAATCACCATGTTGGAGGCAGGACGACTTCCTTTGTAACTATAGATGCATGGAGAAAAGGAATTAGGGTCTACAATTATCTCCCAATCCTTTGGGGACTAATTCAAATTCTGCTTCCTTCTGAAAGCTTTCCCAAACCACCCTCACACAAAAGCTCTTCCTTTTATGAATTACTAAAAGCTTATGAAAAGAAACAGATCCCTTTCCCTCTCAGAAAACTTAAGTTGAAGAGTATAAAATGTCATAGTGCAGACTAGGAGCAAAGATAGATTCAATATAGTCTCATTCTACACAATCTGAACTGTTCACATTTGAGAATATACTATTCTTCCAATATTTTATTTAATTTTATTTTGATTTATTATATTGTTATAATATAATTATATGACATATGATTATATAATTATATAATCATATATTATTTATTATAAGTTTATTATTTAATTTAATTCAAGAGTTTGCTTTCTAGGGTCATTGCATTAAATGAGTTAATGAAGTGGTGCAGAACTCTAGTTCTCAGAATCAAAAGGTGAAAGACAGATGGTTTTACCTGGCATTAAATGAGATCTGGAAGGTTTTATGGGCTTTTGCAGAATCACAGGTTGGGGGAATGGTCTGCACTAACAGATCAAATGGAGATTCCTCTTTCTTCACGTGGACATTGTATTTCAGGGATGTCTGTAGAACATTAAGAAGAGGATCAGTTTCTCTGTATCTCCAGGATATTTATTTCATTATCACCTTCCATCAGCTCTCTTGATGACTTTTCACAGGGGGAGTGAGCTTATCTCACAGGTAAGGTTGACTCTCCCCACCCTGCCATTAGGAGTCTCACCTTAAGATACACACATCCTTCCCCTTTCACTCCTGCATTGTACTCTCCAGGGACCAATGGCAACGAAACTTGCTGTAGGAGTAGGCGGTTGGCAGAGTCCACTTGAAATTTTTCAGAAAAGCCTCCAGAAGACTGGATAGTTACCTCTGCAGGTTTCCCACGCTTATTGTAAGTGACTGCTCCATATCGGGACAGGGCTTGGAGTGCAACCACTGTGTCCTAGAAGAGACAAAATGTGGGAGTCCCCAGTGGGGTAAACATTTGGAGGATGGGATACCAAAGGCCTATGCTGAGTGCCACCAGGATAACTTGACCATCTTCTAAAATATGTTGGAGATGTAGCCCACAAACTCACCTCTAGAATGAATGTCCCTGAGGATTTTTTAAAAAAATTTGTTTGTTTACTTATGCATTAAAAAATAATGTGAGAAGGGATGTATCTTTTGGTAATCCCTATTTTTCCCCATCTGCTATTTCTTATCCAACTCTTCTCTCATCCTCCCATAAGTACCTCATAAATACTTTGACTCTCTTTTATACTACAGCTGGTAATAAAAAAATCGATAAAAGAAAAAAGTGACCAGAAAGAGATAGAGAAGTAAACAGGATGTCTTTGACATTTCCTGTCATAAAGCTGATTTGTTTTGGGATTGGATCTGTGACTTCACTGGCATAGGGAACTCTTTGTGAGGAAACTCCCACTACCAATGCAAATCAGTACCTGCAATCTATAGTCTAAGAGAGTGACTTGGGTCACTGAAAAGTTAAATCATTTAACCAGGCTCACATAGGTGTCAGAGGTAGGACTTGACCCAAGGTCTTCCAGCCTCTGAGAATGGTTTTCTATCCATTCTGTCATGCTGTCTTACTCAAAGTTAAGATGTACATTTTACAAGCATATTGCAAATAATTTGGAATCTATATAAATATTTTAAATTATGTTTATTTGACTTTTTGTTAATGGCTATTGAATTTAGAATAATAGTTTTTAAAAAGATGCTGAGGGACAAATTAAATGCTATGTTTCCTACGTAGGAGAGATAACTATGGAATTCTGTCTATGGACCCAATCACAACTTATAAGCCAATTCACCTAAAATTGTGTTTTTTAAAAACCAATGAATGATGGTTGTACTTAGGTGAAAACTAACAAGGACAATGTGGTTGTTTTTGCTGAGGGGGCATGGGGTTGGAATTTGATGGATAGCACTGGTGTCAAACACAAACTGAAACAGATCCCTACTGGCCTTCTATTGGCTTAGGGAACCACAAATTAACATTATCTGTGCTGTATTATATTTTTACTTATTTTGTTAAATGTTTCCTAATTGTATTTTAATCTGGTTCAGGCTGCACTCAGGAGTTTTGCTGAGCCTTGCTGCCTATGGGATATGAACTTGATATCTCTGATTCAGTGTCTGTTCCAAGCCCTCTCAGAGGGGGACCTGACCTCAACACCTCACAGGAAAAACTGAGGTCATTTATCCTGAGTTCTCCCTTTTCTTTCCTCCTCCTCTCACATCACTTAGGCATCTCCATTCACTCTCTCCTTTACTCCTATGTCAGATGAAGAGGTGACCTTAACAAGGCTGACTCCTCCCATCTTCTTGATCCCATTCACTCTTATCTTCTCCAGCAGATTGCCCTCACTATCATTTCCTCTCTCTCTCTCTCTCTCTCTCTCTCTCTCTCTCTCTCTCTCTCTCTCTCTCCTTCAATCTATCCTAATCTATTGGGTCCTTCCCTGCTGCAAAAAAAATGCTCTTGTCTCCCTCATCCTTAAAAAAACCCTCACTTGATTCTACCGTCTCTGCTATTATACTTTATGTCTCCTCTTGGAGGCTAAACTCCTTCATTTCTTCTTTTCTTACTTTCTCTTAAACCCTCCTCAATCTGCCTTTCAATATCATCATTGACCTGAAATTGCTCTCTCCAAAGTTACCATGAGTCTTTTAACGGCCAAATATAACAGTCTTTTCTCAATTAAGCTTTCCTTTTGACCTCTCTATAGCATGTGATCTCCTCTTCCCTAATTCCTTTCTCCTCTCTGATCCTCCTAACACTACCATCTGCTGGTTCTCTTCTTGTCCAATAGATCTTTCTCAGTTTCCTTTGATTGGGCCTTATTCATATTGTCCCACCTGATTATCTCATGAGCTCCCATGGGTTCAATGATCTGCTCTGTGTTGGTGATTCTCAGGCCTAAATACCTAATCCTAGGTCCTCACTTAAACTACGGCCCCCCCATCGCCAACATATGTCCCACAAGCATTTCCAACACAAGTCCAAAAGAGAATTAATTCATTATCTTTCCCCCAAAACTCTCCCCTCTTTCCAACTTGCCTATTACTTTTGAGGATGTCACTTTGACTCCTCACTCAAACTCACCCCACATACCAATCAGTTGTCAAACATTGTATTTCTTCCTTCACATCCTGCACACACGACACCTTCTCCCCACTTATACAGCCACCACTCCAGACCACATTTTCATCACCTGTTGCCTCGATTATTATTGCAATAACCTTCCAATTCATATTCTCACCTCAAGCCTCTCTTAATTCCTCTCCATCTTTTCCTCAGTTGTCAAAGTGAGGAAGTATATATTTCTAAAGACCATGTCATTCCTCTCCTCTACTCAAGACATCCCAATGGCTCCCTCTTACCTCCAGGAGCAAAGTCTTGTTATTTATGGCTTTTTTATGGTATTTATGGCTTTTCATGACCTTGTCCCCTCCTACTTATAGGGCTCTTCACACTACAGCCAACCTATACTAGTATATAAGGCCTTGCCAGAAGGCCATCTTGTGGTTGTCACTAGCATGTTTGCCTTCTAGCGTGTTTGCCTTCCTCACCTCTGCCTCTACCTTTCTCTGGCTTCTTTCAAAATTCAGGTGAAATCCTATTTTCTTTCTTTCTTTTTTAGCTTTTTTTTGGAAGGCAATTGGGGTTAAGTGACTTGCCCAGGGTCACACAACTAATAAGTATCTGACACCAGATTTGAATTCATGAAGATGAGTCTTCCTGATCCCAAGCCCAGCGCTCTACCCAGCTGCCCCAAATCTCATTTTCTGAAGGAGGTTTCTCCCAGCCCTCCACCTGCTAATGCCTTCCTTCTGAGATTGCCTTTTAGCTACTCTGTATATTTTGATTGTCCATGCATTCACACGGGTCTCCCCCATTATAAGGTGCGATCTTTGAAGTCAAGGACAGGTTTTTGCCTTTCTTCATATCACCACAGCTTAGCACAATGCCTGCCACAGAGTGAAAGTGAGTGATTATGGACTAACTGTAATGCTGACAAACCATCCAATAAATATTCATTAAGTACCCACCATGTGTCAGGTATCATACGCAAAAAAATACACGTGGTCTTGGTCACTAACTGCTCTTCACACAGACACTGTTCATGGGATGAACCAAATTCCCACAGACTCTGACTTGCTGCAGCCATTAAAATGCATCCAAGAAGAAAAAGATAAGGCATTCAAAATTATGCAAGTGGATAGGGAAAGCATAAGAGATGCGGCTGTAAAGTATAAGAAATGTCCCTAAAAATACTAGGAAAATATAAGGAAGGTAGCCTTTAGAGAAGCCAGTCTGAAAGAGCAAGTTTGAGAAAAAGAGAATGAATGGGGAGGGTCAGCCATATGTCCTATCGCAAGCTGAATTTCCATGAAGAATTTGGTTGAATGACTAATATGGAAATGTGTTTTACAAGATTGCAGATGATAACCTATATCAAACTGTTTACTCTCAGGGATGCGGGGGGGAGAAAGAATTTGAAACTAAAATTTTTTTTTTAGTGAATGTTAAAAACTACCTTTACATGTAATTGGGAAAAATAAAATATTTTTTAAAAAGTTAAAAAAATTAATTTGGTTGAGATTCTTGAGTTGTTTCATTAAGGAAAGAGGAATTTCGAGGGCTGGAGCAAAGATGGCGGCACAGCAGCAGCAACATATCGCAGTTCTCACATAGCCACCCCAAAATACCAATAAAATAGGACTCTAAACTAATCCTAGAACTCCAAAACGCACACAAAGATATTTCCCACTAAAGTCAGCTCGGCTACGAGGAACCATATCAGCACTGTGAACTGAAGCCAGCCTGG
>CM053585.1:409969721-410067259 GCA_028646515.1 Pseudochirops corinnae
ACATCCAACTGGAACTTGAGATACACAGGCAATGTGGTTGGGAGATCCATCCTGACCTACCGAAAAGTGACATAGGAGAGAATAGACTGGGGGAGGGGGGACACACTGGGATGGCTGTTTTGGGGCGGTGGGTGGGGGAAAGAGAGGGAGAAAATACGTAACTCAAAATCTTGTGGAAATGAATGATGCAAACTAAAATAAAATTAAAAAAAAAGAAAGAAAAAAACATTTCTGGGCTTGTCATCTATAAAATATATAAAAACTTCCCTCAACTCTTCTATGTGGCAAGATGCCCAGTTTAGAATTTATGTTATTCCTTCCCTAAGCCAAATTCCATGAGAGTAAGGTTGACTCTTTCTCTTTTGCCTTCCTCTTTTCCCCCTCTATCTACAAAATATTATCTGTGGTACGTGTTTTACAGGGGTATTATACTAATAAAATATCTAGATACAAGAGATGAAAAAAAAAAAAAAGGGAAAGAGGAATTTCCTTGCCTAGATTCTTCATGATCTGTCATTTCATTTCCCTAGAGGAAACTACTCTTGGGATTCTCGAAACTATAGGGCCATCCTAGGCCCCATAATCCTGGTGATGTGAAATTGTTTTAGTAAGTTATAAGGAAATAATTACACAGTAGTATTATGGGATAGGCAGTTGATCACCCTGTGGATCCTGATTAGTTTCCTTTTTCCCCTCAAAACTTCATCACCAAAATGCCAATAGAAGTAGTCTTCTCATCTCATTCTGTTTCCACCATCTCCCTTCTTCTAATTACTTCTTTCCCCTTTGCTACCTGATTTGGTGGCTGTATTTAAGGCCGCCCCACACCTGAGTAGAAGAGAATCCCCCATGAGGATTCTGTTGCTCGGCGATCCATTTCACAATGCGAGATGCCATCGATAGGTCCTCAGGAGATGGGACAGGGGTGCCAGTGAGGTATGCAAGGAGCACATAGGAAGTCATTTCTACTTCAGCAGAGGGAGCCAGGGAGGGATAGGAGTAGGGTCCTGCTGGCTCCTTGGGTCTCTCTGGGCGTTGCCAGTGGACCGAGTTATCTTCAGGGTAAGAACAGAGAGAGAATTGATACCTATTAGTGTTTAATAAGAAGCAACTATACAATTATGCTAATTAATTATAGCAGACCCAGAATCACAGCCTGGTTTTAGCTATTGCTATAATAAGCAGCTCTCATATGTTATTACTTCTTTGCTTCGTGTCCAGATCTGTAATTCTACCAGAGTAGGCATTTACATTAAACCTTCTCTTCCAATGCAGATCGGAACCTCCTCTGTAGAAGAGAAAGTTCCTCTGGAAATGTGCTAGAAAACAATCATAGGCAGTGAGGAGGTGCAGTGGAGAGAGTGTTGGGCCAGGAGTCTGGAAGACCTGAGTTTGAATCTAACCTCAGATACCAGCTGTATGACTTGAGGCAAATCACTTCACTTCTGTGTGTCTTAGTTTCCTCAATTATAAATAAAGTGGGGATAATATTGGTATCTTCCTTCCAGGGTTGTTGTGAAGATCAAATGAGATATTATAAACATTACTAATATTTAATCAATTAATCACATTAATAAGTAATAAATATTATTCCAACAGTGTCTGGCACATAGTAAGCATTATGTAAATGCAAGCTATTAATATTACTATTATGTCTTAGAGAGCTGCCTGGTGTACCCAGAGGTTAAGTGACTTACCCAGGGTCACAGTCATTATCTGTCAAAGGCAGGACTAAACTCCCTGAGTCTGAAGCCAGCTCTCTATCCACTACACCACACTGTCTATCATACCAACATGGGCATCAGATATGAATTTAGTAGGATTCAGGAAGCCAGAAGAAAACAATATAGTTGACGAAAGGAGCTTGCAGCATACAATCTTCTTTTTCAATATTGCTGTGGTAGATGAGATGGCAAAGGGAAGGTAGAAGCAGAATCTTTCCCATCCTTGTTTGTTTCAGATTGGGTTCTGCCAAAGACTACTTAACAGGTTGTCAGGAGGATCTAGCGACATAGTGGAATAAGGAGAGTTTTGCAAGGATGAGTGCTATGTTTCATTGTTCAGTCATTTCACCCTTGTCTGACTCTTTGTAACCCCATTTGGAATTATCTTAGCAAAGATCCTGGAGGGGTTTGTCATTTCCTTCTCTGCCTCATTTTACAGATGAGGAAACTGAGGCAAACAGGGTTAAGTGACTTGCCCAGGATCACACGGCTAGTGTCTGAGGCCAAATTTGGACTCAGGGAGAAGAGTCTTCCTGACTCCAAGGCTGGCACTCTATCCACTGTGCCACCTGGGTGCTATGTTTAAGATATTGTTAATACTTAATTCTTTCTCTATTAGGACTCTGAGCAGCCTCTGTGTTCACAATTGTACATTTTACTCACATTAAAAAATTTAGGCTTTTAGAAGAGGCAGCTAAGAGGCAGTGGCAGGATGGACAGAGAGCTGGACTCAAGAATCCGGAAGGACTGAGTTCAGATCTAGTCATGAATGTATGCTGGCTGTGTGACCCTGAATAAGTCACTTACTTTCTGGCTGCACCAGGCAATTCCATAAGATTATCTGTTTCAGTGAAGGTGCCAACCTGAATCAGCAGAGGAAGCTTTTCATTGGTTCTCTCTATACTGATGAAATTACGGGTCTGGTCAAAATAAAATAAAATAGTCCTAGCATGTGGGATTAGGGTAGTGATTCACCTACTGTATGCCTTCCACTGATCCTCCCTGCTGTATAAGGTGAGACCTCAGGGAAGGTTTTGCTATAAAAACTCTGATCTTATTAAATGGGTGAGTTGAATATAAGTAATCCTACTCATCTGAGAGATCCTGAAGAAAGGCCGAGGGTTTGAATCTAGTAATCCAGAAGCTCCTTCCCTCTTCCCAAGTGGGAGTGGGGAATTAAATGGGAGAAAAAAAGTAGGAATTATGATTAAAGTCCCCCAAAGAGCCTTTCACCTTTCTTCACAGCTTCCTTGTCCAACACCATTAACACCTCCATCCTTCTGACTTGATTTCCTGCCAGGGCAAAGGCATAGGCCAACAACGCTTTGGTGTAGACATTGCTCTTAAAAACCCCAATTTGTTCCATTATCCAGACTGACTCCAGGCAGTAAAGAGCATTCCGGACAACAGGGTGCTGTAAGAGAGGATGGAGAAAGGTCTTGACTTAGGTATTGCCCCAAGGACAAAAACAGGGGAAGGAGTAGGGCCGAAGCTTGACATAGGTGACAGAACACAGGGGGTGACTCGAAAAAGAATTGAATACCTTCAAAAATGTATCATTTAATAACCAGGTCATGTATGAACATGTCAAAACCAATTTGTAAATAAAGGGAATGACAATTTGGTGCATACTATGTATTCATACATGTTATAGATTAATACATTTTTCAAAATCCTTTTAAAAATGACCCTGTATAGTACTATTTGTTTTCCCTTACCCCTGGGCTTCTTTATCCATTTTCTGTGGGCAAAGCTACCAGTTGTCCATCTTCAAATGAACTGTAGTTATGGGGCTATGCAAATATATGTAATGGGGGGGTGGGTAAGTCATCTTAACCCATCCTCTCCCCTCAAATTCTACAATTTTAATGCCCACAGTTCTACCCAAAATGCTGATATTTTGGCCTTCAATGGGGTGGGATGCCATATTGCTGATCATTCATTTTTATAGGGACAACTGGGTACAGTGAAATATCTCAGGGTGATGAGAGGTCACATACAGAGACAGAAAGCGGTATCTCCAGCAGAGAGATGGTGATGTAAGCAGACAGTGTCAGTTCATCGTCCACCCCACCCTGTAAAGAAGAGAGGAGACAGAACGCTTAGCTTTCAGATTTCCCAGAAGACGCCTTCACCCCCCTTAACTATCACCCCTTGCTCTCCTATTTCCCCGTGGAAGGTGTTCCCATCTATACATATATATGTATGTGTATATGTACATATATACATATATATATACATATATATATATATATACACATATATCTCTACCAGACTCAGTGTGACTACAAACTTCCATTCATTTCTCTCATGCTGAATGATGAAAGAAAAAAGCATTTATTTAGCCCTTAAGTTCCAAGCCCTGTGCTAATTATTGTGGATACAAGTACAAAAAAAGCACAAAGAGAATGATTGCCAGGCCTAGTCTCTATCCTTGTTGACTACGGCAACTCCCTCACATTCCATCCCTGTGGGTCACATGCCCTTCCTTCTTTCACTCATCTTTGATATGAAGCATATTATGAGATCAGCAGGACTTAAACCTTCTACTTACTACTGTGCCCCAGGGAACACATCACCTTAAGAGCATTGTTGAACAGTGAACCTGAGCTTTGGAAACAGCCATTATCTTTCTGCTTCTGCGACAGCCAAATGAGCGCTTGGTTGATATGAGTTTCGTCTATGAAGATGTGTTGCCGAGACTGAGCAAAAGACTTGAGCACAAAGGCAGTAAGCCTGCCCGGGGAAAGAAACAGTAGAGGACTGAAGCCTTTGATTTGATAAGACCATTCTATACTCTTTTTCTAGGCCTAGGCTCCATATGATCCCAATGCACAAGAACCAGCTACAGTTTCTTCTTCATCCCATCTCCAAACCTCCTCCATTAGCCTAAAATTAACCTTAATTCAATTTTTTTATTCTTTAAATTTATTTATTTTTAGTTTTCAATATTCATTTCCACAAAATTTTGAGTTCCAAATTTTCTCCCCATCTCTACCCTACCCCCTACCCCAGGATGGCAAACATACTGAATACCCCTTCCCCCAGTCTGCTTTCTCTTATATCCTCCTCATCTCCCACTACTTTCTTGTAGGGCAAGATGGATTTCTATGCCCCACTGCCTGTATAGCTTATTTCCCAGTTGCATGTAAAAACAATTTTTTTAACATTTGTTTTGAAAACTTTGAGTTCCAGATTCTCTCTCTTCTTCCCTCTTCACCCAAGCAATTCAATATAGGTTGTACATGTGTAGTTATGCAAAACATTTCCATAGGAGTTTTATTGTGAAAGACTAACTGTATTTTCCTCCATCCTATCCCACCTCCATTTATTCTATTTTGACCTTTGACCCCATCCCTTTTCAAAAGTGTTTGCTTCTAACTACCCCCTCCCCCAATCTGCCCTTCTTTCTATCATCCCCCTTCTTATCCCCTTCCCTTCTACTTTCCTGTAGGGTAAGATACTCAACTGAATGTGTATGTTATTCCCTCCTTAAGCTAAATTCAATGAGAGTAAGGTTGAATCATTCCATTTCACCTCCCTGCTCTTCCCCTCCATTGTAACAGCCTTCTCCTGCCTCTTTTATGTGAGATAATCCACCCCATTCTATCTCTCCCCCTCTCCTTCTCCCAATATATTCCTCTCTCATCTCTTAATTTTATTTTTTAGATACTATTCCTTCATATTCAACTTACCCTGTGCCCTATGTATACATGTACACATATACACACACATATCTACATACAGACACATATACCCACCTATACATACATATATGTATGTATACATACATAAAAATATAGATAGATAGATAGATAGATAGATAGATAGATAGATAGATACATAGATAGATAGATAGATAGATTCCCTTCAACCACCTTAATTCAGTTTTTAGCAATTTATGAATGATCTACTATGTGCAGGCTTCTGTGCTGGGGATAGACAAACATAACAGTCTCTGCCCCAATGGAACTTTCATTCCATTGGAGAATACAACATGTACAGAGAAGTAAATACAGGATAATTAAGGATGGAAAGGGCACTGAGAGTTGGAGGCTTAGGGTGGGGAGCAAGTGGAGATCACCAAAGAAGGGGTGAACTAAGCCGTGAAGCATATTAAAGTTTCTGAGAAGGAGAGAAGAGGAGGGAGTCTCACTGGCTTTCCTCCATGCCTAGAACTCTCTCCCTCCTCATATCTGCTTCCTCGCTCCCTTTAAGTGTCCGAGTCCCACCTTCTGCAAGGAGTCTTTCCCAGTCCTTCATCTTAGTGTCTTTCCAACGAGACTACCCTGAATTTATCCCATACAGTGTATTATCTTGTCTATTGTTTTCATACTGTCTCCTCCAATAGAAGTGTGAGCTCCTTGAGTGCAGGGACTATCTGAGACTTTTTTGGCTGGTTTGCTTTTTTACCTTTCTTTGTTTCCCCAGTGCTTAGCACAATGCCTAGTTACATAGTAGGCACTTAATAAAGGTTTGTTCATTTGACATGACTTCCTGCCAAGAAGAGATCGCCCAGTTCTGTCTGGCTTCACCTATCCTCTGATTCATTCTGTGTATTCAACCTCTGCTCCAGGTTTGCTTTCTTATGGATATAAAGGTCTGAGTTTTTATTTTTTTTCCAAGCTATTGAGGAAACTTTTGCTGTCTGATTACTGATTTGACAATTCCATTTTATCTTTTTTCATATATTTCTGGGGTAAAAGAACTACTTCACTTATAGATCTTGCCATATGGTATGATCTCCTTCAGTATTTATACACCTCAAAAATTTTAAGCCTCTTTCTCCCTCCTGTCACCCCCTTACTCCATAGTTTTCTATTCATTTCTCTATCTTTCTACTTATTTTGTAGAATCAGGGAATCCTAGAGTAGAAAGTCCTCAAAGGTGATCCCCCAAAATATGTATTCATTTTTCACTTGAAGACCTCTAGTGACAGAGAACGCACTACCTATCAGGGCAGTCCACAGTATTTTTGGACAGCTCTAATTATTAGGAAATTATGTTAATATTAAATAATGTTAATAAAATAATTAATAAAATAAATTAATTTAGGTAAATTGCTGGATTAATTAAATATTTAATATTTGTGTTATATTGCATAATAAAATAACAAATAACATAAAACATTAACAAATAACATAAAAAATAACAAATAAAATAACAAAAATAGTAAAATAATTACTAGATTAAATTAATTTAAATGATTAATTAAAATAATACAAAATAAAGTATTAAATTGAAATCTTCTTCCTCTATAATTTCTGTCCACTGGTTCTAGCTCCATCCTCTTGTGCCAAGTACAATAAGTCTAATCCTTCTTTGCTCTTGGTCAAGAATAATTGTCTTACTTAAGACAAATTGGTAAGGTCTTTTCTGTAAGTAATAACTGATGCTTTTCTAGACTCTGCTCCTAGCATTTCTAGATAATGGCCAACAATGCCTAGAGTAGGAGTCGAAGCTATGGCGCAAGGGCCAAATCTTGCACTGTGAGCTCAGAATGGTTTTTACATTTTTAAATAAAACTGTTTTAAAATCTAAAAGTCAGCAACTGGGAAATAAGATTTACAGGCAATGGGGTGTGGAGATCCATCTTGCCCTACCAGAAAGTCAGAAGGGGGATGGGGGAGGATATAGGAGAGAGTAGTTTGGTGGAGGGGGTATACAATGGGATCGCTGTTTTGGATGGTGGGTAGGGGAAAGACAGGAGAAAATTTGTAACTCAAAATCTTGTGGAAATGAATGGTGTAAACTAAAAATAAACATAAAATTTAATTTAAAAAATCTGAAAGTGACTCTGAGTTTGGATTTAACCTTGGAGTCATAGTTTCCCAACCTTCACATTAGAGCAATAATAGAATTTCTCAGTTAGAAGGTCTTGGGTCTTTATATCTGAGCAGGAATCCCCTTTAACAGACTCTCCGGAGTGGCATTTCAGGCTTTGATTAAAGAACTCCCTTGATGAGAACTCATTACCCTGTCAAGCAGTCCATTTTGCCTGTGGACTACCAGAGTGGTCCTGACACCTACCTGAAATCTACGTCTTTGTAACGTTTATTCATTTATGTCTTTTGGGGTGATAGAAAACTTACCTTACTTCCATGTGGCAGATGTTCAAATAGTTGAAGACAGTTATCATAACAATCTGACCCATTTCCTTTTCTCTAGGATTACTTCCCCATTTCCTTCGCCCAATCCTTGTCTGACAGGATTCTGAATCCCCTCACCAGTGATCAGAGGGGTCATTCTCCTGGGGACCTGCTCTAGCTTGTATCAATGTGCTTCCTAAAACATGCGGGTTCAGGACTAAACATAATACTCCAGATGTCAGACACCAGGGAAGAATGAAGAGGGACTATACTGGCTTTGTTCTGGATCCTCTGCTTCTATTTCTCCAGTTGAAATTGTGTAAGGTTTTTTGTAGTTGACATACTTCTCTAGTGATTCATGTTGAACTTGCAGTTCACTAAATAGGGTGTTTTTTTCATAGGAACTGTTGCTTAAGAATTTCATTTATTTAATTATTTAATACCTAATAAACAATAACTTAATTATTAATTATTTTTCCCCATCCAATGACTGAACCTTGTTATCACAGGACCAGAAGTGACAATGGATAGTAAAACATCTTACCAGGTATTACTGCTGCTGTGTTGAAAGGTGCTGTAGGAGCCATCTACGTGCTTATAGGTTAGCTGCCGCTGGTAACCTAAAATAGGATGCTTTATCAAGTTCATCATTAGAAATCTCTTATGGTGATGGAGACTCTTTGTCAGTATGGGCCAGGTCAGAGAGGGCACTAAAGTGTATAAAATTAGTAATAACTAATTCTATTAGACAAATCCCCCAGGAGTATGGAAGGTTCTAGCTCCAAAAATCTTATGAGATGGCAAGGAAGGGTTGCCATGATGCCATATGTTTTCCAAGGAATTGCTAACTCAAATATATTTGTGAAGGGAATAACTAAGACTATGGAGTATAGTTTCCTCCCCTTATCTTACCACTTTGGAGGAATCCAATTGCCTTGGACTTGATCTCTGGCGTTAGCTGGTTTGTTTCATTCAGATAATTCAGGACATAAATGTTGGGAGCAAACAGGGCCATATTTTGCTCTCCGCAGCCATAGGGCATCTTGAGGAGATTTTGTGTGTCTCTCACAGCAGATCCAAGGATGTCACCTGTAAAGTAAATGAGATGAGACATCAGAGTCACTAAATCATGATAAAATATGTGATAAAATGTGATAAATAGTGATAAAAATTGTATCCAAGACAAAATAACTCATCTTTAAAATCACAACTGGAAAAAAGGACTTACAAGCAGTGAGGAAGTAAAAGTAGAAAGAATTTAGGGAGGGGATGGGTCTAGGAAACATTAAGAGAGTGAGACAAGCATAGTAATGTGGAGCCAGTCCATGATTAATGATGCTGTCAGGACTGGTAGTAGTTCTCCATGGAGAATTTCAGAAAAACTGTAGGTGAGGTGGGAGCAAGCTATACCAGGTCTAAAAACTTACCAAGAGAAGGGGGAAAGAGATAAATTGGGATTTTCCTAGTCTAGCTCAACATCTTTTTTGTTGACCAGATTCTTGATCTGATTCTTCTTCTTTGTGGTCTATTGGTTTTCTCGGACTTCATTTTGCTGCTAGTTTTCACCCAGCCCGCTCTTTAGATTTCGCCATTCCCATAATAGGCATATGGAGCTTCGCGATCAGCAATCTTGACTACCAGCACCAATTCTGGTTATTACCTCTGACTATCAAGCTCCATTCATCGTTAAGGCATTTCTCCCCCAGCTCGACTCCATACCCACACACTACACCACAATGTCCCCATTAAAATCTCTTCCCTACTCCCTGTCACCACAAGAGGTCTCTGGTTAGCAACCACTGAAACCACAGAGCTGCATGGCAGGGCCAGAGTGAAAAGGACATATGAGCAAGAGAAAAATGAAGGACTATGGTCATGAACTGAAAGATTAAATATGTAGTTGAAAGAGAGTTGGCTCACTCACCCAGAACTGAGAAATAGGCTCTGGCTGATCCTTCCACAACATTTGGTGGGAGTTTCAGGGATACTTGTTCAGATAGCTCAGCATCTTAGAAAAAAAGTAAATCAGATACATGGAAGAAAACTCCCTGTGGACATGTATGTCTCTACCTGAGGAGAGCCATGACCAGGGGCTGTAACACTGATTATTCATAAAACGTCTTAATGATATTGATAGAACTGTAGAATAAGAGTCTTGGAAGGAGCCTTTTCTCCTATGATTCTGTTCTCAGAGGCATTGGTGGTACAGTGGGCATTGGACCTGGATCTGAATTCACATTCTGTCTCACTTATTAGCTGTGTGACCATTGACAAATCACTTAAACTGTCTGCCCCAGTTAAAATGAAGATAATAATGGCACCTATCTCCCAGGGTTGTTGTGAAAAGATGATAATATGTACAAAGTGCTTTGCAAACTTGCTAGCTGTCATCATCATGATTATCATCGTCATCACCATCATCTTCATCTTCATCATCATTATTATTGTTAGACAAGGCCTTCTGGTGGTAAACCACAAAAAGTAAACCCTTCCTTCCTTCCTTCCTTTCTTCTTTCCTTTCTTCCTTTCTTTCCTTCTTCCTTCCTTCCTTCCTTTCTCCTTCCCTTCCTCCTTCCCTCCTTTCCTTTCTCTCTTTCCTTCTTGTACTCCCTGGATATATTCCAAGTACCTAAGGAGCCAAATAATGGCCTCTGTAGCTCACTGTTATGCCCTCTACTCCAGTAAACTCATCAGATTACATTAGATACACCAGGGCACCATTTTGATAGGAACCTTTAAAAGATGAAAAAATAAAAGAATTTGAATATTTACTGGTAATAATATTTTTCCATTCCTACTTCAATCTTGATAAATTTTATGAACTTAAGAGGTAGAAAATGAGTATTCTTCAGGCCTTTTCTCTGCCATCTAAAGCCTGTTAGGAGTATTAACAACAAAATCTAACCACTTTTCGAAAAAAAGCAAAAGAAAAGAATCAATGTTAGAGGGCCATCTGTGTTAGGAGAGAACACCTGCTCTAGCTCCCTATCTTGGATATGCTAAATATTTGCCAATGCTTATGTACTTGTTTTAAAATAGAAAACTATCAAGGAAGTGAGAATTACTGAGTTGTTTTCAGTTGTGTCCAACTCTTCATGATTCCATTTGGAGTTTTCTTGGCAGACATACTGGAGCAGTTTGCCATTTCCTTCTTCAGTCCATTTTAGAAATGGGAAAATAGAGGCAAACAGAGTTAAATGACTTGCCCAGGGTCACACAGCTAGTGTCTAAGGCCACATTTGAATTCTGAAAGAAGTCTTCTTGACTCGAGGCCCAGCACTCTCTCAACTGTGCCACTTAGCCACCCAGAATAATAGGAAGGAAGGATAATAACAATCATCTTCATAGGACACATTAAAGTTTCCCAATCACTTTTACCACCATAATTCTGTGAAGTCTAAAATGCAAATATTAATAGATTTGTAATAAATATAATTATATTATATTGTAATAAATACAATTATATTATACACAATATAATTAATATTGGTAATATATGTATGTGTTATTATATATTATGTATAATTATATAATATGTTTGTATGTAAATTATTCTATATTTGCATGTAAAACATGTTTTATTGATGAGAAAATTATACTCAGAGATGGCAATGATTTATCTAAGGTCACACAGCTAGTAAAAGTCAGAGCCAGGACTGAAGCACAGATCTCTTGATTCCAAGTCAACATATTTCCCCCCACATTTTGCCGTTAACCTTTTAGCCCTTTCTCCATTGACTCATATAGTAACACTCCTACAGAAGTCACAGAGCAAATACTAGTGATGCTGATGGCGAAGGTTCTGACAACTTGTTCCTTTCCTTATAGGATTCTTACCCCATGGTTAAATAAGATGATGGCTTTTTACATTGCCCCACCAAATCATCCCCCTTCCCTGGGCTCAGTCTACGGCTACTGTCTATCCCATGCTATTTTGGCTCTTACCTGTTGGACAAAGCATGGAATTGAAAGCCTCTTCCTTTTCAATCCCTTCAGGCTTTGGGAGGAGAAAGAAAAATGCAAAAAATGAGAAAGAACTGAGATTTCAGGTGAAGAAAGAATGTAAGATAGTGGTATGAAGAAGGGAACTTCTGCCTGTTATGGTGCTTATGGGTTGGTCAACCCCTCCTATTAGACTGTCACCTTGTTACTGTCTGGTTGCCTTGATGAGTTTCTGAGGTTCTCTAATGCCTCCAGGAGAAATCCTCTGCTTGGCTTTTAGAGTTGCTTATAACCTCGCCTTTCCTACCTTTCTAGTTTTCTTATACCTTAGACCTCCCAGCCCATCTGGGACAATGCTCTGTGATCCAAGGACACTGGCCTCCTTGCTGCTCCTCAGACAAGATACTATCATTGCTTGACTTTGGGGATTTTCACTGGCTGTCCTCCTTCCCAAGAATGCTCTCCCTTCTCATCTCTGCTTCCTCGGCTTCCTTTAAGTCATCCCCCAAATCCTGCGTTTTACAAGAAGCCTTCCCAATTCCTTCCACCTGAGACTCTGCCCAATTTGTCCTGTATTGATCTTGGTCATGCATAGCTGTTTTCACGTTGCCTCCTCTTCCTCCCCCACTCCTTACACTGTAGCCTCTTTGAAAGTACAAGTTGCCTTTGCCTTTCTTTGTATTCCCAGTGCTTGGTACACAGTAGGCATTTAATAAACGCTTGTTGACTGACTGAATAAATACTCCTTCTCCATTCCAGGAATTAGTATCAAAGGAGGTTCCATCCTTTCTATCATGTTGTTAGCTCTGAGCAAAGAAGAAGAAAGGAAAGGAAGAAAGAGAAGAGGAAAAAAATACGGCGAAATAATGAATAAGAGGACAAAGAAAATTAATAAGCTCTAAATAAACCTGGACCAGTGTTTAGTCTGTGAAAAAAATAATAACTTAAAGGCAAGAAATAAACTATTGTGAAATTTCTCTCATGATAGTTTTTTCCTTGTGCCATGTGCTAGTAAATTAGAAACAGCATTGTGGAGGTGGAAGAACACTTAGAAACCATCAAATTGAGGCAGCTAGGTGGCGCAGTGAATAGAGCACCAGCCCTGGTGTTAGGATGGACCTGAGTTCAAATTCGGCCTCAGATACTTAACATAAAACTAGCCGTGTGACCTTGGGCAAGTCACTTAACCCCAATTGCCCTACCCTTCCCTCCTCAAAAAAAAAATCTTTACCAACTTTGCAGATGAGGGCAGGCTTTTTTTTTTTTAGGGAAATATTTTATTATATTGGTTGGAAAACCTTATTTATCAATATTGTTTGAACTTAGCTTGATATTGCTAGAAATTAGCTGACCTCAGAGATACTCCCAGGGAAACCAAATATTTACAGGGAATGTTTGCATCCCATCTAGGTCTTGGGTCCACTCAATGCTTGTGTTGTGGGTTCCCCAAATTTGAATGGCTGTGCTTAAATCTCAGTGGATTCAGTTGTTTGGAAACTGCCCTCTCTACAAAATAGCTAAGCTGTTATGTGTTGTTCCTAAGGGAGCTCTTCTCAGAACCCCTATATAATGTAAACCTTGCAGAGGCTGGGGAGGGAACTTCTTTCAGTTTTCTTCTTCTACCAAATGACCAAATAAATTTCTTTCTAAAACTATTTTAGATCGTGGGGTTCCTTCCCATGACTAACAATTACAGTGAGCAAGTGGTGGGATCTCCCTGGTGGCTGCCTAGAATAAACTCAAAGTCTCTCCAACAACATGGAGGCTGAGTAAATATTTAATTGGGTGTATTTCACTTTGAAGTAGATGATAATAATTTACTTTTTGGAGGGAAAAAGTTTCAAACTTCTTAAGTGGTTCTTATCTGTGAGGTTCCTTTGGACTTTCTATTTGGTCAGGGTCATAAGATCTTATCAACTCTGTGAGAGAAGCTGCAGACAATGAAGAAGGATGCGTGTACGATACATCTCACCGCTCTCAATCTGAATTGGTGGTTAACTTCATATCCTAAGCAACTAGATATACGGACTCCTAGGCTTGCCACCTCCTTGCTAATAGTTATATATTCATATATAAGATTAGATCCTTAAAGTATCTCATTCTCTCAGAATGATACAAAGGTAATATATGTCCTCAAAAGGGAGGGAATCAGATGAAGATGTAAATTAATAAAATTTTAATGGAGTAGTAAGTTTCACTTTGAGAAAGCAACAAGATTAGACTGTTTTCTCTAAGAACTAGATGATTAGCCTCCAGATGTTTCTAATGGGATACACAGGCTTTGAGCATGTCTTGATAATAAGTTCTCAAAATTGGATTAGGAATTTTACATGTAAAATTGAGATAATAATTATAGAGGAAGTTTTGAATCATGGTTTTTCCTGTTATAGAGTCTCTGTCTGATAACATTGAGACAGAAGGGCTCATTTTTTAAAATTAGGCCTTCATAGATAATTTTAATATTCTTCCACCAAGCCTGTTGAAGGAATTGTTCATGTCATGGAATAGGGTTCGGGTAAAGACAGATCAAGTGATATGGGGAAACTGAAATTCTCTGAACTTTCAGGTAGCTAATTTGATATTCTTAAAGCTCTGTTTGTAGAATTAGCTCCATAAGGTTTAAGCTAGTTTTCACCACATGAACTAAGCACTGGAAAACCAAATTTAAGAGGTTGCACCAAATTGTGTTAAGTCTTTGTTCCTGGCAGATTTTTAGCTGAATTACCTAGGAATCTCTGCAAGTGACTTGGAATCAGAAAAGCAGATCTGAAGGAACCCCCTCCAGAGCTGCCCTGAAAATAAGGTCTATTCTAGAATTTCCAAGGAAAAGATATTTACAGGGACCAGAGAACTACATGCAACAGCTGGGACTCAGGATGAAATGCTGTGATTAAATGACATTGGGAGTGAGTTACAAGAAGACTTTATGTTATTTAATGTTGATAATTTGGCTTTGATGTTTCATGGTATTAATGTCTGTCTGCAAGAGAGGTGTGTCTAAATTCCTTTTATTTATTCTTTAGGAATCAGGGCCACTCTTTCTGAACTTTTTGGTCAACTGAAAGTCTGTCTTCTATTTATATTAACCATATCTGATCAAAACTTAACTTATGGAATAATAATACTAACTGTTTGACATTCCCCCCAATAGAAGCCAAACGGAAGTTTGAGCTTCCTAAAGCAATCTAGCTATTTATCAGCAACCTAGCTAACTGTGTAAGGATTTCCCTAATACTGAGTTTTAAAAACTTGGTGGCCTTGGTGACATATAAATCTCCCCTCTCAATCATTCCATTCCACACCCTCTCAATGGCGGTTTAGTTTGTAACCTGACTTAGTTTACCTACATTTAATGAGGTTTGCTTCCTGAAGGGGTGTATGAGATCATAACTCTACTCAACTAAGTTTGTTCAGCTTTTACGACATCAAAGGAAGCATGGGATTATGATTTTTGTGATGCTCATGGTCACAGTACACTTGTTTCTTGGTGTAAGTTTAAGTACTCTGATTTACAGCCTCTGAAACTTTTGTAAACTGATCCCTCCAACTATGAGACAATGGAAAAAGTTTGTCATCAGTCTGTCCCTACCCCTCATTAAAGGATTCTATCAAGTTCCAGATGAGACAGGTAGTAAGGAAGACAATATTTGGAATGTTTCAACAGGTGAAGAGAGCAAAATGATAGGAGTGTTTTTCAAATGTAAAGAACAATATGAAAAAATGGAAACATGAAAGAGTAGGGCTTGACCATGGTATGATGTGTAATGCACTTTGCAGGCTAAATAGAAGGTAGGATACTGCCAGAGGGTGCTAGGCTAAAGAATCTGAACTTCACTCACACAAGCCGCAGAAAGTCATTGAAGGGATTCCAGCAGAGAAGTGATATGACCAGATCTATATATTTGGGAAGATCAATCTGGGAGGGAATCTATTGCAACAATTCAGGTGGGCATCATAAAAGCTTGTTCTAGAAATGTGGTTGTGAAAAAGGAAACGAGAGGGCATTTCTTGTACCTATGATAAATGAATAAATATCAAAGACACTATGACAGACAGAACTTAACAACCAATTGGATGGGGGAGGTGAGCAAGAGAGAGGGTAAAGATAACATGCCAAGTCCTTAAAGCGATTAGTGGCTGAGCTAATTAGAACTGAGTTGAAATTATTGTCTCTTCTTACTTAAAGGCTAAGGGCATTAGCAAGGGATTTGTGGTCATCTTGATGCTATCCCTAGGATGTAACATAACTGACATACCTCCACTAACAAGTCTTTGATGACTGTATCCTTCCTTCCACTCTCAGGAACCGTAACCTTCTCGTTATGGCACAGTTCTTGGGATTCCACTGCCTCTGCACTCGTAACGAAAGTAATCTTTCCTTTAAAAAAAAAAGCGGCAAAGAGAGATGAGCACATTTCTCTACCACCCCGAATCCTCTAATTTCCACGCTGCCTCAGGATCAGTTTCCAGAGCATGCTGAGATCCCAGGTTATATTTATGTTATTGTTACTATTAATACCAACAACTCACTGTGTCCAAGGACATAGGTAGGCAGAGCAAGTACTGTAATCCTATTTTACAAATGATAAAACTGAAACTAGGGGTGGTAAAAGGACTTGCCTATGCTCATTATTGTTGGTTCTGGGGTATGGATCTGGTCTCTGGACTTTAAGTCCAGCATTCTCATCAGTATACTCCTCTGCCTCTAGAAAGAATAACAATTTCTATTTCCACAGCACTTATGGCTTGGAAAGAACTGTCCTCACAACAACCTGATGAGGTAGATAGTGTAATTATTATAATGTCTGTTTTATAGGTAAGGGAAGAAGGCCTAGCGAGGTTAAATGACTTAACCAGTCATTAAAATTCTATACTTGTATATATAGGCACATAGGTGAGAATGTGATTTTCTCCTTTATTTTGTCAAAATAAATTTTATCATCATCTTTTCGTTTTTACATCATCTACATTTCCATTGTATTCCTTTCCCTTCCTCCTACACCTTGAGAGCCACTCCTTTACAACAAAGAATTTTTAAAAAGGGAAAAAGTAGGTCAGCCAAACTAATCAAATATTTTCCAAGTGTGACATTATATGCAGTATTCCACACCCATACGCCATTGCTCTTCAAAGAAGTAGAGGGAAATGCCTTCTTATTCTTCTTTGGGACCAAGTACAGTCATCACCATTCTACTGCACTCTAATTGGAATGTTCCTTTGTTGTTGTTTTTTTAACAAGTCACACAAAATTTGAAATTTCGTGATTTCTAAAATTTAGGGGCCTATTATAATGATGTCCTAAGCTATAAATGATTAGTTTGGGTATAAATTTACTCTTTATCTCATGATGTAGGGAGAACAAGAGGTGTGAAGTAGACAGTATTGGAGGTCAAAGGACATTAAATCCCACCCAGTGCAACATGATAGTGAATGGAATAAAAGTAAAAACTTCTCAGGTAACATTGCAGAAATCTGAACAGAACTGTAATGAAGTACCAAAGATTTAGTAACCTGGGCTGGGAGCCTGGGACCCTTGCCTCACTTCCCTGGTCATAAGTTGAAATTTTTGCAAATTTAACTGCAGGCCTGAATGTTAAGACTTGTTTCCACTGACCACCATCTGACCTGTACAAATGTAAAACTGGAAATCCTGCTGTGGAACTCCGGGCAGGTCACCATGTCCTAAAATCCCCACGATTCATAAAATATTGTCTACTTCCATATCCATATATCCATATTGATACTGTTAGAACATTTATCTTCTGCTTTCATATCTAAGTTGATGCTGGTGACATATTTTGTCTGTTTTCACGTCCGCTAGACATGTACCTTCTGCTTTTTGATATTACTGACATTTTACCTGCAATGCCAGCAGATTTTTGTGGTTAAGATTGTGCACCTTAGTCCCTAATTAATGGGAACAGGACAGAACAAGGGAGGAGGAAAAGGGGTGGTCTTTTGGGTATATAACCAAGCTTTGCATTTTGTATTTTGCCTCTTCTACTAGACTGCCTCTAGCAGTGAGACCGCCCTTCTTGCAAGAAGAAATAATTAAATAAATCCTTCCTCTCTCTACTTGGAGATATCTTTGCTTATTTTATTTTGGGCAAGGGTCATCTTTGTTCCACACAATAGGTAGAATGAAAAGGTGGTGGAAAAATCAGTTATATAGACTGGGGAAGGGAAGGGGAGAACCAGGGGGAGGGGTTCCATAGATATTTATGATCCCCAAAGTAGAGACTGGCTTCTCCTTTGTTGGGTCCATCCCCAGATCACTTCCTCTAACCCAGCAGTTCTCAACCTGTGGGTCATGACCCTGTTGGGGGTTGAATGACCCTTTCATAGGGGTCGCCTAAGACTATCAGAAAACACATACTTCTGATGGTCTTAGGAACAGAGACACCACTCCTCTATCCATCTCCAGGCAGGTCCACCCACATGCAGATACAGCCACATACAAGTATTAAAGGGTCACGGCATTAAGGTTGAGAACCACTGCTCTAACCCTACATGTCCCTTAAGATTCATCCTGGCCTCTCTTCTCTTCTGCCCCTCTATTACTTCTCTAAGTGATCTTATCAGCTTTAATTAATTTAATTTAATTAATGATTTGATTATCATTTCTAAGCCTAATGATTCACAAATCCACCTATCTTGCCCCCACCTCTCTGCTGACTCTAATCCTCAACTGCTTCTCCCACATCTGTCATAAATAAACTCAATATGTTCAGAACAGATCTCTTTATCCTTCCCTCTAAACCTACGCCAGTGGTGCAAAGGATAGTGCTGGGCCTGGAGTCAGAAAGACTCATCTTCCTGAGTTCAAATCTACCCTCAAGCACTTACTAGCTTTGTGACCCTGGGCAAGTCACTTAACCCTGTTTGCTTCAGCTTCCTCATCTATAAAATGAACTAAGAAGGAAATGGCAACCACTCCAGTATCTTTGCCAAGAAAGCCCAAAAATGGAGTCACAAAGAATTAGACATGAATGAAAATGACTGAATAACAACAATAAACCCTCCCTACTTTCTTCTCTTCTTTCTCCCTACCTTCTACCTTCCCTGTTACTGGAGAGAGCAACACCAGTCTCTCAGGCTCAAAACCTAGGAGTCATCCTGGGTTCTTCACTAGCTCTCATTTCACATATACAAACAGGTGCCAAGGACTCTGGATTTCCCCTTGGTAGCATCTCTCAAATATACCCCCTTCTCTCCTCTGACCCTGTCACCCCTCTAGGGCAGACCCTCATCACTTCACACCTGGACTACTCCAAGAGCCTGCAGTGGGTCCGTCTGCCTCAAGTCTCTCCCCACTCCAATCCATCCTTCGTTCAGTCACTAAGGTGATTTTTCTACCCTACTCAAGAAACTCCAGTGGTTCCCTATGGCCTCTAGGAACAAATACAAAATGCTCTGTTTGGCATTCAAAGCCCTTCATAAGCTAGCCTCCTCTACCTTTCCAGTCTTCTTAGACCTGACTCTTCAACATGTACTCTTTGATCTGGTAACACTGAGTTCCTGGCTGTTCTATAAACAAGACACTCTATCTCTCAGCTTCAGGCATTTTCTCTGGTTGTTCCCCATGCCTGGAAAACCCTCCCTTCTCAACTAACCCTATCTGCTGACTTTCCTGGCTTCCTTTAAATTTCAACTAAAATCTCATCTTTTAAAGGAAGCCTTCCCCACCCTCTCTTAATTCTAGTGCCTTCTCTCTATTAATTATTTCTTATTTATACTGTATCTAGCTTGTTTGTATATATTAGTTTATATGTTTTATCTCCCTTTAGATTATAAGCTCCTTAAGGACAGGGATTGTCTTTTGCCTCCTTTTGTATCCTTAGTGCTTAGCACAATGCCTGGTATATAGTAGGCACTTAATAAATGTTGATGGATTGATTCAAGGACGTTGAATCACTTACCTAATGATTTGGGAGTCACAGCCCATGAGAATGTTTGTTGCTGATTTCCACAGACACAGGGAGACACATCACCTTTTTCCTTGGAAACAGCTGAGAATGTGGAAGAGTCTTTCAGCTGCACTTTAACCTGAAGATCACAGTAGGGTGAATAGACAGAAAAAAAATCAGTGAATTAAAAACATAGAAGGAGAGTCAGACTTTTAGGTTTAGGCTATATCAAAAGGTCTGTGGGGATTAGAGTTGGAGAAATAAGACCTTGGGGGATTAGTTGGGCCTTAGAATTCACACAGTATAAATAAATGGAATAAAATAAATAACTTGCTCCTCTTCTGTCTCTTGGGACTATGCTTCAACTATATTCATATATGAATTCACTATGCTTCAACTATATTCATACTCTAGATTTTCCTCTATTCTTTTTTATTTTGTCTTTTTGGAGTGGAGAAGGCAGAGCAATTGGAGTTAAGTGACTTGCCCAAGGTCACATAGGTAGGAAGTGTTAAGTGTTAAATGTCTGAGCCCAGATTTGAATTCAGGTCCTCCTGACTCCAGGGCCGGTGCTCTATTCACTGTGCCACATAAGTTCCCCAACTTTCCTCCACTCTTATAGCCCCTTCTCTCACTCTCTTCTGAGTGAGTTCTTCCCAGAACTTAAATTTTGAGGAAGGGTCCCAGGCTAGTCACATTCCATTCTTTTCTCAGCTTTGCTTCTGATTCTCTAGACTTTACCACCCTTTCATGACCTGGGTACCTTCCCACTACCCTTTTCAGATCTGTTTTAGAATATAAACTCTATAATCTGTCTATCTCTCTACCTATCTGTTTGTCTATCTATCCATCCATCCATCTAGCCATCTCTGTCGGTCTGTCCATCTATCTAATCTATCATCAGCTCTATATTGAGGACAGGTACCATCTTCCTTTCCATTCGTATTTGTATCCCTAGTGCCTAGAACAGCCTGGCATATAATAAGCCCTGAATAAATGCTCACTGACTGACTTAATTAGGCAACCTGCTTTATTGAGATAAATTTAAGTTGCAGGAAAAGTATAAAATATCCTATTAAGATATCATGAGTTTTGTGTTGGTAGTATTAGTATTTATAGCACAAAACACAAGAAATTATATTTTGAGAAATTAGAGTTAAAGAAGTTTAAGGTCAGTGGTTCAGAAACCAGCTCTAACTTGAGCCTTGGAAGGCAGTGTGGTGAGGCATGCTGGGAATGAGGTGCTCCTGATACCTACTGACACATGCTGACTGTGCAGCTTCCCTCTCAGTGCCTGGTTATCTCTCTAAGACTAAAAGTTGCAGAATAGATATTGATATGCATTGGTGGAGGGACTTCCCTCATTTGACGTTCCCTATACAGTAAAACAGATCTGATTTTCAAAAATAACACAATATTTTAAAAATAACAACATTTACATAGTACTTTACATGTGTTATCTCATTAGATTCTCACAACCACTCTATGAAGTGTGTCCCATAATTATCTCCAGTTTACAGATTAGGAAACTGAGGCCGAGGGAGAAGAAATAAATTGCATAAAGTCACATAGCTAGTAAATGCCTGAATTAGGATTTGAAATCAGGCCTTCCTAATACGGAAATACGTTTCGTAAGACTTCATATGTATAACGGATATCATTTGTTTGCCTTCTCAGTGAGTAGGGGAGGAGCTGAAGGGAAAGAGAAAATTCTGAACTCAAAATTTAAAAAAATGAACGCTAAAAACTATAGAAATCAATAATAAAAGTTGAAGGGAAAAAGAAAGAAAGTAGGACTTTCTGATTTCAAGTTCAGCATTTCACCCAATATGCTATCTAGCTACCAAAATTATGTATCCTTCCATGCAGCTTTATCAAAAGGATTATAAAAATATCCCTCTGCATCTCTTTGCTAATGTCAATTATTCTAGGATTGCCTTTTCCTTCTCTTTTCCACTGGATCTATCTAGGAGAATAGAAGCAGCCTGAGGAGATATATGAACATCTAGGTGGATAAAGCTAGAATCTAAAATTAGAAAGATCTAAGTTCAAATTCTGCCCCAGAAACTTACTCTCTATGTGACCCTGAGCAATTCACAAAGAAGGCAAAAGCATGAAGGATCACAATATGCACACTCCAATGAGAAGGACTGAGATCCAGGGTTAGGTGATGATTGGTTTGGGCCATTGTTCATTCCCTCCACATCCGCCCTTTGCCTTCATGTGTGGAAGTCTCTTACCCGGATGCACTGAGCCATGTAGTTGAAGACAGTGGCCTTGAGGGTGAAGGCCTCTCCACGAATCACAGAATAGGGAAGGGTGAGAGAAACAAAGAAAGGCTTAAAGGCAATGAGAGAGGCTGGAGGGGAGACGCCAAGCCCAGTGTTTTCTGACAGGCAGAATGCTCCAGCCTTCCATTTGGTGATGGTATCAGGGACTTTCACTACCAAATCGGCCTCACCCACTGAACTAGAGAGAGGGAACAATGAAAAAACAAGAAGTAGTTGATTATTAGGTTTGGTGAACCAGAGCGTGAGGTAGAAAAACAAGAGAAATGTAATTTTACACCTTCTCCTCTATCTCTGACCATATTGCCTAGTCCTTACATCTGGAAACCTAACTTTATGATTTATGATCGTCCTTATACTCTTTGGAAAATATGGTCTTGCCAAAGGAGATTATCACCATACTCGGATGCCCTGATGTGGCTGATTCTATACTTGCTCTCTGCTTGTCAGTCATAGCAGAGCCTGTGAACTGTGTGGAGTTCTGTGAAATTAGGTTAGATGTGGTCACTGGTCAACAGAGTCATAACTAGTCATTTTCACACTCAGTTCAAATGAAGCCAGGATAACTGGTAAGCCAGGATAAGAACAACATACTTTTAAACTGATTTTTAAAAATACATGCAACTGAGCAAGGGCTAGGAGAACTGCCTCATTAGAGAGACAGCCCCTTGATGCTGAGAATATCTTACCTGGTGGCTGCTAGATCCAGAGGGAGAGATCTGGTACTTCCTTAATTGTTTACTTAATTATTTGTGTTCATTAGGTACTAAATACAGCTTTTGTTTTGTTTTCCTACACTGCTGAACACCCAGAGCTATCCAAGTCCTCTAAATGTCATTCCCTTTCTCTAGTCTCTAGACTCTGGTCCCCATGTCTCTTTGCTGGGAGCACGTGGCACCAAATTAACTCAGAAATGCTTATCTTGGAGATAGATAGACTAGTGAATCTGTACAATGCTTAGCTTGGATTTGTCCTGAAGAGGACCAGGAACTGAGGAAAACTGTCAGAGAAGTGAAAATCCAGAAGAATCCAAGTGCTTCACCTGAAAGAAATATAGTAAAAATGAAACTACTTACTTTGATGGCACCAAGTCCCAGATCCAGGTCTCAGGGAAATACATTCTCACAGCCTCGGCTGGGCCCCTTTGTTCTTCCAGCATCATAGCCTCTGAGTGAAATCCTGGTACAGATACCAATCTTGCTATACCCGCAGCAGGAGCTACAAAAACAAAATTTTAAAATTCTTGACTAAATACATTTAGTGGCTACGTCCTACTAAGTACAATGGGTGCCAAGTACTGTGTGAAACACAAGAGTGGATCACCTAAGATTTATACAAGGCGCCTCTCTTCCAGGACCTGAATCTAGTAAGAAGAAAGGAAAACAGCATGACAGTTATAAAGGAAATACATATGATATAACATGTGGTATATAATGGAGATGCAAAACAAAGTGGTTTGCAGGGCCATAGATACAGAGCTAGGAGGAACTTTAGAGGCTATGTAGTCCAACCCCCTTCGTTTTACAGATGAGGAAACTGAGGCCTAGAAAAATGAAATTACTTACCTGAAATCATACAAGCAGCAAACACTGGAGGCAAGATTTAAATTTGGGAATGAAAAGAAAGTACCTACTAATCAATAGAGTCATAAAGGTTTAATGGAGGCAGTAACATACGGGCTGAAATCTGAAGGACATTTGGAGAACTTTATAATCTATAAGGAAGGGGCGGCTAGGTGGCCCAGTGAATAGAGCACCGGCCCTGGAGTCAGGAGGACCTGAGTTCAAATCCGACCTCAGACATTTAACACAAAAACTAGCCATTGAGCAAATCACTTAACCCCAACTGCCCTCCAAAAAGCAAAAAAGAAAAAAATTATAATCTATAGGGAAGCCCTCACTGACTGACCATGACAGTGGCAAACACTTTTGGCAAGCATACTTCTCCCTACTTAATGCCTTGAGTGATATTAATTATCAGAGGAGAGTTGAACAGGGTTATTTCTCTTTCCAAGAATCTTGTATATTTTTTATTTTTGTCTGGAGGGTACCTTGCTCTAAGAAGTCATTAAAGAAGCATTATGCTTTACCAAATTAAATGTTTTTAAAATAGTAAATGAACAATAAATGCAATTTTGCATTTTTAATAAAAATTTTATACTCTCCACACTTTTCAGTAGATTGCATGATGATTAAGTGGTCTTCTGCTATGGAATGTTGCCTGTGGAAGTCTGTTTTTCCATTACTGTCCTTATCAAGGATGCCTTCATTTTGCCTGAAGATGATTCTGATAAAAATTTTACATAGATGAAAGAGGTTTATTATTATTATAATTATAAATTATAAATTTTGTTATTGCTATTTTAGAGAAAGTTTTCTATAGATGAAATACAGTTTCTCAGTCACCTTCTATTTAGAAGATATGGAGGGTAGTAATAAGATCTGAGATTTTTTTTCCCTACACCTTTGATATTTTTCTCTTCTTCAGACGCCTTGTGAATCAATCCCTCAACGCCCTAATAATCATGTTGCGTCCAGGAAAGACCTCTTCTATGTTGTCTAATACATCTGTTTTTCCTTCTTTATTTTTTTTCATGTTATTTTTACCTCCTCAATAAGCAAATCTGTGATATTAGAGTACAGGTATGATCGTCCTGCTATCTTTGATGGTGATAAGAGTTTGCTACAAAACATTTTGCAGATCTTTTCTGTTTTTCTTCTGTGTTTTGTCTTCCTTCCACTTTCACCTTCAAACCCTCTCAAGACATCTTTCCTTAGATCTTAAATTAGGCAATCCTTATTAAACTGATTTTGTCCTTCACTGCTTCTTTCTAGGGCAGCTAGATGACACAGACGATTGAGAGGCATCTTCCTAAATTAAAATCTGACCTCAGACACTTACTAGCTGTGTCACCCTGGGCACATCAGTCATTTAACCCCCCTTTGCTTGAGTTCCTCACCTGTAAAATGAGCTGGAGAAGGAAATGGCAAACCAATCTTTACCCAAAATAAATTCAAATGAGGTCATGACTGAAACAACTGAACAACAGCAAACTTCTTTCTAGCTTTAAAAAAAAAAATAATGCTATTCATAATTTTCCACCATCCTTCTCTGTAAGAGCTTACAAATAGTTTATATTCTAAACCTGTGCTGCTTTTGGCTGCTCCATCTCTCTGCTTGCCACATTAGCCAAGTGTTTGCTGATTAAAATGCTTTTCAGTCTCTTTTGGAGCTTTTGTTATGGTAATTGATTCTACAGTGGTTAAAGTTTTGTATGAAATTACTGTCACCAATGTCTATGTCCCTTTTGTTCATCCCTATCCCAATTTTTTTTAGCATCAATAACTCATTTAAGTAGGTCAGGATGAAATTGTTTTAATTGTGTACCGTATATTTTTCTTACTTTTATCCTTCCTACTTTTCACTCATTTTGATCTTTGCACTAACAAGTTTGTGGTCTCATTCTATAGCGTCTCCAAGAAAATGACTTAGGGATAACTATCATATCAGTAATGAATCATTTAATATCTGCTAAAAGGTAATCAAGCTTATTTTTGGGTGTGATGTTAGTTATTGCTTGATATGTATCATGCCTTCTGATTCTTTTCTCCAAGAAAGTATTCTTCATGCATGAGAATAAGGCAAGTTTTTGGCCTCTCTCATTCCTGATCCATATTTTCCAACCTATTGCTGGCTTTCTTGGCCTGCAGTTATTATGCATTAAGGTTTATGTTGATTTAATTTGAAAGTTCTTAACAAATTCTTGATGTACTTTTCCTGCTTCTTGATTATCTACAACAGATGTGTGCACATCTCATGCTTATTTTCATGGAGCTCTTTTTGAAAATACTAGCATGAATGCAGTAATACAAGATGACCAAGTATTCCATGAAATTATGTTTTTTGTTGCCTTTGGACACTCACCTGTACCAATTTTGTTATTTGCCTCCACAGAACCTGTGAATCAGCTATTTAGCTCAAACTTCCTTCTTTTTTCAGGCTTCATTTATATTAAAAATGTCAAAATTGATACAATTCAGCTTATGCCCATTCCCTGGTCACTAGACAAGAATTTCACATTTCAAGGTTCAACAATTAAATGAAAGTTTATAGAAAATTTGATAATGCATGATTCTTAATGCCCTTTGTCTCCCTTTCTGCCATTCTCCTTCTGTCATCATAGAAGCAAAATAGGGTCACAGCTTTTGAACTCAAGCTATTTTGCATTTTTCTTCTTTTTTCCCCCATGGGTTGCCATGACCACACAATTTAATACCAAGTGAAAAGCCTGCTAGTGATAAACCTTAGCACTTAACCGGACTAGGCCCCTGGAAATCAGACCCAGTCTATTACAGAGATGTTAGAGATAGGAATTAGACTTGTGATTTAATTGATATACAGAACTCCCAGATAAGGAAACTTCTTATGATCATAGAGTTTTCTAGAGCAGTGACAGGATAAATGATTTGTCCAAGGTCACATAGTTGATATATGTAAGAGGTTACCCATACCATGTGTAAAAGGTAGGATTTAAACCCAGGCTCTGAAGCCAAGGGAAACAGGAATTTATTGTTGACTGACTATGAAAAATGAGGGAAAAGGGAGTGTAAAATAATATGACAATAAGAACCTAGGTGACAGAATTTGATAGTGCCACAGACAGAAAGGAGGAGTAGATTTAGAGGGAAGGATATAAGCTTGATTTTGGACATGCTAAGTTTGAGGAGTCAGTGGGAGGACCAGAAGAAAATGTATGATCATTAGTTGAAGATATAGGTCTGGAGTTCAGAAGGGAGTCTAGAACTGGTGATCGATTTGGTGGTCTTCTGCATAATGATGGTAACTGAATCCATGATAGTGAATGGGACTGCCAATGAAAACAGCAGAGAGAGACATTAAGGATCAGGGAAGAGGATGAAGGGCTAAGAAAAGAGTAGCTAGAGAAGTAGAAAGAGAATTGGAAGAGTATTGCATCTCTAAATCTGAGAGAGGAGAGAGAATCCATGGAGGACAGGAGAGGTGAAAATGGAAGGGTGTCAACAATGGCAAAAACCAAAGACAGGTCAAAGAACATTGGACCTGGAAATTAGAAGACAGTTGATGGGTTTTAAGAGACTATTTCCAACAGAATAATGTGAGTAGAAGCTTGGTTGTTAGAGTTTGAGGATAGTGGATAGTAACAAGATGGAGTAATTAGGTAGAGACAAATTTTTCAAGGTTAGTGATGCAGGAGAAGATAGAGATGGGCTGGATAAGACAGGAGGATAATGAAAAGAAGACTCTTGAGGATGGAGTGGTTCAAATCCAGAAAACTTCAAGGGGCTGGCCACACATACATAATAAAGGTGAGAATTTGAAATGAAAAATTGTTTGAAGTAAAAGGTTGATGCCTAAAACAACTCCATCTAAGGGGTTTTATTCACTTTTCTTTCCTCCTTCAATTAATTTGCATGTGAACATCTTGGATAGTTTATTTGAGAGAACCCATATGTAAACTGAGGGTGCCTTAAGGGATTAGGAAGACCTGATCATGTAGGAGGATGGCAAGAAGTTGATGGAAAGGAAAAGACCATTGGTACAAAGTCTTTGAAGAGGTGGGAGGCAAAGTGATCAAAGGTACAGAGGTAAAGGTAAGGGTATACCTCTCGTGGGTTTAGAGGAAAGAGGGTGAATGATGATGAGAAGCTATAAGGAAAGAAGAAGAACTTCTTAGTGAAGAGACAAGGCTATCTGCTATAAAGTGCTGGACATGGTACCAAGAGGGGCCAAGTTCAAATCCTGCCACAGACACTTACTAGCTGTGTAACCTTGGACAAGTCACTTAAGCCTTAGTTTCCTTATCTATAAAATGGGGATAATATCTGCTATCAGTGGGTAGCAGGAGAATTATTGAGGGGTGATCAGAGAGAAGAAAAGGTCTGGAATAGTGGGAAAACAATAAAACATTTGGGAAATGAGATAGGGAGACAATGAGTATGTGAGAAAGACTTCAAATAGCCAGGGTATTTGATAAAGGATGAAATCACTCTGAATTATCTTGCCAGGATCAGCACCTCGACATTGTCAGGGTCTCACAACATGAAGAACAAGATCATAAGATCATATATTAGAGTCTAGAAAGGATTTTAAAGGACATCTATCCTAACTCTGTCACTTTAGAGATAAAGAAACAGTGACACAGAAAAGTTAAGTGATTTTTCCTAAGGTTACATATAGGTAGTAAGTGGTACAATCAAAATTCAAACCCAAATGTTCTGATTCCATGTCTGGAATTCTTTCTACTATACTATGATATAGTCATTATCCTTCCTGGAGAAGTCATTAACACCGACAGATTCATATTCCCTCTCTCTCTCTCTCTCTCTCTCTCTCTCTCAACCCCACCTCCAAATGTAGGCACTGCGGAAAGGTAGAAGCAGTAAAAAATAAAGTTCATTCTTAGTAATAGAGAGCTTGGAACCAGTCATCTCACAGAAAGGCAATGGTGGGGCAATGGAGGGAGATGTCTAGAATTCAGTGGCAAGCAGAAACAGTCTAAGTAAGTCTAATCATACAATTAGTCTAATTATGTAAATATAATTATATTATATAATTTGTCTAATTATATAAGTTGCATCATATATTAGTTTAATTATATAAAATTTATGTTAGGTGCTTATGCCTGGTATTTATTTGTCTTGTATGCTTATGTCTGCTTCTAAATAAATTAAATTATTAAAAAATTAAATTAAATAAGTTAAACCCTCTCCTCTCTCTTAAGGAGACAGATATCCCAGAAACCAGGGAAATATATGCAGATAACTGGAGATCAAGAGGAAGGTGAGAAAAAGTGGGTCAATCTAATTAGATGAAAGTATTCAGTCTTGGGTTCTTCGGTCTGCTTCTGCCTGCTAAATTTATGAGTCCTTACATTGCTGCTTCTGTGCCCTGCCAATCCCAAAGGAGGAAAGAAAGCTTTGGGGTCCCAGGAAATAGAGAATCTCAACATTGGAAAAGACCTCAAAGAAGATCTAGTTGTATTCATACCTAACTGAGAACCCCCTTGATGGCATCCCCAACAAGTGGTCATCCAGCCTTTAGAGCACTAAGTCTGATTTTATGTTCTATGTCCTGGGAGTCAATGATGAGAGGACAAATCCAGGCACTTTATCTCCAGCCTACTGGAGGAGTATTGGAAAGCACGGAGCTAGAGTCCAAAGACCTGTGTTCAAATCCCAGCTCTTCCACTTATTGCTTCCATGATCTTAGTCAAAATCATTTCACCTTGAACCCCAGATCCTCATCTGTAAAATGAGATCTGGGTCACATTAAAAAATATGACTCAAAAGGTCCCTATAATCTTCCTACCAATGGTAACCTAAGAGTAGCAGGAAGAAGAAGATAGACCTTTTAAGATGAACAAAGAACAGAGCTATTGAGGAAATAAGAAAATTTTTAGTGGTTTCTTAGGAATTTTCTGCCATTGTCTTTCCTGTTCAAGCCAGCATGTTTACATGATCATTAATGATGATATAAAGCCATTGAAACTGACCAGGACGAAGTCAACATGATACTAAAGGAATATAATCCAACAAATAATGGAAGCTGGTGATTTTCGCCTCATCCTTTTCCAAAGAGGAAAAGGAAGCCTCCGATGGTAGTGGAGTAAGGAGTCTGGAGGGCAGTGGTAGGACATGATGGGGGAGGTGGGTAAGCGTTAAGTCACTGTGCCAAAATATCTGTTTCTGGTGATTAAAAAAGAAGTGTAAAGCCCTTAATAAAAAGCTTCCAATAAATAATTAGGAAGTGTGATATAGGGAAAAGAACAGAAGCCATTAACGTCAAGTCCAAAGAACAGACTTTGTTTGGGCACCAACGCCACTTTGGGAGGACGGGAAGGGCACTTGGCCCCTGCCTCTCTGAGAAGCATCTCATCCACCAAGTGAGAGCCACAACACTCACACTGCTTACTTTTCAGGGCTGCTGTTAGCACAAGGCTTTATGAACTTGGAAACACTATATCAATTCACGTCATCATTATTTCCAGTAATAAAAAAGAGAGCTACATAGAGTCTTCCAAATTTGTTTTTGTTACTTGTTAGAATATTTTTATCTTTTGGGGGGAGGGGGGAAGGCAGGGCAGTTGGGGTTAAGTGACTTACCTGAGGTCACACAGCTAGTAAATGTTAAGTGTCTGAGGCCAGATTGGAACTCAGGTCCGCCTGACTCCAGGGCTGGTGCTCTATTCACTGCTACATTCCCCTAGCCACCCCAAAGTATGTTTATCTTGTGTCCCCATCTTAATGAGGGATCCCCCAGTCTAAGATCATATTATAACTTTGTATTCCACACCATACCTAGGACAGGAATGCCTTAATAAATGCTGGTTATTCCATGAAAATGAATAGTTGGTCAAATCAATGCAGGGAACATGATTTTTGTCTCATTCTTTTTCTCGGTCTCATCTTTATTTACTTCCTTTTCCTTGTCTTCTAAACTTCTTTGGAGGTCATACTTCCCTTTGCACTGATGGCTATTTGCTAAGTAACTAGATGGTGTGGTGGATAAAGTACTGAATAAAATATCAGGAGAGCCTGAGTTCAAATCCAGTCTCAGACATGAACTATGTGACCTGGGCAAGTCACTTAAGCCTCAGTTGCCTTATCTGTCAAATGAGGGCAATACTAGCTTCTTCCCAGGATGGTTATGAGGATTGAATGAGATAATATTTGTAACACATTTTGAAAATCTTAAAGTACTATGTAAATGCTAGCCATGATTATTGGTGGGCTGTATGACCTAGAATAAATGACTTAGCTTCCTAGAACCCTAGTTTTCTCCTCTGTAAAATGATCATTTTGGACTTGATGGTTTTTGAGGTTCCTTCCAGCTCCAGGACTAAGATCCTATGATCCTCTTGGAAGAACGATGAAATAGAAAAATTGGCTCAACATTTACCTTCCCTGACCACATCTGGAATCATTCTCTATCATATTTTTGAATCAATGTTAGAAAAATGGCTCTATATGATATATCACATATTTTCTTCAACTCAAAACAAAAAATAGATTTGTTGTTTTACCTGGGTAGGCATATCCCATAGCAGGTGGGTGATAGAATGGGCATAAATTGGGCTTCTGGACCTGTGCATTAGTCAATACCTTCAAGCCCATATCCTAGAAAGAAAGTTGGAAATACATCAATTCACAAACATTATTGACATCCATCAAATTTGTTTTGATAGTAACTGTTATGGCTGATGTTTCTCTCTTGTGTTTGTTTTCTCTAATGCTAATAAAGGTGGAACCTCAGAACTTTGTAATTCAGGCAGAAATATAAGAAAATAATAGGCTCCAAAGTAGAGTAATGAATAATTACTCCACAGACCCACCAATGGTTCAACTAGGCTGTCCAAGCCCTAACTCCTTCCACACTCCTCACAGTCATATGGAGGTCAGTGTGTTGCCTTGAAGGAGTCTAATGATTACCCTGTGCAACAAGAACTATCAGAAGCAGACTCAAACTCAGTAAACAGAAAAAACCAAAACCTTCAAAATGCTTAGAGGAGCCTAGCATAAATAAATGACCATTATCAAGGGGATAAGACCCTTTGGAGACATTTCCTCCCTTTGCAGGTAAGGCAAAGACTTCTACTCCTGCCTAAGTAGAAACAGGAAGGGTTGAACTAACACAGTTCAATTAGTTCAGAATTATAATTTTGGAGGGCTAAAGAGACAAATGTGGTATAGGGACATGGGGTTACATGTCAGAATACTCCTGAGAGATAATTTAAACTTTGCTCTTTATCTTTTACATAATAACAATTACTTCTCAAGAAATTTATAACCAAGCATGTGAATAGGAAAAAAATGGACTTTACTTTTAGGAAGTTGTAAGCATCGTCTTCTTCACTATTAAATGTAGGAGAGTAGGTGATTCCATTAATAACGATATTATTGGGAGCGACACATGCTACCATATCTTCTTCTTGCACATTTGGATCCCCAGGGAATCCAGAAAGGTCCTTCACAGGTAGTTGCTCATATATCTATTTAACCAGAAAGTGAAAAGAGAAAGGAATTTCTTGTATTCTCTTTGTTAATTTATAGGGTGAACATAAGTGATACAGTCTCCACTCTCCTCTTCCAGGGTGATTCAGGAGAACCACCATAATGAATGTCAATCATATTGATGAATGTTCCAGCCTCAGACACTTAGCTAGCTGGGTGACCCCAAGTAAGTCACTTAATCTATATTTACCTCAGTTTCCTCAATTGCAAAATGGAACAGTCTCTACCTCCCAGGTTGTTGTGATGATCAGAAGTGATGACATTTGAAGCAGCCAGGTGGTGCAGTGAATAGAGAACCTGTCCTGGAGTCAGGAGGACCTAAGTTCATGTCCAGCCTCAGACACTGGACACACTTACTAGCTGTGTGACCTTGGGCAAGTCACTTAACCCCAATTGCCCTGCCTTCTTCCCTCCAAAAAAAAGTGATAACATTTGTAAAATGCTCAGTATAGGCATTACATAAATATTATTATTGCTGTTCTTGTTCTTGTTAACAATCCTTTCACCAGCATTCAGCTTACCTGGGTCAGTGTTATTGTTGTGTTACTGTTCAGTTGTGTCCAATTCTTCGTGACCCCATTTGGGGTTTTCTTGGCAAGGATACTGGAGTGGTTTGCCATTTCCTTCTCCAGATCATTTTACAGATGAGGAAACTGAGGCAAACAGGGTTAAGTGACTAAAGGTCACACAGCTAGTAAAGTCACTGTGGCCAGACTTGAACTCAGGAAGATGAGTTTTCCTGATTCCAAGCCCAGTGCTCTATCTACTGTGCTACCTAGTTGCCCCTACTTGGGTCAGTATGAGGATTAAAAACCGCAGGGCCCAAATACCATAGAAAACTCTGCTAAGAGGTACAACTTTATGTATTAGAACCCAGATTATACATAGGAGACACTCAGCAGCCCATCAAATAACAGATCTTCCTAAATGTTTGTCCTATCATGTTCAAGGACCTGTGTTAGACATCACAGGGGAATACAAATATGTATGAAATGCTCCCTGACCTCAAGGAGCTCATAATTTAGGAGGAAGAAACAATAGATTTTATCAATGCCATTTTTAGGGATCCATACCCTCTTCAAATAACCTCGAAGTCGCATGAGTAAGAACCCAAGCCCTATTTTCACTACACTGTAGGAGGCAGCATTGTGTAGCAGAAAGATCACCAGGTTTGGAATAGAGGGGCAGGGGATCCAATTACAGCTTTACTTCTTACTAAACTGTATAGTTCTAAGAAAATATCTTAACCTTTCTCAGCCCCAGTTCCTCCATCTATAAAAGCAAAATTATTCTACCTACTTCATTGCTGTGTGAATTAAGTGAAGGAACAATATACTTCAAGTACCTGTAAATCAAAAAGTCCTCCATAAATATCACTTTTTCATTATCATAAAGGCACATGTAACCCCCACCTAGGTCAGTGCTTTCTAAATAGTGAATTATTTGAGAAACATAATTAGTGAAAGATTCATCTATGGAAGAGGGCCTATTCAGCTGAACTGATGCAACTGTACTCATATGAATTCACAAAAAGATATATAAGAGCTAATAGGAGTACAATCTTGCCTTGAAAGGAGCCTGAGATATGGCAGACCAGAAAAGTCAACCAAAAGGATTGTGATGCAAGGGAAATACACCCCCAACATTAGCCTCCAAGCAGAAATTCCACCTGGATCCCCCATTGCCATTCATCATGGGCTTATTTCATTCAATGGGTGCCATATCCCCCTACTAGAATAAAATCTCCATAAGACTGAGCTTAATCTTTGTATCTTCTTTCAGTATCTAGCATAATTCTCCATATCTGGCAGGTTATTTCATATGTTTTCACATTTGTTAACATCCTCTAAAGTGGGAAGGGACATATTTGAAAATCATGTGCATACATATATACACACATATACATATATACACACAGATAGATCCCTCAAACACCCTAATCTCCCAGTTCCTCATTCCACTTTTCAGTCCCATGACCTTCATTCCACTAAAAAACCCTTCAGTTTTCCACTGAATTCCACTGACAAACTCCATTCCTCCTCCTCCATTCCACCTCATTTACACATTGAGATGGTCATACTCTTGATTTTGTCATTTCCCTAAAGTGTTCAATTCCCCATGTTCATGAATTCTGAAATTAACTTCTCTGATCATGTTTTATTAATACATCTTTCCCTGTGTCTTATGACTCTTTACTCTATTCTTTGTTCTCTCCTTGACCCTGAATCTGTCCACCACTAAATTCTTTTCCTGACTATCACCTCTGCACTCCTACCCTTTTCTCCTTTCTCCATCTTGACCCCTTGGTTAGCCAAGAGGTGAACCAGTTCAATTCAACCCTATCTTTTACTATTAAGTCCCTGGCTCCCTTATCCTATCACTGATCAAATCTTGCCAAAACTTAGCCTTGGGTTACTCTTAGCCATCTGTGACTTTGTTCCTTTTCATGTACTATTGAATGAAGATGGAGAAAATCCAGAAACTATGATAATTTGTTGCATAATCTTAACTGGACTCTCCTTGAAGCAACACAATCTATTTATACCTCCCTAACTGATTTGCTATCCTACTCACCATAACAACTGTGCCAAACCTTTTTGTCCCTTCTCGATGCTCCCACAACACCTCACTCCCCATTTTAGCTGCAAACCTGGTCTCATATTTCAATATAAAAATTGAGGTCATTCACTGTGAATTTCCCTCTTCTTCACCTCACATCATTTAAGCATCTTCTCCCCCTTCCTCCTCCTTCACTTTTATCTCACATAAAGAGGTAGCCCCTCTTCTTCCCAAGGCCAGTCCTCCATATGTATCCTTAATCCCATAACTTCTCATCTTTTCTAGCAGGTTACTCTCACTATTGTTCCCACTTTCCTTCATATCTTCAATCTATCCTTATCTGCTGGCTCCTTCCCTAATGTATACAAAATATATCTAAGTCTTCTAAGTCTCTCCATCTTTTTTTTTTCCTTTTTTATTTTTCCCTTTTTGGAAGGCAGTTGGGGTTAAGTGACTTGCCCAAAGTCACACAGCTAGTTTTTGTGTTAAGTGTCTGAGTCCGAATTTGAACTCAGGTCCTCCTGACTCCAGGGCTGGTGCTCTATTCACTACACCACCTAGCCACCCCAAGTCTCTCCATCTTTAGAAAACCCTCCCTTGATTCTACCATCCCTGCTAGCTATCACCATATTTTTCTTCTCTCCTTCATGGCTAAACTTTTTGAGAAAGGCACCTACAATCAGTGCTTCTCCTTCCTCTCTTCTCACAATATTTTAAATCCTCTTCATTATCAAACTGAAACTATCCTCTCCAAAGTCACCAATTATCTCTGAATTGCTAAATCTAGTGTCTATCTCAGTCCTCATCCTTCCTGACCTCTTCTTTTGATACTGTTGATCACTCTCTCCTCTCTAGGTTTTCATGACACAGCCCTCTCCTAGTTCTCTTACCTGTCTGACCACTCTTTCTAACTCTCCTTCTTTGGGCAGTCCTCTAAGTCATGCCCACTAAACATGGATCTGTCCAAAGCCATCTTCTCTTCTCTTACAATACCATCTCATTCAGTGATCTCATCAGTTTCTATGGGTTCAATTATCACCTCTATGCATACATTGAATTTTGGTTGGAATGTACAGAGCATGAAAGGGTATTGTATAAAATAAGGCCATAAAAGTATATTAGAAGCAAGTTGTGAGGACCTTTAAATACCAGGCTGAGTAATATTTGATAACAGAGGTAACCACTGAAATTTCTGAGCCATCCAGTGACATGCTAACTTAGGGAGAGTCTCCTAGGAGGCACTTAATAAATACTTGTTGATTGAACAAAGATGGGAGCCAAGGAGAATCAAGGGAAGTGGGTAGATGCAAAAGGTGATGTGAAGTTAGAACCTAGACTTTGATTTTAATTTTGATTAAGAAGTGAGTAGGAAGTATGAGTCAAAGATGATTCCAAGGTTTTGAGCATCTGTGACTGGAAGGACAGGGAGGTTTAGAGGAAAGAAAGCTTTAGAAGGGAAGATGAGTTTACTTTTGGATATTCAATTGAGTCTGAAGGACACCAAAGTGACAACATCCTGTGGACAGACAGAGATGTGGGGCTGAAGTTCATCAAAAGAGATGTCGGGGCTAGACATGCAGATCTGGAAACCATAAAGATTGGTAGTGGCAGAGTAGATCAATAAGGGGGAGAGTGTGAGAGACAAGGGAGCCAACCACAGGGTTGGGGGTCTGGGAGACATCCCCACCAAGCAAAGAGACGGAGGAGGAAAGCGAACAAAGATCAGACAGATGGGAGGAGAACCAGGGGAGAACATGGTCACAGAAGCCAAAGTCAGAAAGAGAAACCAACAGGATGAATTGGGCAATGGTGTCACATGCTACTCAAAAGTCAAGGCCGCTTGGTTTAGACATTAAAAAGGTGAGGGTAACATTTAGTAAAGTAGTTTCAGTACAATGATGTTGAGTTGGAAATCAGATCACAGAGTTGAAAAGTGAATGAGGAGTGAGGAAATCAAAGCAAAGTGTAGATTAATCTTTCTAGGATTGATCCCAAATTGGGGTGGAGGGGATAAGATCTGAGGGGCTAATTAGTAAAAGAAGTTTTGGTTTTTTTTAATATAGGAGAGATCTGAACACATCCATGAATCGTGAGAAGGAACAAGTAGATAAGAAGACATTGGAAATGATTCCAGTTCTTCAATGTTTGACCCACCTTCAGGTGGTTACCTGAGGCAGCTAAACGGCAAAATAGAAAAGAGTGTCGCGTAGAATCAAGACTTGTATTCAAATCTAACCTCAGACTCTTACTAGCTGTGTGACGCTAGGAAAGTCACTTAGCCTCTGCCTTTTACATATGGGTCTCCTCATATGTCAAAAGGGGATAAAAAAAAAACCATTTATCCCCCAGGGTTATTGCAAGGATAAAATGAAATAATATTTGTAAAGTGCTTTATATAAATGTTAGCTATTATTATTACCTCTTCAATAAAACACAAATTCTTCATCCTGGAATTTAAGAGCCTTCACAACCTACTTCTAACCTTCCTTCGTGGTCTTGTTTTAAATTACTCCCTGTTATGCACTGTACATTCCAACCAAAATGGAATTCTATGTTTTCCCCCACATTTTTCTTTGATGCTTGACTTATGTAGACACTCTCCGTGGCTGGAATGCACTCCCTCCTTAGCTCGGATTTCTAGAATCTTTCTAAGCTCAGCTTAGATGTCACTCTTTCAATGAAGCATAAGAGGAAAAGAAATAGAGTTAAGGGAATGGGTGGAAAGATGACTGCAAAAATCACCTTAAACTTTGAGATAAGAAGAAATAAAGACAGGGTGAGTATAAATGTACCATGGTTTTAAGGTGTTGAAGGGGAAGAGGAAGGAGCTTCGAATGAATGGTCTCAATCATCTTAGTGAAAAAGGAAGAAATGTTATCTGCTGAATGATGGTGGTAAATTGTAGGAGGAGGGAGCAGGGCAGTGGAGGACTCAGGGCTCCTCTAAATCTGGGTTTAAATTTTAGCTATGACACTTTCTGTGTGATCTTGGACAAGTCATTTAACTTCACTAGACCTTAGTGTCCTCATCTGTAAAATGGGGATGCGGGACTGGGTGATCCCTGAGGTCTCTTCCAGCTCTAAGGCTGTGATCTTATTCACTCATTTTTCATTCTTTTTCCTTTTCTTCAATTTTCAATTTCACTAAAATGTCTACTTATTTTTTCACAACCCTTTGCTGCCTCTGACCCATTAAATGTATACCTATCAAAAAGCATTTGGACATCCTTCCCTTTGTAGAAGAGCACTATATCTTCTCAGGGACTTCTGTTTCTCAAAATTGAATTATACAGGTAACAGTAATTACCACTCAAAGAAGTGTTTTCTCCTTATGATGTTTGTTGTTGTTCAGTTGTGTCCAACTCTTCACGACCCTATTTGGGGTTTTCTCAGCAAATATACTGGAGTGGTTTCCCATTTCCTTCTCCAGGTCATTTCACAGATGAGGAAACTGAGGCAAGCAGGCTTAAGTGACTTACTCAAGGGTCACATAGCTAAGTAAGTGTCTGAGGCCAGATTTGAACTGTGGAAGACGAGTCTTCCTGACTCCAAACCCAGCATTCTATCCAATGTGCCACCTAGTTGCCCTTCTTGTAAGACCCCCACAACTCTCTGAGCTAACAGGCAGGTTTTCCTTCTGTAACTGTCTCACAGATTAGGGAGAGGGCTTTTCTTAACCTTCATTAGGATAATTCTTTTGCTAGGGAAAAAGTGAGGCTCTCATTAGCAATCATGGATTTAACCATACAGACGACCTCCGTATCTATATATCCACCCTTTATCTCTCTCTTCAGCTCAAGTCCTCCAACTTTTTGACATCTCCATCTTGGTGTCCGATGAGAATCTCAAACTCATAATATCCAAAACAGAACTCATTCATTGTCTTTCCCCCTAAACCCATCTGTCCTCTTAGCTTCCCTATTTCTGCCTTCTAGACCAGCTCTTAATGTTACTCCTCCTCTCCTTGGTCTCTTCTCATAGTTATGCAAAACTTATTCTCATCAGGTCTTTTGAATCAATTTGGTATTATCTATACTTTAAATGTGGTGTTCGATAATATACATAATCTCTACATGAGCAACTGAAATAAGAGATCACTAAATATTTCTCACCATATAATCTTAACTTCTTTTTTTAAAAATAAATTAATTTATTTACTTTCTTGTTTACATGATTCATTTCCATGAGATTTTGAGTTACAAATTTTCTCCCCATCTTTCCCCTACCCGACACCTCAAAACAGCCATCCCACTGTATAACTCCTCCCCCAATCTGCTCTCTCCTCTGTCCTCCCCTTTTCCCCTTTGACTTTCCGGTAGGGCAGGATGGGTCTCTCGACCACAGTGCCTGTATATCTTTAATTATAACTTCTTTATGATAAAAGGGATGAGTTAGAACTTACCGATTGAGGAGTAATTTCCTCTTCAGGATGCAGGAGAAGGACACTTTCATCCACTGCACGCAGAGCACAGAGGGAGTTAGGAGAGGCTTTCACTCTCAGGTGAGTTTCCAAAGATGGGAGGCTTTTTGCTGACGAAAAACTTAAATTCACCTATTAAAAAAAGGGTCAATTGAACAGCTTTTCTACTAAGTCAGTCCTTTCTTCACATTCAAAACACATACAACTCAGCACAGCTTAACTATGGTTGAAAGAGTCCCAGACATTCTCTGGGCTCTTTTCTTCACCCAACTTCATTGAACAGCTGATCTATAGTAGTCAACTCATCTCCCTAAGATATGACAAACATCATAACTGTGAATCTTCTGTTTAATTAATTCTCAGAGATCTTCCTTCACATCTGGTCTACTACCTAATCATTTTTTTTTATTACATCACACACTCATTCTTTTTTTGTGGTAACAACATTTTTTTAAAAAATTATTCTTTTAAAATTTTGAATTCCAAATTCTCTCCCTCCCTCCAGTCCCTCCTTCACCCACTGAAAAGGCAAGCAATATGATACACATCATACCTGTGAAGTCATGCAAAACTTTTCTGTATTAGCCATGTCCCCCCCCCCCCACAAAAAAAAGCAAGGAACATAAGGAAAGTGGAAAAAATATTTTAATCTGCACTCAGAGTTCATTGGTTTCTCTTTCAGGAATTGATTGCATTTTTCATCAACAGTCATGTATTTTTTTTTTTTGGAGGCAATTGGAGTTAAGACTTGCCCAGGGTCACATAGTAAATATCTGAGGTAGGATCTGAACTCAGGTCCTCCTGACTCCAGGGCCAGCGCTCTATCCACGGCACCACCTACCTCCCCCAATAGTGCATTATGAATGCATTTATTAAATGCCGACTATGAGCAGGATACTGCACTATATACTGGGACATATACAAAGATAAAGATAAAAAAGATAACCCATACCCTCGATGACCTTTTGATCTAGTGAATCAGTATATCGTTGCATTTTTCTTCGATTTGGTATAAAAGTAAAACCTTCCCTCTAACACTTCCTACAATTTATCGTAACAGAAAGGAGCAGAAGAGTCACAGCAACTGGGTTATATTATGAGAGGTAGCGAGAATTATTAGAATTAGCAGATCTGAATTCTAATACTCTTCCAACAACTTGGCATGTGACCATTGGCAAATTCAGATTCAACAAAGTGCTATGCACTGCACCATACACAGTATGGTATGGCGAGTAGAGAGCTGGTCTCAAAGACAGGAAGACCTGAGTTTGGTCCTGACAGTAATACATATTTGCTGTGCGACCCTTGGGCAAGTCACTTGAACTCATGGTCCTCTTGGCAACTTCCTAAGACTTCAAGTTGTAGAGAAGATGCTGACCTGTGTTGGTAAAGGTGGTTTCTTCACCTGGGAGATCTCTATCAATGAAATTACAGATCTAGTCACTATCCTATGTACAGGCATTATTGTGGTTGCTCAGACACACAAATAAATAAGATGTGGCTCCTACTTTCAAAGAGCTTAGAAACATTTTTAAGGATGTCAGGGGTGACTTTATAGATAATATCTATATAACTCTAGGTTCATATGCTTAAAAAAATGTAAGTTTGGCTTTTATGGATAGAATATGGAAAAGTCTGTCAGTTTTTCCCAGGGTTTCTAATGCTTTTTGGAGGCTTGATGGAACTTGATCCCATCCAACTGTGCACCCAGGCCATCTTGCCATTCTCCTGATACCAGTGCTCTGTTTCTCCTTTCTGGCTTAAATATCCTCAACATCAGAGCATCCTATATCCCCAGGAAGTGAATTTATTTGTCATTGGAACTCCTATCCTGGGGTTGAGACATCTTGACTAGTGATTCAATGAGTATAAATTTACCTAAGCCTCTATATCTAGCTGACCCCAGAACCAGGCCACCTTGCCTTCTGTGCTGCCTCCCACGGGTTTTCCCATCCCTCCCTTCTCAGCTCTGCCTACTTTCCACCTCTAGGTCTAGCCCTAGTAATAGAATCAATATTCCACTCCTGGAAAGGCATATCAACTGCCTGTCTTATGGAGCAACTCAATATTCCTTTAATTTCCTAAGCAAAACTCCCTTCCCTAGCTCCCATGCAATTATGTGTGTTATCTTCCCTTATTACAAAGTAAGCTCATTGAAGGCAGGAACTGTCTTCTCATTTTTTAAATGTCTATTGCCAGCATTTAGCACAGGGTAAGTTCTTAGTACATTGTAAATTCTAGATAAATGCTTTTTCATTTATTCATTTGTTCATTCATTCATTCACTCATTCAAGGCAATTCACTTGGCTGGGTACAAAGTAGCAATGTGAATAAAGGGAATTGAAAGAATAGATGAAAAGGAATGTACCTATTTATGGTTAGCTACAGAATCTGCATTCTGCCCCCTTGCATAGAGAAAAGGGAAAAGCAATTCACTCTTCCTAACTCAGAAAAGAAAGACAGCTAGCGTCACAAAGACCTGAGTTCAAATCGGGTCTCAGACCCTTACCAGCTATATGACCTGGGAAAGTCACTTAACCTTGTCTGCCTTAGTTTCCTCATCTGTAAAATTATCTGGAGAAGAAAATGGCAAACCACTTCAACATATTTGCCAAGAAAATCCCAAATGGGGTCACAAAGAATCAGTCACAACTGAAATGACTGAACAACAAACTCAGCAAGGATAAAGGGCTGGAGGAAAAAAAGTCACAGCCACCTGGGTGGCCCTTCTGAGTGCCAGCTAGTTGGATTAAAGACTGAACTGACTAGCTCAAAGGCATGCCTCTCCAAATGATTTTATGCTTCCACAGAAACAACAGTCCCTGTAGCAACAACAGTAAGGCCACAGCAGCTTCAGTAGAGGGCAGTTAAAAAGCTGCAAGGCTGAGAGGAGGAGGACAGCAGCTTTAAGAGGTGAAGATTAAAAAAAAAGTGGAGCTTCAGCAGATGAGAACTGCAGAGAGAAGGTCGAGTGAGAGGAAGTTGCTAGGCAGTTCCAAGGACCATGGGAAGTGAAGTCAGTGACAGTAGTGGGCCAGAGAGCTGCTACAAAACAGAACCTGGAGAGAACTTTGTATGCAACTACAGATACATTATATCTGTGATGACTAACTTTGATAGACTGGGCTCCTCTCAGCAATGCAAGGTTCGAAGATAACTCCAAAAGACTCATGAGGGAAAGGGATATCTGCATCCAGAGAAAGAACTACAGAGTCTGAATGCAGATGGAAGCAAACTATTTGCTCTCTCTCTTTGTGTTTTGTTTCATTTTGTTCCTTCTTTCTCATTGTTCACTCCATTGGTTATAATTCTTCTTTACAACTTAACTAATGTTTGATGTGAAGGTATTTGTAGAGCCTGTATCAGATTGCATGCCGCCATGAGGGGGGAAGGAAGGAGAAACGATTTGGAACTCAAGGGATTGTGGAACTCAATGTTGTAAACTAAAAGTAAATAAATAAGTTTTTTTTTAAAGACAGAACCTGGGGAACTCAAGAAGGGCAAGAATTTCTAGGCATAATGCAAAGCTGATGGTTCTGAGGCCCAAAAACTTCTCAGTTTGAATTTTTCTGGAATTTGGTCATTTTCCATAATCTCTGAGAGATTATACTCATTTATACATGGGAGCTGGGAATGATTCTAATGCACAATTTTTTTCCATTTTTCACTTTGTTATTTATTTTTTAATTTCTTGCTTCAATTAAATACTATTTGATTTGTGGCTCTCACTTGGTGTATTGGTAGATTAAGTATTGGGTGGGAGTTTTAACCATATGGTTCCCCTTCCAGTTCACCCTGAACCCAAGTCATGTGTGATTACAGAGTTGAGTGAGATACCTTTTATAGATGCTTTTATTATTCTATGACATAAATCACCCACCTTGTTGGCAAAACAGCTTTCAATGTAAAACCTCCTAGAATCCGCAACAACATCCCCATTCTGTAAAATGGTATAGATGAGAACTCGAGCAAAGGGAGCCATGTCTGAGTCCACAGGGATGCTAATGGAAAATGTCCCTTTCACTGTTGAATAAAGAGAGTAAAAATAGTAATAATTAGAGGTCAAGAGACTGTCCCTGATCATTGTGGGAGGCATGGTAGCTTTGGATAACATGCTTTCATCTTTACTGATTCAGGAAGCCTCTCATCTTATTGTTCATTTGTTTTCAGTCTTATCTGACTCTTTCATGACCCCATGTGGGGTTTTCTTGGCAAGGATACTAGAATGATTTGCCATTTCCTTCTCCAGCTCATTTTACAGATGAGGAAACTGAGGCAAATAGGGTTAAGTGACTTACCCAAGGTCACATAGCTAATAAGTGTCTGAGTCTGGATTTGACTTTATGGAGACGGAGACGAGTCTTCCTGAATCTAGGCCTAGCACTCTATCCACTGTGATTCCTAGCCTATGTTTAGCTAATGTTCATTCTATTCAATACATGAAATCCATCCACATCTCTAATTGCAGAGAAAAGGACCCACATGCTTCTACTCATACGAGCATTTTCCACCTAATTTCAACTTTAGATATCCTAAAGTGAAATAGAAAGAATGTTGTTATTAGAAGCAGAGTGCTGTAGTAGAAGGTGACTTGAAGTCAGAAAATCTGGGTCCCGGTCTAGATTCCATCATTTACTTATTGTATGGCATTAAGCACATCACCGGTTCTCTTAGTTCTTCAATGGGGATAATCTTGTTCTGTCTATTCCCAGACTTGTTATGAGGATGGCATTAGAGAATGTAAGTACTTAAATTACTATTGTTGTATCATACTGTGGGAAGACCACTCTTCATCCATTATTCCACTGAAACCTCAGATTACATCTCACTCTCTCAAGGCATCATGATTTAATCAGTGTGGGTACTTCTTCTACCAGGGTAGGTCACAACCCTTCCAGAATTTAGTCTCTGATGGTTGTTATGGCCAAAATAATTCACCAACCTGGAGCCAAACTGGTGAAGAACCCGACCAAACTTAGCTGGGCTGGGCTTCAGTGTATTACTAGTTCATTCTCAAAGCCTTTCTAGCTTGGTTCCTAGTCATGAATCTCTACTTGGCTATACTTCTTTTGTGTATCCTTCAAGAACCTACGCTCACCTTCATGCCACAGCAGGGCACCAGGAGTTGACTTTTGTGCAGACCTTAGGCTAGCAGAAGGGAAAATTGTGAGGAAAAAATCAAGCATTTTGCTATAATTTTGAATCCAGCGATGAAACTTTAACATGTTGTAGAATGTTTAAGATTTCTCTAAAAGCTCTGATCTGAAACCTATTTCAGGACATTAGCTGAGCATTCAGTAAATGTCAACACTAGCGCTCTAAATGGTAACTTAAGCAGACACTTGGGGAAGTTGCCTTAAAGTTTCAAAATTAGATAATACTAGTACCAGGTAATAATAGATTAATCCTTTAATCATCTAGTGGGTGAAAAAAAAATTTAAATTAAAATAAAAAATTAAAAATAAATAAAAAATTAAAAAACAAAAACAACCCCCCAAATAAAAAAAAACTAATTTTTTTTTAAAAAAATCATCCATTGGGTGATTTAAACAGATGTTAAGTTGGGTTGAGTGGAATCAAAGGCCATTTGAACAAACAAAGACAATACAGGGACTTAAATTAACCACATGCCACATGGAAGACAGGGAGATGGTATCTAAGAACTGGAAATCACATAAGTGGATGGAGCCAGTCTGAGAGACCGTTTTTCTTGTGCTCTCTCCCATCACTGGCATTCTTTTTGACATAATTAATAAACAAATGTCTTCCACTGGGGTCTCCTATCCCTATCACTGGGGCCCTGCTCCTTCGTTTCTCCCAAAGACATCAATATTAATAACTCACATTGGTGTAGAAATTCAAAGTTTGCCAAGAACTTTCTTTGCATCAATTCGGAGAGGGACCTAGTGTACGTATTATTAGCTCCACCTTTGAAGACACTGACGCTTACAGAGGTTAAGAGACTTGAGCAGCGTCACAAAGATAAATTGGAGCTGAGACTCAAAATCAGGTGCTTTCCACTACAACAGGCTACTTCTAACCATGTTTTATTTTCTAGCTGGAATGAATTTTAAAGCAAGACCTCTCCAGGGCCCCCAGGAAAGAAACCAGATATTCTAGTTTGAGAGGAAGAGGAGGAGTAGAGTGTGTGTGTGTGTGTGTGTGTGTGTGTGTGTGTGTGTGAGATGGAGCATTAGACTAAACCTGTGATTCTACAGTTAAAGAGAATCCCCAGTGAGGTAACTCCCTTTATCAGTGCAGATCACCTAAAGCAGATTTACCTGTTCTGCTATTCTTAGTCTTAGAGAATCAGTTAGGTCACTGAGAGGTTGTGCCTTGGTTCATAGAACCTATCAGAAGCCAGACGTAAACTCAGATCGTCTTGAGTTCAAGGTCAGTTCTCTATCCATTATACAACACTGCCTAGTTAAGGTGGAATATTTCCAAGGAATAGTGTCTAGACTGCAGGGATGGGGAATCTGGGGCCTCAAGGACACATGTGATCCTCTAGATCCTCAGGTGTGGCCCTGTGACTGAATCAAAAGAAAATGAGCATTTTGTTCGGTGAAGTTTGTATTCAAAGGGCCACACTTGAGGACCTAGAGGGCCACATGTGACCTTGAGGCTGCAGGTTCTCCACCCCTGCAGAGTCCAAACATAAGGTTAAAAATGAGCTATCTGGGTACTTAAACAAAGGAGGCCCTGGCAGAAGTCCTCATCACTGAACATGGATGATCCAGGAAGGGCCATGTTCTTCAGAGACTGATAAAAGAAGGATTTGGTATTTCTTTGTCTTGTCTTCTTGAACACAGTCCTTGGTTTACAGATTAGATCATCCTCCTTGGCTTATATCATTAGTGACTTAAAATCCTAATCCATCACAACCTAGCTGTTATTGGCCTTCAGTAATGATGACACATGTTGTGAGGTCAAGAACTTGATATTATTCATTATCCTTGGGATCGCCCTCATTCCTAGGTAAACAATGCTACATGAAAAGTCTGGAAGAACAGCAAAAATGGAATGGGGCAATAAAGAATATACAATATCAGAAATGGAAACAGTGGATATTCAGAACTGTCCTCTAAATCTAGTCTTTCCTACATAACCTAATGTCATTAAGCCTGGGACAAAGAAAAACTCTTAGACCACTGTTATCCCTTTCACATCATGGGGCTTAGTGGTGCTCAAGATCTGGAAAATCCATGTAAAATTTTTTGGCCTTCCCTTCATACCAGTGAAGAAGTCTGAATTATTATGGTATTAAAAAATAAAATATGTTGACATTATACAATAATATACATATAGTTTTATGCATTTCTGAATCTCTAAACTTTTTTGTACTGTCTGCTAGCCTTCATGTGTCGTCTGTAGCTTCTGCAAAATTCCCCAAAAAAACTCCATTTAATTTCTTATGCTGACCTGCAATATATTGACAGTGCAGTGGAGAAAGTCACAATGTGGAAAGAATAACAGTAGAAGCACATTTTCTAGTTTTAAACTACATGAGGGGAGTTGGGAATTCTTTCTTTATATGTGAAAATGTATGTCGCTAGAGCTATGAAGGGTTGCAAAGTGCCTGGAAGATATCGAGTTGGGAACACTCACTGTCTCCTGCCTCCACAGGCAGCACGTGGGTCCCTGTTCCAACGATAAGTCCTTTGGCCATGATCTGCAGAAAGAAAAAACATTTCCTTTGATTGCCACAATTTTGATCTTAAATCTGTCTCTCATTTGATGACACCTGTTGCTGAGGCCCAGTTGTCAAGGCAAAAGGGAAAAAGGACAAGAATGGAAAGGGAAAATGGTGAAGCTCAGAGAGTTGGGTAATTCCTAAGCTTTGTGAGTTGATCAGAGTTCTGGTTTCCATTCTCACCAGATAATAGAAGGTGAGCTCCTTCAGCTCCTTTAGGGCCTGTCCATTCAGGATGTAGTGTGCCCGGATCCCCTGGTTTTGGCCACAGGTCAAGAACTCAAATATAGGTTCAATGTAGACATAGCTCTTACTTGAGGAGAAAACATGCTTTACAGTATGGTGTGCTGACTGGTGGTGGGCCGTCCTCCACATGTATCCATAGCATTGATTACCTTCTTTGTATTTGGCCTAAGGAAACAGAAGGGAAAGGGGTAGCATTGGATTATCTGTGACTAAGTTCCAAAGCATAAAACTGAACAGGACTACTCTTCTACCCAGTTGTTGAATAGTTAGAAATATTGTGCTTCCAAACCAAAATTTGAGAAAAGTCCCTTTCTCTTATAGCCACCATATAACATAACAGAGACAAAAAGAAGAGGCCACTAGCAGGAGTATCTTCACTTGCTCTGACTCTAGGCTGCTTTGCACTGCTTATAACTCTCAGCTTCATGTTGACATTAGAATTTTGAATATTCAATCTTTAGCAAGAGGGTGCCTCCTTTGGAATTTAGAGGGCTTGTCTAAAACAGGTATTATTTGTAAATCTATACCCAACTCTTGCCAAGAACTCTTTCCTTAGCCTTACCTCCCAAACAGTACTCCTGTTCTCATGAGAGGTCCATTAAACAGGTGGCTAATAAACTAATGTCCCTAATTCAATATTTGCCATTCTAAACGGCAGGCTTCCTGTCATTCTTCATATTTGAGTGGCCTTGTGGTTGTTATTGTAATGACATCTCTAGAAGAGGGAAGAATAGCTTGGATCTGCATACATTTATGAGATTTGGAGATTTTCCCCCCCATCATCTCCTGAGGCAAAGAAATTGAATATTGCTTAGGAGTGGGATGGTACTAAAAGGAGAACTTGTGAAAAAGAGGAGGAAAGAACACTGTACAACAGAGAAAGCACACCAGTTATCACCCCCAGCTCAGCTCTCCATGGCTGCTGCAGCTTTGTGGAGCCCCTGAGCTTCTGGGGACAGTCCCATACTCTTCTTAGTCTCACTTCAGTCCCAAACCATGAGCTGTCCCCTTGCCTCAGGAGATGATGCGGTTGAGATGGAGGGAAGAGAGGGACTCCAAATCCCTATACTTGCCACTTCTAGAGGAGACATTAGACTAACACCATTACTGATTATAGGGGCATACATTTCTTACTTACTGTGAGACTGATGGAGGGGAAAGTGAAGTTGCTGGTGTCAAATGAGAACTGTACCATGCCTTGTGCATCAGTGGTATAGTTTTGGGTGAAGTCTCTGTTTGGTTCCATCATAGAGATTAAGATGTTCTCATTTGGGATAGGTTCATTCCTCCCATTCACTAGGCGCACCTGAGGAACCAAGCTGTGATTAGTCTTATACATGGTGTCCAGGACAGACACAAATTCATCTTTGCTTCCCTGCCACAGATCAAATACCTTGGATCTATTCTGGTGCATGGATTCAGAATCAGTCACTCCATCCTAGATATCTATAGGTAAAATCTTGCTGCTCAAGTAGCTAAATATAGGCAACTAAACACTTTAAGTGATTTTCACTTAATGTATCTAGAATAAAAACTACCCTATTACCAAACCATGTTATACAAATCATTATAGAAGTCTTTGGTTAAGTTGTGCTAGTTCTCATAAGTAATTAAAAATTGGTAATATTCAAAGACACTCTTTTTTGCCATTCCATGCACTTAAAATATATTTGTTAGAGAGAGATGTAAAAAATGTACTCGTGAAAATCAAACTATGTTCAAACTAATATAACATGTACCATTACCTCCATCTAAAGCCACTTATCCACTAGGATCTCCATGGGAAGCCAGAGTTAGATAGAAGGTGGTAGCCAGCAGGACTATAAAAAATGTGTGACAATTGCTGGACCCCACCTAACTGGGGAATGGAGAAAGTTTCCAAAGGAAGTATCAGAACTGGAAGAAAGGAAGAACTTTGGACCAAATCCATTAGCTGCTCTCAATATCAGCATCTGGGCTAGCAGCAAATGGGAGGGAGGAAGTTCTGACGTTCGTGACATTCTGAAATTATTGTTAAGATTCTTTTATAAGGGAAAGGAATCAGGGGAATATTTCTTGGTGGTTTTGATTTTTAAAAATACAGGATGTTGAAGTCGTGAGGGACATGAGAAACCATCTAGCCCATTCTCCTCATTTTCAGATGAGGAAACCGACACCCAAAATATTATTAACAAACTTCCCCAAAGTCGTACGGTTAGGGAGTAGAACTGCTGGAGCTCACATCCAGCTCTCCCGTGTATTGGATGTACTCTACCTGCCCAAAGAAAGGGAGTCCATGCCTGTAGTGTGAATCCACATTCACAAACATGACTCTGCTTATCACTTCCGTGATCTCACAGGATCCAGTTCCAGTCAATTCTGTTTCTAAAAGAGAAGTAAGCAAGAAGTGATCTCTCTTGGAAGAGAACTTTTTCTTGAAATCAGGATGTTATATCCACATTTCCCCAACCTTGCAGTCATTGCTTGTTATGTACCATATTTGTGTGATATACAAACCTGTCCCTTCCTCTGTGATCTTGGCAAACACATTAAGGTTCATCAAAAACTCACTTTTCTTCAATTGGAAAATCTTGGTTTTTACTTTCTGGGAGGCGCAACCTAAACCATCAAGCTGAAAGTTAAAAAAAAAAAGGTAAGGATGCTTCCAATGTCATATTGGGTCAGACTAATAGTCAAATTAAGCCAGGATTCTATCTCTGCAGAAAGAACCCATCATAGAAATTCACAGAAATCTTCTTAGGTAGAGATTTTGGGCAAGCCCAGCTACTCAAAATATCCTTTCCCTAGGTCTGTAAGTCCACTACTATTGGATGTGTATTGAATTTTTCATCATACTCTTTTATATACAGTATTGAAATAGTCCGCTAATGCATCTCCTTGATTCCAGTCTCTCTCCTCTTCATTCCATTCTCCACCCAGCTGCCAAAATACTTTCCTAAAGCCCTAGAACCCTCCTGCTCAAGAGCTTTCAGGGGCTCCCTATTGTCTCTAACACAAAAACAAACTCCTGAGCCCAGAGATTAAAACCTTCTACAAGCACTCTGTGTTCTACCCCAACTGGGCTACATGTGGTTTCCTAAATTCCATATTCTATCTCTTGCCTCCATGCATTTGCACAAGCCATCCCCCATGTCTGGAATGCTGTCTCCTTACTACCTCTCAGAATATTTATCTTTCTTCAAGGCTTAGTTCGGCTATTATCTTCTCATGAAGTTTACTTCCTCTAAAGATTTACAGGTTTACACACACACACATATCAACAAAGATATAAGAGACTTGAAGGCATGAACTTTCACTTTTGTCTTTGTATCCCAAACACTCAGCACAGTATCTTGGAGGGAAACTAGAATGCTGAACTTCAAGTCAGAAGACTTGCTTCGGGCACTTACTAGCCATGATCCTGGGCAAATCAAATAATTCCTCTCAACCTCTCTTTCCTCATTTACAAAATGAAGAGTTACAGTTGGAATGGCTTCCAGCTCTAAATCTATTATACTATTATCTTATGGCCACTTAATAACTGTTGAGTGAATTAAATCAATGCCTGTTAGCTTCCTAATAAAAACAGCATCTTCTACTTACCGGATTGCTGAATTCCTCACAGATGCTCTCTGATTCCTTGCCATAGCAAGGAGAATACTGTGAGTACTTCCTGCACACACTCACACTTGCAACACCTGAAACAGGCTCTCCATAAGTGTATCTGTTACCAGAAAGAAAATACAGAAAACAAATCCGTTAGTAGTAGAAACAGAGGTTGCTGGTCCCATTCTCTGTTTTATTTCTATTTCCTGGCCCTAAATAGCCAAAGAAAGTTTACTCAAGTTCTCTGGAAATCTTTTTTATCTTTCCAGTTCACACTAAATGGAATTTTGGTTCAATGAAGCAAACTAATCTGAGTAAATCTCTGATCTCTATAATAAGAACGAATACTACATATGCACAAAAATAAGTGTAAATTGACAAAGACAATGGAAGAGTATATAGCTAATAAGTTGTTATAGGTAACTATGTTGAAGGTCATTTAAAATATTTTAATTTAATAATAAATATTAATTTATTTGTTTTGCTCATGTCAGTAGTTAAATTTATAATGAATGACATCTTTTTTTTTAATTTAAAAAAACATGTCCCAATGAAACCTCTGTAACCTAGTCTTTCCCTCTATCTCTGCTTTCCTAGTCCCTCAATCTTTGCTTTTCTTGAATGCTTCCCTATTTTTTCTTTGGTTTGTCTTTAGTGATATTCATTCTATCTGGGGGGTATTAACTCTCCCCAAGCCCTTTTAGATCTATGTCTCCCCAATATCAAATTATAAGATCGTAATTCCTTGCTCTGATTTCTCTCTAGCTTCTCTCTTCAAAGGCCATCATGTCTATAGTAAGTTGTCAGTAAATCCAATCAGTGAATTCCCTGGCCATTATTGAGACAGAACTGGAGAAGGGGTCTTATGGCAACCTTGGTACCTCAAAGGAAACAATTTCTTTATTTTATCTATGGCCTCTGCCAGTACCCTGCTTATGGCTGTCACTGTCAAGAGGACCCCTCAGCTTTGAAGCAGGAAGGTATTCAACTTCTAGTGAGGCAAGAGATGGAGAAGTGGCAGGAAAAGGCTCTATGGGACTGGGAATGGCTTGGACCCACTAGCAACTTGTCCTGGTATTAAGAGAAACCATGCAAAATTTTCCATTACGTTAGAGAGAAGTTCCTTTAACTGAGGTTCAAACTAGAGAAGAGAATATGACCTACTCACCGCCCACAGACTGACACTGTAAATTCTTCATCCATGATTGTGATTTTTTCTGGCACCTTGACCTGAACCTCAAACTTAGGCAGTACTGTTGGGAAAATATGGAAAGCATGACAATCTAACAAACTCTCTGCAGGCCCATCATTTTTGTTTGAACTTCTCTATAAGACTGCCTGAGATAACATCTTAATAGTCTTCAAAAGGCAACTGGATATCCCCAAGGGTCTGATCTATTCACAGAGGTCATCTTGGGCCCTTAGAGATCTAACGACTGAAATATCCTGGACAGATCCCAACAGCGCCAGCAGGAAATGAAATAACTCTACTTAAAAGAGGAAAATCTGTAAATTCACAGAGAATGAAGTGAGTTTCAAGTACAGCAGTCATTAGGAAAAATCATCTCTCCCACCAGGACTAGAGCAAAAGAAGAGAGAATGCACAGCATTGCTAAGTTGGTCTGAAATGTGGAATTGAGGAGGAGAGGGAGCTTGGACCTGTTAGTGCCAATTTTTTCATGGCAATGTGAGGACCCTTATGAGAAGGAAAGGGGAGGGTTTTGAGGAGAGAAGAGAAACTTGATAAGAGCTGCTGTAGGGAGTACAACAGAGAGCTGAGTAGGAAAGAATAAAAAGATAGGAGGGCAGAAGTAAAGGCCTCATTGCCATTGGATAACATAAATTTGTCATAGAACCAGTCAGAACAGTTGCGCAGTTTCCTCCAGTGGCTTTCAGTAGAAGGCAAGCAGGAACAGAGAAGGTAGATGAGGGATAAAGGTAATCCAAGGTTGGGGTTTGTAATCTTCTTCATAATAAAGACCATGCATTAATTATTTATGTAGCCCTCCTAGCACCATGCTCTACATATAGTAAGTGCTTAACAAATAGGTCTTGAATGAACGTTTTGTTATGGAATATCACCATTTTCACACATTATCAGTTCACACCCTAGTGATGATCTTGGCTGGAATGAAATATAATGAATTCACCTCCTAGCTCATCCTAGCCTATGGAAAATGAAGAGAATCTAAATGACCTAAAACCCTAGGATTGAGTTGACAGCATCCCCCTACCAGTCTTGCATCCGTACCAAATTCATCCACCTTAAAGGAGTGTTCTTTCTTTTTTCCTAGGTCCTTCTGTACCACCACCTTGTAGGAGCCATGGAGGGGTTCTGATGAGAGGGTGAAGGAGAGCTGCTTGAGACCCCCCTCTAACTGGAGATTCTGCCACTGCACAATCCGATTCCTTTGGGGGTCCTATTAAAAGAAAAGACTATAATGGCATCCAAAAGAACAAGAAAGCTATAAGAGAAGGAGCAGAAATGTGAGGACCTCCTGATGACCCAGAGTAGTTTGAAGGGTCTTTAGCCCTGCTTTCTTGTAAGGTGGGAAAGGAAGCAATGAGCTACAACATACTGAAATTCAGGGAATAGGAAGAACTTTAGGATAAAGGTTTCTCATAGTAGTTCATATCTCTGAGATGCCATGGGAAGGTGCCTGTATTTACTGATTCCTCCAGGTTTGAAATGCTTGGTTCTACTTACCTCAACGTACACCAGTGGAAACTGGAGGAGGAAAAAAAAAAAAGAAAAACGCATGAGTCAAAAATTGTTTCTTAAGAGAGAAAATTGAGACAAATCTACAAACAGCTTTATGTGGTTATATCTGCAGTGAAATGCATTCTGGGCAGAAGCTTCTCAGAACTGTTATTTTATGCGTATACATGCACAAATACAGATGCTTATGGTACACAAAGCACTGGGCCTGGACTCAGGAAGAGCTGAGTTCAAATGTGGCCTCAGACACTTATTGGCTGTGTGACCTTGGGCAAATCACTTAAGCTCTGTTTGTTTCAGTTTCTTCATCTGTAAAGTGGGGATAATAATAGTACCTATCTTCCCAGGGTTATTCTGAGGATCAATTGGTAAAATATTTGTAGTGCATCCGGCATTGTGCCTGGCAGATGGTAGGCACCTTAAAAAAATTAGCGATGATGATGACAAAGATGACGTATTTATACATGCCTATGCATTCTCATTCGTTTAGGATTTGAGATTGCCTAACACTAAGTTAGTGATTATAATCCTCTTGTCAAGGTCATCACCATGCTATGCCCTTTTACAGACAGAAGACAAGCTCTTGAAGACCTCTTTGTCACTGATTCTAAAAAATGACAACATCCTTAATTCTTCCTATGAGGAAATACACCCTCTGGTTTCATCCAGTGATCAACCTCCCATCAAGAGGATTTGTTTACCTTCCACTCTACTCTAAATATCAGAGGTTACTCAGAGGAAGAAAATTTGATTAGCCAAACCAATTGCTCAAGAGAAGATAATGGATAAGGGGGAACAAAAGGAAGGTGAGTCACTGTAGACTTAGTAAATTCTAAGTTTGGCAAGGTGGAAAGTCACTTATTGGGGTCATAGATTTACAGCTAGAAGGGACTTTAGTGGTCATATAGTTCAACTCTCTCATTTCATGGATGAGAAAACTGAGGCACAGGGAGATGAAATGCCGTGTCCCAGATGAAGCTAGGACTTAACCTCAGGTCTTTTGATTCCATATCTAACACTGTTACCCCTGTATCACACCACTTCTCTTGCTTCCCATGGAGGCTACTAGAGGGCTATTTATAGAGCAGTTACTTAATAAGGAAAGGAATTTCCTCCTCCTCTTCTCCCTTGATAATGCTTCATATTGGAAATCTTATCCTGAGAGGGGGCTGGAAGCGACTGCTGTTATTCTCAGGCTTCCCAGAGGCATGCCCCTCACCTTTATGGTCTCATAACAGTTTTACATGGCTGTTTAGGGTAACTCACCATCTCATTCAGGGGGCGAAAATTTCCATTCACAGAGACAACACGAAACTGAACTGAAACAAAGAAATATCAACTATGAGGCCCAAAGTTCCTATGCTAGTCACCTTAGACAGTGACCTATGAGGCCAAGAGGCAAAGAAAACTACCATTTTCACTAGGAAAATAATGAAGATGAGGCTCACCCTTCCTTAGACCCTCACAATCTTCATACCTTTTTGTCTTGGCTTGTAGATAGGTTTGTCTGTTTGGACAAAGACCAGACTGTCTGTGTTCTTCACCAGCACCGTCTTCCGTTTACTGAACGTGTGTGTTGGACCCTTCACCTGCACAGTGAAGAATGCCACCTCCGAGACTGTTGGTAACCTTGGGATCTGGAAAATACAAATGTTTTTCGTAACTTACACTGCTCATTCATACTCTGGAGACACTACCCATCAATATAAACTAGCCTTCTCTCTTGGTCTCACTAGAGGAGTTTGGTAAGGGGCATGGAGTATTTTTTCCCTTTTTATCAGTTTTGCTGAGAGTAATAAGACAATTTACCAATCTTCCTTCTGTATATATCTTTCTGGTTTCTTTTACTTGTTTACTCTGTCTCTTCATTGTCTACCAAATAAAGTCCAACATTCTTAACTTGTAATCCATATCATGGTGTTCAATTTCATTACCATCCAGCTGTTTATTGACTGACCAACTGACTTGGTTACCCTGCCATCCCTAAAGATCACATTCAGGAAACTGGACTCCTAGCCCTCCCCAAACATCTTGTGTTTTCCCACTTGTTGCGCATTTGCTTACACATGTGAAGAAGCTGACACCCAGTAGGTCACTCAGTTTTTAGAGCTTGCACCTCACATCCAACCCCTTAGTGAGATCATTTCCTCTCTCCTTGGCTTCCCAGTCCAAAAGTTCTCTTGCTGCTGTGTGTTCTTTGGTTTATCCTAATCAGTAAAACGTCTGCAATTTCTATTTGTGGTTTTGCTTGGATAAAGGAGTTCACAGGATATTTGCTATTTATGATGATATTTCTTGTGGCCAGCATTTGGTGGGAACAAAGCAAGTTGGATAATGTAAGATAAGGATTACCCTCCTTTTTAAGATCAAGCAAGGAAATAAATGGCTTTCATTCCAACCCTATCATATCCCAACACTAGAGATGTTTGAAGGGCTGCACAGAGATAAAATTCTAGTCCTCTTGGAGACTGGAAAGATTACCCTGCCTCGGAGTTCTTGGATCCTACCTGTTCCCTCCTACCCCCACCAGCTAGATTGTTGCTAGGATAGGGATGACTCTTCTACTTTCTGCAAGGTTGGACTAGGTCTCAGATGTAGATATCTATGCCATCCATTAACTACATCATGCATGTGTATATACACACACAAACCCAGACATATATGTACATGTTGATATATGTGTGTATATATCCATGTACAATATACACATATACATATAGATAGATATAGAGAGATAGATAGATGGATGGATGATAGATAGATGGATGATAGACAGATGATAGATAGATAGATAGATAGATAGATAGATAGATAGATAGATGAGAGAACCCTTGTTCCCATACTTCATGTTCATCATTTTTCATGGTGCAAATATTCTATTATATTCACGTACCTCTATCTGCTTGGCTATTCTTCAATCTACTGGGCAGCTATGTACTTTGTTCCCAGTTTCTTTGTTACCACAAAAATTGTTGCTGTGAATATTTTGTCATATATGAGATCATACTTTATATCTTTTAATTCCTTGGGGTACATACCTACCAGTTGGATATCTGAGTCAGCATTAACATTTTAGTCACTTTTTAAGTATAATTTTAAAATGCTTTCTACAGTGATTGTATCACTTCACGGTTCTTCTTTGGGACCAAGCATAGTCACTATAATTACAGTGTTTAGTTTGGAATGCTTTGTTCTTTCCACATGGACTTGTTTCTTATACTTGTTATGAGCACCTCATAGGGAGATGAGCAAATGTTCCACATTCATGAACACATGATATAACTAACTCTTTCAACTACTTTCTTTGTCTTTCCAAAAAGAACCTATGAGCCATCATCCTATTTCTCGGAAACTTCCCTATCTTCTATTTTGATTATAGCAAAAATGTAAATATAGATATGATTCAGTTCTTCTAGTGGTATTTGGATTCATTGGTCTTTGGGCAAAGATCTCGCCAGATCAGTAGCAATAGTAAAATTAGTATTAATATAGTCTAAAAACTATAATTCTTAGTCCTCTCTGACTCCCTTTTCACCATTCTCCAGTAAAGGAGTGGAAGGGGTCCAGCTCCTGCAGACCAGTTTTCTTTTTTTTGCTTTTTGGAGGGGGGAAGGTAGAGCAATTGGGGTTAAGTGACTTGCCCAAGGTCACGCAGCTAATGAGTGTTAAGTGTCTGAGGCTGGATTTGAACTCAGGTCCTCCTGACTCCAGGGCCAGTGCTCTATTCACTGTGCCACCTAGCCACCCCCTTTTTTTTCTTGCTCAAATTATTTTTAATGATAATGTTTTAACCACATTGTTACAAAATGAACATTGAACCCCTTTAACAAGTTTGGACGTGAAGTTACATGACTAATTAAATGGTGACCTAAAATGATTTTTCTTTTTTTATTAATGTATTTATTTTTAGTCTTCAGCATTCATTTCCACAAGATTTGAAATCATGCAGACCATTTTGTAGTTTTCTTTGTAACCTGGCCAGATTCTTTCCTCTGCTGCTTCCACCTCTTTGGCACAGACCCTCACCCCCTTAAGTTTAAGCTAATATTACAATCACCAGCTGGTTGTTCCCCTGCCTTAAGTTTCTCCCCAATATTCTCTGCTTTCTAATTGATCTTCCTAAAGTGCAGATTTGACCATGTCACCCCCCTTCCCACGTTCCACAAATTCCAGTGGCTCCCTGCTACCTTCAGGAATAAAAAGAAAATCCCTTTTGGCTTTTAAAGCCTTTCATAACCTCACCCTCTCCTACTTTTCCAGTTCTCTTACACATCCTCTGTGATCGGGTGACAGTGGCTTCCTTGCTGTTCCTGAAACAAGACACTCCATCTCCAGGTATTTTCACTGCCTCTCCCCCATGCCTGGAATTCTCTCCCTCCTCATCTCTACTTCCTGACTTTCCTAACTTCTCACCGAAAATCTCTCTTTCTAAAAGAAGTCTCTATGCTGATCCCCCTTAAGGCTAGGGCCTTCTCCTAGCAATTATCTACAGTTTACTCTGTAGACACCTTTGAGAATAAAAGGAGGCCTTTGCTTGATGCAGTGTCTGGCACAAAACAGGCTCTGTGTAGATGACAGCCATCAGTATTATTGCTGTTGTTTGTACATAGTTGTTTGCGTGTCGCCCCCCTCTGAGAATCTGAGATCCTTGAGAGCAGGGACTTTTTTTTTGCCTTTTGTTGTATCCCTTGGTGCTTAGCCCAGTGTCTGGCACACAGTAAGTGCTTAATAAATGCTTATTGAATGACTAATGTGAAAATGTTTAACAGGAATGTATATGTAGAGCCTATCTCAGATTGCATGCCATCTTGGGGAGGAAGAAAAAATTTAAAACTTATGGAAGTGAATGTTTGAAAATTAAAAATCAATAAATTAACTTATTTTTTAAAAATAACAAATGCTTGTTGACTGGGATGCAATAGCCAAAGAAGTCATCCTCTAGTAGGACTAGCTCACTCATGATGAGCATCTCTGTACTTAGACTGGCCTTCACAAAACACATTTTCTGTCACTTGATAAAGTCTTGGCAGCATGGAAGAACCTTTCAGCAATTTTGCTCTGCTGAAAGAGCCATCAAGAATCTAGAGTCATTGGGGTGGCTAGATGGTGCAATGAATAAAGTACCAGCCCTGGAGTCAGGAGGACCTGAATTCAAATCCAACCTCAGACACTTGACACACTTACTAGCTGTGTGACCTTGGGCAAGTCACTTAACCCCAACTGCCCTGCCTTCCCCCTTCCAAAAAGCAAAAAAAAAAAAAAAAAAGAAAGAAAAAAAGAATCTAGAGTCACCTTCCTATCATGACGAGTTGTTGCAATAGGACTTTGTAGAGGTGTGTGTGTGTGTGTGTGTGCATGCATTTAACCATAAAGTCATGTATTAAAGCTGAAAGGACCTTATAGAACATATATTATTATCCCTTCATTTTACAGATGAAGGAATTGAAACCCAGGAGGCTTAAATGAAATTCCCAAGGTCTTATAGCTAGTAAGTAGCAGAACCAGGATTCAAAATCATGTCTTCTGACTCCAAACCCAGTAAGCTTTCTCATATATTATACACCTCCTAGCTTTCTCTCTATCTCTCTCTCCCTCATTGATACATATAAAGATTCCAAGATGTCTATTCCCAGTGTGGTCTGAGAGAACCTTGCCTGTTTAGCTGCCTCAGTAAAGAGTTCCCCTCCCCCCTGCCCACACAGAGCCCAAGAAATGACTCATAAAGTGGCTTGGAGGAGCAAATTCTGAGAGAGACTTCCCCTCACTGAAAATGAGGTTGCTGCTCTGGAGCTTCAATGAACAATCACTTTACAACAGGAGAGAGGCTGGAGTCAGAGGCACGAGATGGAATTAGAGACATTATCTGGGTTTAGGACAGGTTCTTCCCATTTGGGCTTCTGGTTACTATGAGGCAAGTACTACCAAGAACACCAAGGAAAGGACATCACAGCCAGTGTCACCTAGAGTTTGTAAAAACTACCAATGACTAAAGTCCCACTCTCAAGCTTAGAGAGCCAGAAGGGGAAGCTGTATTTCTTCCTGCATTTCTTTATCCCTGAGATTGAGATGAAGTGAAAGCCATTTCTTTCCATTTCTTTGTATAAGACATGGGTTTAAATGCTCAGAAACTTTTCTCATCTGCGCTGAAGATCAGAGAGAGAGAAAAGCAAGTATGAGAGGGGAGGAGAGTGGGACTTTCATGACTGTCTGTTTTAATGGAAGTTATTTCGCCTGTTTTTTCAGTTTGTTCTATGTATAATATACATGCATATATATATTATATGTATGTTCTATGTATAATATAAACCTCCTGCGATTGCACATTGTGCATCAAAATCTATAGGTCCTGAGGCAAGAGACGTGAGAGAGCGATTTACCCAAAAGGAGTGAGGATTGAGGCAAAATGTAAATGCAGTAAATGGCACACATTAAAATTTTATCAGTATGCCACCTCTTAGCTAGACTCAGGACAGCCAGGGTAAGCCATGAATGGGTCAAAGGCAAAGGCAGTGTTTCCATGGCAGGAGGAGGAGCTTAGACATGCATTCATGCTCATTCTCCAGGGGCCATCAGGGACTCTGGAACCTCACAAAAAAATGTTTATCTTGTGCAAGCATCCTTCAGCTACCAGTGAGCAGCTGCAGAGTGTATCTGTGTACCAAGTACAGAGAGAGCACTACTTGGTGGCTAGCTAAGGTGTTTCACTCTGGGTTCATTCAGACCCCAATTTTTTCCTGTCTCAGCACACAGGAGTCAAGAGTCCAAGCTAATACAGATGTGTATGCCACATGTGTCTTTCATACCAGGTGCTAGCAAATCATTTCTTAAATTTGAAATTGCTAGGCAAAATAGCTGCATCTTACTTTGGGGAGCCCTTCCTAAATGTTAACAGGAGCTGACTTTCTGATTCATGGAACCTTTCTGGGAGATCAGTGACAGATATTAAGTATCAACTATCAGTAATTATGAATGAAGTTGCATCTCCCAACTGGTGCTTGTTTTCCCCACCCCACTTCTTAGTTAAGAACACCACATATTTCTGTCCATTCTTCCAAGGCATACACTGTGAAAAGAAAACAAGATCATCCCACCCCTCCAGAAGGACTAGTCCCCTTTCATTATAGAGACCAACCCCAGGGCACTGCAGTAAATCCGACAGGACCAGATGACTGGTACTCACAGTGAAGGGCACGCAGACGAACGTCTCTTTCTCTTTCGCCTCAAGACTGAATACGGTACTTTCATTAAGCCTGTTGAACTCCAGTGTAGCACTTGTAGTCACTGTCTCATTCAAGTGGCTCAGAAGAAAACATACTTTCTCAGTGATCTCAGTATGAAGCAGGGAGGGAACTAACACCATGTACTGACTAGAAAGAGAAAAAGCACCCACCGGTCATTGCCTGCTCTGAGCTACTAGCACAACCATATTTCCCTCATGGTTATCGCTACCACCAACAGCTATGAAGTATGTTCGCTCCAAAGAGCTGGACTGATAGCTATGCAATCCTACAAGGAACGGTTTTCCTTCTCCATCATCCTCAGTTAGGGGAATAACATCCTAGGCAAAGCAGGCTTCAGGGTTATTGATATTTCACATACAGACCTCACTTTAAGGAAATATCTGAATTAATACCTACATTTATATACACACAAAAATCAATTAAATATTTTTTTTTCATTTTACATAACTTACCAACCAGGAAAGCTGTTATCTAACTTGAGAGTAATCTTGATTGGGAGTGCGGAAGATTTGAGTTTAAATCCCAACACTACATTTATTGTATGACACTAGGAAAGTCAAAAAAAATCTCTCAGTGCCAATTTCCTCATCAGTAAAATGGAACTGTTAATATCTATACCACTTACCTCACAGGAATGTTGTGAGGGATGAATGCAACCACACAGTGAAAGTACTGTTCAGATGCCAGTTGTTAATGAAGCATGTAAAATTTTATTTGGTTTAACAATTCAAATCATATACAACTTTCCCAGGAATATATCTATTGCATAAAACAAAGTATGTATAGCCCCGATGTTGTTGATACTCTTCATGATATGAACATTTGTATCTGTATGATACAAAAATTCTTTATGTCACTTTGGGAACCTGCTCACAAATATGGAGCTCCAGGCTACTTTTTTTTTTTTTTTGCCAGGGTCATAGTACGTAGGAAGTCATAGGGTAATCACATCTTAAACTCATATAGCACTTCAAGATTTATAAAGTGCTTTCCTCACAATAATGCGATATTATTTCTCCCATTTTACAGATAAAAAAATTGAGGTTTATCTTACATAACTGCCCCATGGCAAAGTTGGGACTAGAGCAGGGATATAGAACCTGAGGCCTCAAGGCCACATGTAGTCTTGCAGATCCTTGGGTGTGGCATTTTGACTGAGTTCAAGTTTTACAGAACAAATTCTTTTATTACGGGGATTTGTTCTATGAAGTTTGGATTCAGTCAAAGGGCTGCACTTGAGGACCTAGAGGGTCACATGTGGCCTTGAGGCTGTAGGTTCCCTACCCCTGGACTAGAGTATTAGGGAGAAATGTTCATATCAGTGGTGGAAAAGAGAAAAAACACTGACCAATTTGCTATCCCTGTCAAGTGCCCTTAGATTTGTCTAAAAACAATGATTGTTGTTGCTTCTTCATTGTTCATTGACAAGGGAAATAGCTGTTTTCAAAGGTTATGAGAGAGGCTTTTAAGATGGTTAATACGCAGAAAGATGAACAAGGCAAAAATGATATTATCCCTTTGAATAAAGTCAAAAATAGATCAGATATAAGGGTCTTCTAACTAGACAATGAACTGAAAGTATCACGTTTAAATTGGCAGCTAGGCAGTGTAAGGAATATGTTGCTAGACTAGCTAGAAACTGTTGAGTTTGAATCTTGCCTCAAATTCTGTCTGATTTTATAACAGGGCTGTTAAGAGGATCTGGTGAAGATAGATAGATAGATAGATAGATAGATAGATAGACAGATAAACAGACAGATATAGAGATGTGCATGGATGTATGTATATGTATGTGTATAGTGCATCATAAACCTTAAAAGTCGGTACAAGTGTTAGCTAGTAACTTCTTTAAAATAATTAAATGCCGTTGTCCTGTCTTCATAGGCATCTCAAACTCATGTGCGACTGCAGTCCACTGAATGGGGATTCTGCCAATACCCTTCATCGGCGATAGTGAGGGACCAGGCCTGGAGTTCTTTGGGTACCTGGTCGTCATTACTTCCCCCTCACAGAAGCTAGAGGTGTTGAGGAGAACACAGGGAAAGCCCAGGTGAGGGAGCAGCTGAAGAGTCAGTGTATCTAAGGTATCAATGACTGACTTTCAAGACAAGATAGAAGATAAATTAATAGAAGAAACTACCTCTGTGAATATTCCATTGGATAGCAGGGATTCGTAATATTATAATATCTTTAAGGGACCACATAACTTTGCAACTTTCCCCACACTTACTATTTTCTTTTTTTGTTTTGTTTTGTTTTTTGGAGGGGGGAAGGCAGGGCAGTTGGGGTTAAGTGACTTGCCCAAGGTCACTCGGCTAGTTTTGTGTTAAGTGTCTGAGGCCGGATTTGAACTCAGGTCCTCCTGACTCCAGGGCTGGTACTCTATTCATTGTGCCATCTAGCCACCCCCACATTTGCTATTTTCTAATTCCTGTCCCAGTTGTGATGAACTCTCAAAAAGATTTTAGTTGCTTCTGGGACATGATAGGGGGATTAACTGGGAAGCTGCATCTTAATTTGCATTTGTCATCAATGTAGAAAAAAATGGGTAGGGGCAGCTAGGTGGCCCAGTGAATAGAGCACCAGCCCTGGAATCAAGAGGACCTGAGTTCAAATCCAGCCTCAGACATTTATCACTTACTAGCTGTGTGACCTTGGGCAAGTCACTTAACCTCAATTGCCCTGCCTTCCCACCTCCAAAAAATACAAAAAAATTTTAAAAAAAGAAAAAATGGGCCAACTATAGATGATAGCTGCAGCTGGGAAGAAGGAATATGGCTATCCACTGGGGTCTTGACAAGAGAAAAAGAAGAATAAAAGGGCTAACATTGGGAAGGGACAAAAATTAACAATGGCTGGAGGCCCTGGAAAACTGACCAACAAATGGCATCTTGATTGCCCTTTCAACTTCCCCTTCCTAGTCTAGCTGCACTGTTCCCTTATGTTACCAGCTACACCACCCCATCCAAGCCTTACACTCCCAAGGAAGCAGACAACACTCCCCAAAATATCGTCTCCAATCTGCCCCCATCAAAATTCCCATTTTCTTGTTTCCTCAAGCTCAGCAACTGTCCCAAAAGGCAATTTCCTATTAAAGTATTAAGAAACTGATCATGATTTACTATATAACCCCCTGGGGAGGGAATTTTTGTCAAAATACATATACATATATATGTGTGTGTTTGAGGGGACACTTGGAGGGTCAATATCTTAAGTTCAAAGGAATGAATCTCTAAAGACAGAATGACTAACCAAAATTCTTTTGAGAGTTCTTCAGAATTGGGACAGGAGTTAGGTTAGTGGGGAGGTATTTGGGAGGTAAGGTGCTTTCCAACTCTTTTAAGTCACCCCAAGCCCTTTCCCAGATATTTTTCCTATGTCTAAGTTTGATCCTGGTAAAAGGAGGTGATTGCAAAAAAGTGAGAGGAACAGATAATGAAAAGGGAAGAAAAGAGAGAGACAGGAGGGCAGAGAAGCAAACTCAAATGAGAAGCTAAAAAGCAGAGATCTGGAGTGCCTCTGTATTAGGAAAAAAAGGAAAGCTGAAGATGCGGGGGAGGGCTGGGGTGTGGCTTGTTGGTTCCCTCACAGACTGGCTCTTTCCTTTGTAAATACCTAGAGTTTTTCAGAAAACTTACGGTTCTCCATTGATTCCAGTGACCGAGACAAGGAGCAAGAAGACAAGGCCTAGATGAGGCAACCAGTTTTTCCCCATGGTGTTGGGAAGGGGAAGACAGGGAGGCCAGGCTGACTCGTTGCCTCGTCCTTGCACTGTGAACTGTTCCTAAATAGGCTGGGTTTTATGCTTCTGCTCTCTGCAAACAAGAAGCCCTGCCCACACAACCCAGATTCTCACAAAGGGTCATTGCTCTCTGTGTTTGTTTCATTGCAGCCAAGGCTAATTTTTGGTAAATTTTGGGCCTGCTTCTGAGATAACATCTACATTCGAAATTAAGCCAACTTTTTTCGGTCTGCTATGAAATTTTAAATTCTCTTCCCTGGTTCCTAACAGAACTATTCTGAGGGCAGACCTTGGTTTGAGGGAGCACTGTCACTACACCCAAACATCTCTCTTTCTACCCAGCACAGTATCAGAAATGTTACTTGACAGAGATGCTAGAGTGGTTTGCCATTTCCTTCTCCAATTCATTTTAAAGATGAGGAACTGACACAAATAGGGGGGAAGTGGCTTCCCCAGGCTCATATGTCTATTAGGTGTCCGAGGTCACATTTGAACTCAGGAAGATGAGCTTTCCAATGTGCCACCTAGCTGCCCCAAAGGGCCCTTATAAAACATAAAAGCTATTTCTCAGCTAATCCCCAATAAGGATTAAATGTGAATTGCTTGAGATCAAGGCTTGGGGAGGGAATCGATATACAAAACCAGATTACTATAAGGGGTGGATGTGGGTTGCGATTAAGATGGGGGAAGGAAGAAGGGTATCACATACAAATTGGATTACTTCATAATTTTGCCCCGAGCTGCAACTAATCCCTATCACTTTCCACATCAAGGAAAAAGCACTTCCTCCCATCTTCACCAAGTGCTTTAAACTCTTAATCCTATGGATCATTGCATATGCGATGGACTGAAATTCAACTCTGTGCCACGTACCCCACCGTGAACACACAGCCATATCATTTCATCAAGTCCCTCTCCTTCTTTGGAGTGGAAAAGACAAAGTAAGGAAAAGAGCCTGGAACTAGGAGTCACACATAACTCGGGAGTCCTGCTTAAGGCTGGATCAAGGGTCAGTGATTTAAAGTATGTAGAAGGACTTTTAAAAACATTGATGGAAGATCTATTATATGGAAGACATTATTATTATTTGTAATCCAAAAAACAGGAACAACTGAAAGTCTGCTCAAAGTTTCAGCACAGTTTAGTAATAATATCATAATATCTAATTGTACACGTATACATTGTACATATAACTGTATTGTAACACAGAATAATACATAGCCTTTACATAGGCTAGGTTGAAGGTTTGCAAAGAACTTTACAGATACCTCATATTATATTATCTTTATAGATATATTATCTCATATCTTATATTAAATATACAGATATCTCATATTTGGGAGGTAGGTACAATTATTTTCCCCATTTTACATATGAGGAATCAGAGGAAGACAGAAGTTAAGTGACTTGCTCAAGGTGATAAAAAGTAAGTACTTGGGGCAGAATTTGAACTCAGGTCTTTTTGACTTCTGGTTCAATGCTCTATCCATTCACCATCTAAGCCACACTGGATCTGTCCAGCTTGGAGTATTCAGTCCTCCAAGGAAGAAAGAAACAAACAAGGAAAGGAAATAATGCAAGAGAAAGGAGGAAAGAAGACAAGAGCCTAGGAAAGACATGACAAGAATCAGAAAGCATATATTACAGATTTCAAACCAATTGAGAATTATGCAGTAGGTCAACCATAAGTGAATTTTATAGAGGAAATGCACACTTTCTTTATGCAGTTTGGCAGGCACTGAAACCGATTTCCCCTCATCCTTAATCCATTACCCTTTTTAAGAGTCCTTTCCAAAGTAATGATTGGATTACACGTCACCAGTTTTCTTCCAAAAGAACAAGGCTTTAAGACTACATGTAATTCTGTGAGTACAGACGATGGGGAACATTTCTGCTGGTTATATATTAATCATCTTCCAGCTCAGTTACTGGATATGACCAGACCTATTCCGTAAGCAGTTAGTCTATTTTACCTAGGCACAGACTGCCTCTCATTAGCCAAAATTCACATGATTTAAATCTACATGGAGCCTTTAGGGTCCCCAGGAGCTCCGGGTAACCTTCCTCTAGATCAGCTTATTGTATTTGTATCTGGCACAGCAGCTGACTTATTGTAATAGTAATCAGTTTAGCAAGATACTTAGCACGTGCTAAGTGTGGAAGGTGCAAACTCTTTCCCACTGTTGAGAAGGCATGAACTCCCCTGTTGATGTGGAAGAAGGGAATTGGCTGAGGTGTGTATATAAGCAAGAATTCCAGAGACAGACAGAATTGGAATGTTGATCCTGGTGAAGGAGTAAGTTAATGGTTGTCCCATGAGTGGAAGTTTGATTATTCTATTGTTTCTTGTTGAGTTGCCATATTGTGGCCACTGTAGTGAAAACTGTGTGGCCATTTTCTGTGATAAGATGTAATGTTTTGAATGTTTGTCTTCATCTGTAATGGAATAAACAGAGTGTTCACTATATTTTGTAATCTGAACTCTAAAAGCTGTTCACAGTAGCATTCCTTTGGGAATCTGCTGGTGCATGGCATTTACATCATGGCGTAGTCGGCAGGATTACAAAGTATAGTGCCTCTGTTTGTTCCAGGATCCAGGATTCATGGCCATTTAAGTTGAAATTGTAAGGCCAAGAATCCTGGAGGGGTGGAATGTAATAGTAATCAGTTTAGCAAGATACTGGAAGGCTGAGAGGGCTTGCTTGGAAGGCTGAGGAGGGCTTTCCTGGAAGGCTGAGGAGGGCTTGCCTGGAAGGCTGAGAGGGCTTGCCTGGAAGGCTGAGGAGGGCTTGCCTGGGCTTGCCTGGAAGGCCGATATTCCTTCTGGGTCCTAGAGCCAGCTGAAGCGTTGGAGGACTGAAGAAGCATGACCAGGATAAGACTTTGTTTGCTCATGGGCTGGCTGATCCTTGAGTTCTAGGCAAGAGAAGTGGTGAAGAGTTTGAGATGTGCTGCACCCTGTGAACTTCAGTGTGTGCCAGGGACTGCCCTGAGGACTGGACAAGGACCTGGGAGCTGTCTGCTTCTGAATCCAGGTGACTGCTTGGTGGATTCAGGAGGGAGCTGGGACCTTGGAAGGGGATCCAGGGAATCAGAGAGACCACCCAGAGTCAAGATGAAGAAAAGGCTTCCCCTTGGATGAAACTGAGGTTTTCTGGACACCGAGGGGTGAAGGGTTTGTGTGGTTTTCAAATGACTGTATTTGTGATTAATGATATTTAGTAATTGTGAATCTAGATTAGTGACTGAGTAAGTTAATGGTTGTCCCATGAGTGGAAGTTTGATTATTCTATTGTTTCTTATTAATGGTTGAGTTGCCCCATGAGTGGAAGTTTGATTATTCTATAGTTTCTTGTTCTAAATATTGTGGCCACTGTAGTGAAAACCGTGTGGCCATTTTCTGTGATAAGATGTAATGTTTTGAATGTTTGTCTTGATTTGTAATGAAATAAACAAGAGTGTTCACTATATTTTGTAATCTGAACTCTAAAAGCTGTTCACAGTAGCATTCCTTTGGCAATCTGCTGGTGCATGACATTACACTCAACCACAGTAGAGACTTCATAAATCTTGCTTGCTTGATTATAAATACTCATTCCAGATTTTTCCTTAAAAAGTGACCTGATAGGGTGGCTAGGTGGCATAGTGAATAAAGTACTGGCTCTGGATCAGGAGGCCATGAGTTCAAATCCGGCCTCAGACACTTAACACTTACTAGCTGTGTGACCTTGGGCAAGTCACTTAACCCCAAATGCCCTGCCTTGCCCCTTGAAAAAAGCAAAAAAAAAAAAAAAAAGAGTGACCTGATATAAAAGTGTAAAAAAAAATTGATTTCTCAAGTACTTGCCATCTAAACACTACTTACATACACACACTTGTTCTTCAGTCATGTCTGACTCTTTGTGACCCCATTTGGTTTTTTTTGAAGTGGTCTGCCATTTCCTTCTCCATCTCATTTTACAGATGAGGAAACTGAGGCAAACAGGGATAAGTGACTTAAGTAAATATCTGAGGCCAAATCTGAACTTAGGAAGGTTAGTCTTCCTGACTCCAAGCTGGGTACTTTATCCACTGGGCCACCTAAATGCCTTATGATATATACATACACACACATATACACCCAAAATATATTTTAAATAGTTCTTCAATAAATTCCACCCTCTTTTGATATGGACATTCTCTCCATTACTTAAGAGCACTGCATATAGAGGCAGCTAGGTGGCACAGTGAATAGAGCACCAGCCCTGGACTCAGGAGGACCTGGGTTCAAATTTGACCTCAGACACTTGACACACTTATTAGCTGTGTGACCTTGGGCAAGTCACTTAATCCCAACTGCTTTGCCTTCCTCCCTCTCCCCCCAAAAAAAGAACAACAACAACAAAAAAGATCATTGCATATCCATGCCTTCCTATCCCTGGTCACTCACATGTTCTTCCATTAGTTTGCAACAGAGGGTCCTCCAAACATGCTGGGTTTCTTCTTTGCATGCTCTTGACATTCTGAGGGTACCACCGGAGCCCTTGCTTATGTGTTCAGCTTTTCTTGCCTTTTCTCCTTTAATCACCCATTTCTGTGATGATATCATTTACCCTGTTTCTAGTGGATAATTTCTTGTTTGGAGCGGGGTAATTTACCCATGTTCAACCTGCAAATACACATTCATTGCCCTCTCAGTGACCCTCAAGTTTGATTCTTTGGAGCCTTTTAACTCACAGCTGACCATACAACACCTAGGGAAGAGCATTGTTGAAAAGAAGGGCCTCTGTTTTAGAGAGAAGCTTGAGGTCATTTCAGAAAGGAAACTGACACGAAGGCAAGGGGCCCATGGGATGACTTCACCACCTCTGGTGTTCGTTCTTCAACTTGAACTTGAACTTCAACTCCTCCATGACAGGGAATAGCACCTTTGGAGATTGTGTATTTCCCTTACTTTGCTTTATATGAATAATCCCAGGATCCTCAAACAAGTTAACTTGAAGGCATTTCAGGATGAAACTAGAAGGAAGGCAATGAACAGATAAAAAATGGAAAGGATCTGGAAATATGTTTATGTCATATTCTTTTTCATCATCAAGAGCAATGCAGGTGCAGCTAGGTGGTACAGTAAATAGAGCACCAGCCCTGGAGTCCAGAGGACCTGAGTTCAAATTTGGCCTCAGACACTTAACTAGCTATGTGACCTTGGGCAAGTTACTTAACCCCAATTGCCCTGCCTTCCACCCTCCAAAAAGTAAAAAAAAAAAAAAAAAAAAAAGCAATGCAACATGTAGACTCAAACATCAGAGTTCTGGTTGTATTTTTGAAAAAGGAGGATGTAAGCTTCTTGAGAAGGGATTGTTTTATTTTTTTCTTTGTATACCCAGCACCTGGCACAAAGGATATTGGGATAATAGATCTGCAACTACAAAGTAAACCTAGAAGACATCTAGTCCAATCTCTTCATTTAGCAAATGAGGAAACTGAGGCTGAGAAAAGTCAAGTAACTTACATGAATAGTAAGTGGCAGAGCTGAGATTTGAACTCAGATCCTATAACTCCAAGTTGTATGACTCCATTGTATCAGATTAAAGTCAAAATGGCACGGAAGGATGAAAAAAGCAGCTAGATTAAACCAAATAGATATAGAGAAGGTTCCTACTGGAGGCAGTGCAACTTTTAGGAATTGGTTCTCGAGTTATCTAAAGGAGGGGGAAAACAGGGGTATTTAAATGGGTATGGAAAAAAAGTTTAGGTTTTATTACCAAAAAAAAAAAGGAAACCAAGAAAACATCAATAACTACCAACTCATATACTTTTCTTTCTTTTTTTTTTAAATGTCTATTTTGTTTTTCTACATTTCCATCTATATAACGTTCTAATGAACATAATCTACAATGCATCTAGGGCATTCTGGATGAGGGTGTTAGAAGGGAAAAGGAAATGTTTGTAGCTAACAGCCCACAATACATTGCATCACATGACTGAAAGAAGGATTAGGAAAGTGGCTTTACACGATGCCGCTCTTCTTGTTGTTTGTCTGTTAAAAAAAAATTATTTAATTTAGCAGAGCAATGCAATACTTCAAAGGCTCTCCTCAGTTAAGATGTCTCCTATGTTGTTGAGTCCTTGTCCAACTCTTGTGAACTCATTTGAGGTTTTCTTGGCAAAGATAGTAGAGTGTTTTGTCATTTCCTTCTCCAGCTCATTTTATAGATGAGGAAACTGAGGCAATCAGGGTTAAGTGACTTGCCCAGGGTCAAACAGCTAGTAAGTGTCTGAGGCCAGACTGGAACTCGGGTCCTCCTGACTCCAGGCCTGGTACTCTATCCACTCTATCCACCACCTAGTTGTCCATCTCTAATGTTCAAATTATACAAATTTCTTCAAAGATGTAACAATCAAAATAACCTTGTTTGATGACTTTGATTATTCCAGAAAACAAAAAAGTGAATTTTTTTTTTTTTGGTAGCACAATAAGACCATCTAATCCAACTCTCTCATTTTATAGATTAGGAAATGACTGAGATCAGGTAAGGTTAAGTGACTTGTTCAGGGTAGTAAGTGTCTGAGATGAGATTTGAAACCAGAGCTTCTGACTCATCAGTGCTCCTCCTTCCCCTCCCTTCTCTTCTTTTTTTTCCTTCCTTCCCTTCTCTTTCTTTTCCTTTTTTTTTTTTTTCATTTAAGAATTTTTGTTACTGATTCATATCTTCACGGATTATAGTTCCCCAAAGGATGTTCTTCTAGGATGTTCTCCCAGTTCTTAAAGAAAGACTGAACTGTTTGTTCTTATTCTATTATCAGATAAGAAACAGGAAATGAATCCAGGAAATATTCATGCAGAATCATTATGTTAAAAAAATTTAAAAAAAAAGAATCATCATGTTCTAGAATTTGGAAAGGATATCAGAAGTCACCTAGACCAACAGCGTCCAACTTCCTTTCTCTTTCTTTTCTTTCCCTTTTCTTTTCTTCTCTCCTGCTTTCCTTCCTTCCTTATCTTCCCTTCCCTTATTTCCTTCTTCCTTCCTTCCCCCAATGAGGAAGCTCCCTCTACCTAAAGAAACTGGTAAGTAATTTAGCAGATGATAGTAAGAGATTTACACATGGGATTGAGATTTTAAGTGACTTGTCTCTGATCACACAGCCAGCACATGCCAGGGAATGATTTGAACACAGATCTTACTGAGGCCAAGTCTGGCTCTCCATTCACTACACCATGCTGCCCCCTCATCTTATCTGTAAAATGAGGAAACAGGTCTAAATCAAGGATATCAAACACAGGGCAGCACACCATTGTGGATTGAGTCAGACTAAATTGTAATTGGTTAATATGTAACAAAATAAATAAAAATACAGTACAATATAGATAATATTGGGGCAGCTATGTGGTGCAGTGAATACAGCACCGGCCCTGGAGTCAGGAGGACCTGAGTTCAAATCTGACCTCAGACACTTGACACACTTACTAGCTGTAAGACCTTGGGCAAGTCATTTAACCCCAACTGCCTTGCCTTCCCCTCTCTAAAAAAAGGGGAAAAAACCAATATAGATAATATTAATATTTGATTTCCTAAGTCAATATGCAGCCTGCAGGGATCTTTATATATGGTTTAATGTTTCCTGTTTCTATTTGAGTTTGACATTGGCTAAGATGGTCTGTGTGAACTTTAATATCCTTTCCAGTTCTATAACACCAAGATACTATATAAATATCCCCTAGATCCAGTTCCTGATTCTTTTCTGATAATAGGATAAGAACAAACAGTTCAGTGTCTCTTTAAGAGCAGAAGAACATCTACTGGGAATTACAATCTGTGAGGAGTCAGTAACAAAGGTCCTTAAATGAAAAATCTCTTGACTCTTGAAATCCAGAGAGGTTTATCACTAGACTATGGTCTTTCATTTGTTTTGGTCTGTAAAACAAATACAGCAAATTAAACAAACTGGGGCATTGTGTGGAAATATTTTCACTGCTACAGTTGAAAATCAATTGTATTTACCTTTCTCTGATCAAGGCCTTAAAACTTGTCAAATTATCTAAAATTCTCTTTCTACATAATCTTGTTAGATGTGTAAGTTTTCACAATGTTTTGGTAAAAAAAAAAACAGGCATTTTAAAATGCTCCAAAAGTCCTAGTAAAATCAAAATTTTCAGCCATGTTTACAATATAGAAAAATGATAACATCTAATGCTAAGAAGAGAAATATTTGCAAAGCGTTGAGCAATTCTAAGTGGGAGTAAAATAGCCGATGTACTTGAAAGGGCACTGGACAGAAAGTCAGAAGGAAATACAGGTTCTAGTACCTACCCTGCCACTAACTGTATCACCTTGGATATATCACTTACTCTGAATAGGGCTCCTTTTTCATGAGTGATATAAAAGGGAATTGACTAGATGATCTCCAAGTTCATATCAGCTTTCAAAGTCTACAATTCTTGAGCGAATGCAATATTTTATAGTCTTTTTTGCTAATTGTCCTTCCTTCTCTAGAAAAGAATAGGAAATGGTTGCAAGATTTCATTTGAGTGGTTGGCAGACCTAACAAAATATCTGAATAAAACATTAGGAATGCAGGAAATACCCTAGCACAGGCGTTGGGAAGCCTTCATAAAGAAATGGACACTTTGATAAAATACACCAAGAAATAATAGAACAAAGTCAGCCGTGAGGCAGAAAAAGCAGAGGACACATGAGACGGTTACAACCAACAACAACTGATCTAGAAAACAGGATATGAAGAGATGATATAAGAATTATCAGTCTCTCAGGAAATTGCTTAAAATTAGACAATGAAACAAAAAACCAAGTAACGTATTTCAAGAAATTATCAAAAAAAATTGCCCAGAAGAATATGAAACAGAAGGTAGATGAGCACAATCTATAGGTTATATCAGATGAAAACACTGTGAACTCGAAATCCCAGAACTCTCAGGTAAAAAAAAATATTTCAAACAGCTAGGAAGTGAGAAAGCACATAGGAAGGAAACCAACTAGATAAGAACTGGATTATTTGAAACAAGCATAAATTAGAGAGATTATAGTATCATATATTAGAAGGAAGGGAAAAGGATTTTGTGCCCCTAGCATTAATTATCCTGCAAAGTTGAACATGACTGTGAAGGGGGTTTTAAATTGATGAGCAGAATCAATTACTGTCAGACATTGTCCTTGAGAAAACCAAAGCAGGACAGAATCTTCCAAAGACACACCCAGCAGACAAAGGAAACTTAAGAAAGGTAAATAAATTGGAAAATGAAGTAATTAGTCAGTACTCGGACAACAAAAAAAGGAAGAGAGAAGCTATTGTCCTGCCAGAGTTGCAATAGTCTAAGAGTAGGTGAGGGTAAAATAAAAAAAATTAAAAAAAAAACCATCAAAACTAACGAACAAAAAACATTAACAGAGGAGAGAAACAAAGAACATAATATTTCTGGTCACTGGAAAAACACAAGAAAAGATTATTCATTGATAAGCTGGAGAGTATCCAGAAGAGGTCTACCACAATGTTGACAGACCTTGGGCCTATATCATATGACTACCCAGATGAAGGAAATGGAGATGTTTAGCCTGGAGAAGAGAAAACTTAGGGAAGAAAGGATACAGGTACTTGTAGAGTATCTGAAGGGTTGTCCCATCGAGGAGAGATGAGTCTTGTTTGTATTTGGCTACAGAAGGCAAAAACAAGGAGTGGAAGTTGTAAAAAAGAAAACTTAGGGCTGATGTTGAGAAAAGTTCCTGGCAATTTGAGAACTGTCCAAAAGTGGAATGCTTCTTGAAGTAGTGGATTCCTACTTATTAGAGGTCTTCAAGCAGCATCTGGAAGACCACTTCTTAGGTATGCTATACTGGGGATGTCAAGTACAAATTGAACTAGATGGGGATGAAATGATATGATTATTCAAATCTAGAAGTGGGGAGGATGTTGGGTGAGGAGATCTCAGGAAGCTAATCCTTATCTGGTCTGGGCCAGGAGAGGTTTTTAAAAATAACAACACCAACATAGTAGGATTAGAATGGCAGAAAAAAAAGGGAAGGAATGGTGTTGAGCAAGGATAGAGACTGAGGTGGATTTGAGAGACAAAGTTGGAAAGATATTGAGGGGAGAATATAAAACGAAAAAAGGGCAAAAATCAGGAATTTAAGTGAGGATTGGGAGAGAAAATTGGAAGTGGATTGGGTTGACACATGAATAAATGAAAGCATTTATTAAACACTTATATTGATCACTGTGCTAAGTGCTAGGGGTAGAAATAGAAAAGCAAGACACTCTCTGCTCTCAGGGAGGTCCTACTCTAATGAAGCAAAAGCACATATAGAAGGTTCCAGCTGCAAGTCAAATGGAAAAGTCTCATGACCCTTAGGGTGAAGAAGCAAAGGAGATGGTAATGCTTCTTCTTAAATGTCATTTCCACTGATAAAATCATATCACCTTCTATTGTTGAACTATTTGACAGGGCCAAGGACTTCAGTGGCAAGAACTTTCCTTTCTGGGTCTTTAGGAGATATGACTGTGGCATCTACAAGAGCAATGGCCAGGCTATATTTCCACAGGAGTTGCTCCCCAGGATGATGGATGAGAGTACTGGACTGGAGGCAATGCTACTCCTATGGCTCTTGGGTGCAAGGACTGAAGACAGATCAGGGCTAAGATGGTGGTAGAGGTGGTGGTTTTACTTGCTTGGCTCATGCTGCCTCCTGTCTCGCCCTCAGGTTGTCTTGCAGCTTCACCTAGACTGGCATGCCTGTTCTGTATTTGGCAGTTGGTAGACAGAACCAAATAAAAATATTGAATGTTGGTTTCATTCTTCCTCCCCCCCCCCCCACTTTTTCCTTTAAAGAAAAGGGGACAGGGAGAGAAAGAAAGATATAGCAAATGATTATGTATAACTAACATAATAATATAAGGGATTGTAACAAGATTTGATAAAGGAAAAAAATTAATGTAGCCCCAGATTCCATCCTGGATCATCTGCATAAGATTCTTCTTATTGGTGGGCAACTAGGTGGCATGGTAGATAGAGAGCTGGACTCGAAGTCAGGAAGACTCATCCTCCTGAGTTCAAATCTGGTCTCAGACACGTACTAATTGTGTGACTTAACCTTTGTTTGTCTTAATTCATTGGAGAAGGAAATGGCAAACAACTTCAGTAAGTTTGCCAAGAAAACTCTTTGGACAGCATTGGCGTGCTGTGGTCCACGGAGTCATGAAGAGTGAACGGAATAAACTAACTCACAAAATGAAGAAGGGTGACAAAATTGACCAGAAATAAAACCCAACAAGTTGTTTATAAGAAGCATACTTAAAATATGAAGATACATATGGAGGCAAAATAAAGGATGAAGCAAAATTTATCATGCCTCAACTGAATCCAAAAATGCTAGAGCAGCGTTCTTGATTTTGGACAACAGTAAAAATAATGAAGGTTGTATGAGACAAGTAAGGAAACTATATGATGTTTAAAGGTTTGTAATAATGAAACATTTAATATGTGTGTATTTTTAACGTGTATATATGTGTGAATATATATTGTTACATTTTTATTTATGTGTGTTACACACATATAAATATACATTCATTGAATGATATAATGTAAAAAAACTTTAAAGGAAATACCAACTGGATTACAGCAAGACTTAGATAATAAGACTAATTGTAAGGGACTTAAACATGTATTTCTCAGATTTCATTCGAATACTCAAACAGGAAAAAGTTATGGTTTTGAATAGAACATTCTTAAAAATTAGATGTGATAAACTTTTAGCAATTATTAAATGGCATATCTAGTTTTCAGAATGTATGGCATCTGTACAAAAATATTAACAATATGCTAGTATAAAAAGAATTCCTTACCTCTACTATGAATCTGGAAGTGGCAGTGGGGAGCCAGAAATATTCCAACTCCACCTCAATCAGTGAGCTGAGGTAAATGAGTGAAGGTGCAGCCAGGACTGGAAAGGGTGGCAAAGGAGGCTGTGACATCAGGGGGAAACCAGATTTCAATAACAGCTAACAAGGACAGTAGAGAAAAATATATAGGATCAAAGGGAATTTTGTTGCTTATGGAACAGGCATTCCAGAGGGCATAGTTGAAGAGGTAAGTTATATTTGGTTGACACTTTAGGATGGGAGGGCTAAGGGAACAGGAATAAAGAAATCAGGTGGCAGGGCTGAGATAAGGACCTATAGGGGTTCAGAATCACTAGGATATAGACAGTATGACCCGGTATAAGAAAGTTCATTATTGAGTGGAAGGTGCCACTCCTCTTCTCAAAGAAGGCTGAAGACCAGGCTGGATATAAATGCAGCATGAGATGGAAGGCACATGGTCGGATGGCCACATAGCCCATTTCACTTCTCTTCTTCCCTCCTAAGGCTAGAGATTAGACAGAAAATGATGTAACAAGAGATTGAAGTCAAACCTGTACAGCAGGACAAGAAAGGCCCACTTCCCACTGACTTTCCTCTTCCTCTTCCCTCAAGGACAGAAGCAGCAGGAGATAGAAGGCCTAAGGTGAGTTCTCTGATGGGTGGGAAAACAAATGGAAGCTATTTACCTTAATGGATTTCACACAAAAATACCCATCACCACCTGTACAAAGAATGAATCAAAAAATGACATTTCCAGCAAGGGACATCTCCTGTAGCATTACTCAACAACCTTTCCTCAAAGTGAGAGGAATCTCCATTCACATAAAAAGAGTGTACTGAACACAAATGCAGTACTTTTCTTGCCTACCATTCCATCTCTGGAGACTTCTAGGGTACAGAGACAACTCAGAGAGCTTGAATCCAAACTTCACAGAACAAATCACCTTAATAAAAGGATTTGTTCTGTAAAACCTGGACTCAGTCAAGAAGTCGCACCCAAGAACCTAGAAGGCCACATGTGGCCTCGAGTCCACGGATTTCTCATCCCTGGTCTAGCCCCTTCACCAAGTTTAGGTTCAGGCAGTTAGACCTAGAGCTATAAAGAAGATTATGATCATCCTATACCACCAGCCAGCTCAGAAATAAAGGAATAAAGGCAGGAAGGTCACAAAAGAACTAGTCCCATCCAACCCGTGAGCAGACTAACTTATGATGTTACAGATAAAGTGGGAGAAGTGGGCATACCTGATCAGTTGAGAATACTAAAGACTGCCCAGACAATGTTTGCTTTGTGCATCATTACACGTCTATTGTCACACACACTGTGTGTGGATACCCCATGTTTGGGATATGCTTCTATTTTACTATTATATTCTTATGCTTATCTACTCATGTATTTATGTCATTAGAATAGCAAATCTTAAAAACCTTGAGATACTAATAAATGCTAGCCATCAGCAGCAACAGTTATCCAATAGCCATTTGCCCCTTTCTTCTTTGATTATTTGTGAGTATGCTGATGCTGGTGATTCTGTTTATTCCTCTATAGGCCTATCGATATTTTGATAGCTTGCTTTGGTTTGTTCTTGACTGGTTGTGATTACTGCTTATGTGTCATAGGTATGTAGGTACTCCTAGGAGAGGAGAAAAGAGGAGCGACAAAAAACAAGACAAAAGAAAACAACCAAAAGACAGGCTTCCTGTCTTGGCCCGTACAGAGCTTTTCCAAGTGCATGGCATTCTCCCCACAGGGATTTTGGAGCCGGGATCAAGTAGAAGTCACCCTCTCATTTTCAAGAGAGAAATCAAATCAACTTAACTTGGTGCCTGTAAACTTCTGAGCCCTTCAGGACTGGGGTACGTCATCTCCTTCCTCTTCCACTAGAGCTTCCCTCTGTGTTTTGGGCACACGCCCACCATACACATGTAAATATACTTGGAGCAAGTTTGATCAATGAGTAATTCATAAAGAAAATGAAGCTTCCCATTTTAGGAAAGCTGAATCCCTACCCTAATACCAAAGCATGTGAAACTGTACATGGAGACTAGGGAATGAGGGCAGACTGGAAGTCACCCTCATTGTGATGAACCAACTGTCCTAGATGAAAACCCCACCATAGTCTCTCAGCACATGATGTCACCCAACTGGGGTCTGGTATCAAATTGATGAATACTGACCAGCAGTCAGTATAGAAGAAAATGTTGGTCCCTGTCCTCAAGGCTCTCTCACATGCCAGCCATGCACGTCCAGAGCTCAGAAAATGGGAAGGACTTGCCAGGACCTGCACTGGATGAGCTGAACTCCAAGTGTTCTTGCCTCTCTGTTGCTCAGGAGCCAGGTCCTTATATAGAAAGGCCTGCTGAGCCAGGGAGGAGGCAGGTTCTAGGATCTACCCTGGAGACTTCAGTCTGTGACATAATAGCCGCGTGTTTATGGAAGGCACTAGGACCAGAGGGAGTGTGTAAAAAAAAAAAACCACCCAAGGGAGACTTTTAACATATCATTTCCATTTAGTGACAGAAGCCTTCTGTGCTCTACCCATATTATTAGCAGGAACAGTTTGCATCAGCCAACTCATAATTGGTAACTGGACAAAGAACAATTGTGTGATACCATGTCACTTGCTGAGTAACCACGAGGCCCAGGAACAAATGAGCAATTGCTTTTCAAAAGTGTGTGGTCCTTTTGGAGAAGTAGGAGCTCCTAATAATCACTCATTCTGACCACTTCTTGGTGCCTGTCCCAGGACCCGCTAAGCCTGTCTTTAAGAACAGTACTTTGGGGTAGCTAGGTGGCACAGTGAATAGAGCACCAGCCCTGGAGTCAAGGGACCTGAGTTCAAATCCTGCCTCAGACACTTGACACACTAACTGTGTGACCTTGGGCAAGTCACTTAACCCCAATTGCCCTGTCTTCCCCCTTCCAAAAAAAAAAAAGAACAGCACTTAGCATAGTGCCTGGCACACAGTAGGCACTTAATAAATGTTTATTGATTATTGAACATAGATTTCCAGAAACACGGGTCTGCTGGCCCACAAAAGACTGCTGGATAGCCTGCTTTTCTAAGGACGTAACCTATTCTGGGTCCAGCTTGAAAAAAGCAAACTTGAGGATAAATTAGTAAATCGTGACCACGAGGACCCAGGTGGGAAAAGTGAATTCTCCAAAATCCAGAGAATCTCTGGCTTTTTTTCTTAGATGGCAGAGAAGTGAGTATCAGTAGCTTATTCCATAGACTATGCCTTGAATCCTCTGGGTTTTTCCTGTTCACTTTATTACCCAAAACCCTGATGAGGGGGCCCGACTTTGGATTTTCTTTTTTTTTTTCTTTTTTTTGTTGCCATTTTATACTTTATTAGATTTTTCTCAAAATGTCAAATCTCTAAAATTTCCATTTTACAGTTTTAGTTTTAAATATAGCAGCCTCTGATTAGTGAATAGAACTAGAGTAGTTAAATATGACCGAATCAGACTGAAAAATAATCTTTTCCTCTTTACACGGATTCAGTTTATGGGATTCAGCTCTGCACTTTGTTATTTAGGTAGGAAATAATTTTTTGCTGCTATTCCGTTTGAGGCTTCTTTCCCAGGTGCTGCTGCTGACTAGTCTCAGTCATAAGACTAGAGGAAAAAAAAGCATTGTAAACAGCCCCATACCACTCACCCTGAGCCTGAGTTACCTGGTTCACAACACTGATGGGATCAGGAACATTTGTAGTAAAGGACAATAACAACTCTGTTTAGCTCCTTACAATCTACCAGAGGCTCCCAGGTTCCATCTACCTTCTTTTTTTGTTTGTTTTTGCTTTTTGGAGGGGGGAAGGTAGGGCAGTTGGGGTTAAGTGACTTGCCCAAGGTCACATAGCTAGTAAGTGTTAAGTGTCTGAGGCTGGATTTGAACTTGGGTCCTCCTGACTCCAGGACCAGTGCTCTATTCACTGGGCCACCTAGCCACCCCAATCCATCTGCCTTCTTTACTGGTAACACAGGGTTGTAGTAAAGAGAGCTGGCATAATGAATGATCCCAGCCTCCTTCATCCCTATCACTAAAGAAGAAATATCTTTCACCACAGTGGGAGCTCAACGTACAGGATAGTTCAGATAACTCTAAGGAGTTCCATCTGGCCCTACTCTCGGTAAGACGAATAAGCATCTTCCTCGATTTCTCACTGTCTCTCACCCCTTCCCCTCCCCCATATCCAATCTGCTGCCAGGGCCTTTTAATTCACCTCTGTAACATCTCTCAAATGCATCCTCTTCTTTTCTCTGAAATGGCCATCACTCTGGTGCAGGCCCTTATCACCTTGCACCTGGACTATTGCAACAACCTGAGGATGGGGCGGCCTGCCTTAAATCTCTCTCCACTCCAATCCATCTTCAACCACCAAAGTGATTTTTCTAAAACTCAAGTCTGACTAAGTCACTTCCATTTTCAATAGATTTCAGTAGCTCCCTGTCACTTCCAGGATCAAACACAAAATCTCTTTGGTGTTCAAAGCTCTTTATCACCTAGCCCCTCTTTGCCTTACTTTTCCAGTCTTTTTACACATTACTCCTGACCACATACTCCACAATCCAGTGACACTGGCCTCCAGGCTGTTCTATGCACAAGATATGCCGTCTCTCAGCTCCAGGCATTTTCTCTGGCTGTCCCCCATGCCTGGAATTCTTTCCCTCTGTATCCCTGTCTTCTGGCTTCCTTCAAGTCACAAATAAAATCTCCACCTTCTACAAGAAGCCTTTCCCCATCCCTCTTAATTCTAGTGCCTTCTCTCTATTAAACATTTCCTATTTATCCTATATGTAACTTGTTCATAAATATTTGTTTGCTTGTTGCTTCTTCAATTAGATTGAAGCTCCGCAAGGGCAGAGGTTGTCTTCGGCTTTTCTTTATATCCCCAATGTTCAGGACAGGATCTGATAATTTTGTTAAAGTACTCAATAAATGCTTATTGACTGACTGAGAGGTGGCTGAAAGGGCCTACATAGATAATGACTCCTAAGTATATTCTCTCCATGGTCTGCCCTCTGTAGCTTCCCCTGATTTAAATAGAGGACTGGGCTTTGGTGGATGCCTCAGGCTTGGATGTGGCTGAATTTCCCCATGATGTTTTACTAGCATCTCCATGAGCTGGGCATCAATTGCTTTCTAATCAACCCCATATTTCAGCAGCCACATACAAAGCCCCCTCCTGAGAATGATGTCATTCCCCTCTGCCCATTTACCAAGGTAGCAGGCTCTCTGACTCATCCTTATTCTCAAAGTGTCTATTTGTACTGAAAGCAGTATTTGCTCAAGCCACAAATATTCTAACCTCCTGCTCAAATTTCACCAGCTGATTAGCTCACACATACATGGTTATGTGGTGAGGGAGACCCATAGCTTAAGTCCAAAGCCTGGTAGGGAGTTGCGGTAGGACCCCATCTAGAAGACAGAATCCAATTATCCCTGAGACAGGCTGGTCATAGAATGTGGCAAGATTTGGGGAAGGGAAACTGCATAAATCTAATATATCAAATCCATTTCCTTTAGGACCTTTGCCCCATTCCTTGTACATTCCCATTGAAGAACCAGTGTAACAGGAATTCATCTTTATGGGACCTAGAAAGACAATTCTGAGGCTCTAATAAGTTTGGCTGATCCAAGTAAGTTCCCAGAGAGCTCCTCAAATATATGGAATTTAGTTGCAGAGAACATTTCAGCTTTGTTCCATTAGACCATGCCCTCAGGGGCCCTCATGCAACCACCCCAATTCCTCAGGGGAGATCTGCTCACTCCTTGCTCCCTTAGGCCAAAGAGTCACCCTCCTTCCTAGAGGAATGATAGGATAAACCAGAGTTCCTTTTTTCCTGGCCACTTGGTACCTGCTCCCCACTCAGACCTTCACCTCTTCCCCTCTTTCCAGCTATACATACTTGCTAGATACTATGGGATGAATCCATGCCAAGGCTGAATCCTTATAGAAGAATGACCTTCTTGAATTAATTCCTTAAATTAATTCCTAAACTTTTTTCATCCCTACTCAAACCTCCCATAGCTCTCCCTCCTCTGACTCTCTCAACTACAAAGTGTTACATTAAAATATCACTAACAGGGGGGCAGCTAGGTGACACAGTGAATAGAGCACCAGCCCTAGAGTCAGGAGGACCTGAGTTCAAATATGACCCCAGACATTTAACAATTACTAGCTGTTTGACCTTGGGCAAGTCACTTAACCCCAATTGCCCTGCCTTCCTCCCTACAAAACAACAGCAACAACAACAAAACATACATATATATATATCACTAACATTAACATACTACTACACCATCATACTCTCCCAATTCAAGAATTTCAAGTAATGCTAAACCCCATGCTATCACAGTTCCAACTCTGTTTTCTGTTGCACACTAAATGTTCCTTAAGTAACAAATTAGCTTCTATCTTATCTCACTTACTGAATCTTGACTCTCTCCTCATGACCCAGTTTCCCTAGCTACCTTTTCTAGCACTGGCTATACTTTGACTCTTAATTCCAATTCACTGGTTGTGGTGGTGCCATTGGAATACTGCTTACTCCCTTTTGCTACTTCCAGGCTTTTCCTCTACACACCATCACTCAGTAACTTCTCCTGCTTTGAGATCTACCTATCCATATTTATTACTCAGCCAAAATTCTGGCACCAGTTATCTCTTGATCTCTAGGATATTCTCCTACTTTCCTCAAAGAATTCAGTGCCTCTCTCTTAGTCTTTCTCTTCTTCCCATCTCCTGCCTTCAGACTAGGGTTCTGTTCAACATTAGTCAACATTGAAATACCCTAACCTGAATTTCAACTTGAATATCCTAATTGAATTTCAACAATGAAATACTTCCCAGTTCCTCAATTTACTCATTTCATATAACCTATTCTTCCACCCTACTTCAGCTACACACAGAAACAGTTACACCCTTGATTGTGCCATAACCCACAAGTGCTAAACTCCCATGTTGATAGGTTCTGAAATTCCTTTATCTGCCTACAATCTGTTATCATTCTAACCCTCCCTCTGCTTGTAACCCCTAACTCAATTCTTCATCCTCACTATGACCTCCAATGCCTATCCCCTCAGTTCTTTTTCTGACCATCATCCCTGCAATGGCTATATACACTCTCCCTCCTTCCATATCTTGACCCATTGTGTACCACTTCACCTCTACAATGTTCCTTTCTCTTGAGACCCTTGCCCTTTTCTGCTATTATTCAGTCTCTGCCTTCAATTACTGCCACCATTCACTGCCTAAATTCCTACTCATGTGGTATTGAATTCAGATGAAACTGTACTAAATAGGCCACTGCAAATTTGTCACACAATCTCAACTGGGTCCTCACTACAGCAAGGCAATTCTTTTACACCTCTTAAGTGACTTACTATTCCACTTACCACAACAATTTATCCAAAACTTCTTTCAATCCCTATTCAAACCTCCCATGGCTCTCCCTCCTCCCACCCTTTCAACTACAAAGTATTACATTAAAATAATCACTAATGACTTCATTTTCCCTTTATCTACCATTTTGTGAAGCTAAGTTTCAGCTGATTGTAAGTCCCCTGATTTTAGAGAAGTCACAAGATTACTCCACCTACCAAAGGTCACCCATATTAAGAATGTCAGAAAAATATTCCTTTCCCTTTCACTTCTGTGTCTCCTGATTCTCTCCACCAAGAAGAAACCAGGTGTCTCAATCCCTATAATCCTATTTTTCACTCCCTCAAAATTATGTATTAATTTTGTAGAAACCAAGGTTCTGGGTCCTTGGCTACCAAAAGCCTTAGACCCAATTTGTTTCTGCAATTTAGCAATAGTGTACGTTGTTAAATAAACCATTGTCTGAATGTAATTACTCAGTATCTTTATAGCACTGTAACAAAACTATGCCTCCTATTTCACTGAAAAACTTGAGGGGTCATTCACCGAGTTATCTCTTCTATACTCACCTTCATTTCACGTTATTCAGATTCCTTATGCTACCATCTCCTCCTTCATCCCTGTCTCAGTAAAGAGGTGGCCTTTCTTGAAAAGGCAAATGCCTCTACATGCACACCTGATCTTCTCCAGATAATTCTTCTCAATCTCTTCCTGTCTACTGACTCCTTCTCTACTGCTACAAGTATACCCATGTCTACTCCTCCCTCCCCCCAACTCCTGCTAGCTGTCATATCATGTCATATCTCTTTCCTTTTATGACTCCTTGAGAAGACCATCTACAAGTCTGTGTTTCCATTCTTTCCTCACTCTCTTAACTCTGTGCAGTCTGGCTGCTGATCTAATCATTCAACTGAAACTGCTCCCTCCAACATTACCAGTGATACCTTGGTTGCCAAATCTAATGACCTTTTCTCATTTCTCATCCTTCTTGACCTCTCTGAAGACTTGGACACTGCTGATCACTGTCTTCTCCTACATGTTCTTCTTTCTAGGTGTTTATGACACTACTCTCTTCCAATTCTTCTTCCTTTCCTCAATCTCTTTTGCTGGATCTGCAGGTCATGCCCACTAATGGTGGATGTCTCCAGAATAATGTCTTGGCCACTCTTCTCTCTATATACTATTATGTAGTGGTCTCATCAGCTTCCATGGATTCAGTTATCAACTCTAAGCAGATGATTCTCAGATCTATTTGTCCAGTCCTAACCTCTCTCCTGATTTCCAGTCTCACGTCTCCAACTATCTGTTGCATATCTTGAACTGGATGTTATTAGACATCTTAAACTTAACATTTCCAAAACTGAACTCATTATCTTTTCCCGGAAATGTTCCCCTTTTCATAACTTACTTATGACTACTGAGGACATCAGCATCTTCCCAGTCCTCCAGGCTTACAACCTAGATGTCATCCTTGACTCCTCACTCTCACCCCCAATATCCAATTAGTTGCCAAGGCCTACACATTTCACCTTTGCAACATCTCCTTCTGTCTGACTCAGCAACCACCCGGTGCAGACTCTCATCACCTCACTCCTCATCACCTCACAAACAATAGAAAGCTATTGCAACAGCTTTCTGCTTGGTCTGTTTGCCTCAAGGCTCTCCCCGCTCCAGTCAAGACTCCACTCAGATATCAAAGTGATCTTTCTAAGATCCTGTTCTGACCATGTCGCGCCCCCTACTCAATATATTCCAGAAGCAGAGTCAAGATGGCAGAATGAGAGATCACAACTTTGTTCAGGCCCCCCAATAATCCTTCCATAATGAACTAGAAAATGTGACAAACTAAATTCTGAGTGGGGAAGCCAATAAAAGTTCACAGAAAGTCACTTTTCAAAGTCCAGTGCAGCTAAGGAAGATAGAGAAGTCTGTGGACAGTTGGGTAGAGGGGCAATGGCCAGGAGTGAATGACAGAAGCTGGAGCAGTACTCAGCTCTGGCAGTGGCAACAGCAGGAAGCAGACCAGTGCCCAGGGACAGAAAGGAGATTGAATATCTGAGCAGAAAGAAGTCCCAAAGGACTCCTGTGCTAGCACTGGGTGCAGGATTGCATACCATCTGGCTGTTGTGTCACTCATTATGCAAATTCTGCGTGACAGTTCCAGAGTCGAAGTTATGAGGAAGCAGAGGCCCCACAGAGCAGAGGATAAATCACGGCTGCAGTAACTGGATCTCTTCCTTAATCACACCATGTCGAAAGCACTGAAAACTTACATGCCCCCAGAATGAGTCGTAAAAGCAGCAGAAGGACGTAAAACACAGGAGATCAGGCCAATCATTCCTCCCCACCCCTTCCCATCCCACACATAGGTAAGCAGGGTCCAATAGTAACATAAAGTCCAAAGTTAAGAAGTAGGCTGGAAAAGTAGCAAACCAAAAAAAGAACTTGACCATAAATAGTTATTATGGTGGTAGGGAAATTCAAGAAGAAACTCAGAAGAATAAAATGATTTGGAAAAAGATCTATAAGCAAAGCCTCAAAGAAAAATGCAGATTGGACACAAGTCCAAGAAGAATTCCTAAAAGAGCTAAGGACAAAGATTTTAAAAGAACAAAAAAGTATTTTTAAAATCAAATAAGAGAGGTAAAGGAAAAATATTGGGAAAAGAAATGAGAGGTATGTAAGAATTATGAAAAGAGAATTAACAGCTTGGTAAAGATATTCTTGGTAAAAGAAACATAAAATAGAAAATTACTAGAAAATAACTCTTTAAAAATCACAATTGGTCAAATGATCAAAGAGGTATAAAATCTCACTGAAGAAAATAACTCCTTAAAAATTATAGTTGGACAAGTGGAAGCTAATAATTTAGATAAATCATGAAACAGTAAAACAAAGTAAAAAGACTGAAAAATGGAAGAAAATATAAAATATCTCACAGGAAAAACAACTTACCTAGAAAACAGATCAAGGAGAGAAAACTGAAGAACTGCTGGACTACCTGAAAGTCATGATCATATTTCAAGGAATCATCAAGGAAAACTGTCCAAATGTCTTGGAACCAGAGGACAAAGTAGAAATTTTTTAAAATTCACTGATCACCTTCTGAAAGGAATCCCAAAATGATAACTTCAGTAAAATCCAGAGCTCCTAGTTCAAAGAGAAAATATTCCTAGTGGTCAGAAAGAAAGAATTCAAAAATCATGGAGCCACAGTCTGGATCATGTATAACTTAGCCACTACCACTATAAAGTAGGAGACAACTTAAATATGATATTCCAAAAGACAAAGGAACTAAGATAACAGCCAAGAATAACTTACTCAGCAAAACTGAGTATAATCCTACAGGGAAAAAACCAGATATTTGATGAAATAGAGGATGAAAGAGAAGATGAAAAAAAACTAGAACTGAATAGAAAATTTGATGGTTAAACACAAGACTCAAGAGAAGCATAAAAAAGGTAAAACATAAGAAGTCATAAGGGACTAAACAAAGCAAAATTTTTTACATTCTTATACAAGAAGAACTTTAATAGCATCACTTGGGCAGTTAGAGGGAGCCTGCTTAAACAGAGGGCATCAATGTGAGCCTAAAAAGAACAATGGAAGATTGAGAAAGTGGGATGCACTGGAAACAGAAGGAAGGGAGAGAGAGAATAAGGTAAATTATCTCATTTAAATGAGGCAGGAAGGAAACGTTTGAACCTCACTCTCATCTAAACTGGTTCAGTAGGAAGGTTCATACTTGAAAATATATGTACACACATAGTTGGGTACAAAAATTCCTCTTATCCAACAGGGAAGTTAAAGAGGAAAGATTTAAGACTAAGAAAGAGAGGAAGGGATAAGGAGGGTAGAGTAACAGAAGAGGAAAGAGAATACTTAAATTACCCTTTCTTGGAAAAAGAAATTGAACAAGCCATAAATAAGGTCCCTAAGAAAAAAGCCCAGGACCAGATGAATTTACAAGAGAATTCTACCAAACATTTAAAGAATAATACCATATAAACTGTTTGGAAAAATAGGTAAAAGAGTCCTACCGAATTCCTTCTATGACACAAATGTAGTTTTCACATTTAAATCAAGGAGGAAAAAAAACCAGAAAATAAAAACTACAGGCCAATTTTCCTTATAAATATTCATGCAAAAAATTGTGAATAAAAGACTAACAAAGAAATTACAGAAGTACATCATAAAGATCCGATATCTATTACAAATACTACAAATGCAGGGCTGGTTCAATATTAGGAAAATTGCAAGCATAACTGATCATAGCAATATTGAAAACATCAAAAACCATACAACTATTTCAACAGATGTAGAAAAAGCTTTGGACAAAATACAACATTCATTCCTATTAAAAACACTTGAAAGCATAAGAATAAATGGACTTTTTCTTAAAATGATAAAATTATATCTATCTAAAATCAAGAACAAAGCTTATTTGGGATGGGGAAAATCTAGAAGCCTTCCCAATAAGATCAGGAAAGAAGTAAGGATGTCAATTATCACCATTACTATTCAATATTATACTAGAAATAAAAGGAAATATGTTGTCCTGTGATGATCACAATAATTGCTGGCCAGATTCTTGCCAAAGTCCTCCTTAACAGGCTGATCCTTCACTTGAAAGATGGTCTTCTACCCAAGAGCCAATGTGGCTTCAGAAAGGGCCAAGGAATGGTCAATATGGTGTTTGCTGCCCAACAACTCCAGTAGAAATGCCAGGAGCAGAACAGAAGTCTGTGTACAACATTTGTCAATCTAATGAAAGCCTTTGATACTGTCAATCATGAGAGTTTATGGAAAATTATGGAAAATTTTGGTAACCTGGAGAAGTTCATCAATATTGTATATCAGTTTCATGACAACATTCTTGCCTAGATTCTGGATAATGGAAGATGCTCTCACCCTTTTCCAGTCACCAATAGAGTGAAGCAGGGCTGTGTGCTTGCTCCCATGCTTTTTAGTGTGATGTTTTCAGCAATGTTGCCAAATGCCTTCAATGAGAATGAAAACAGCATCAAGGTCAGCTACTGCCCTGATTAGTAAATTCTCTAACCTGAAAAGGCAACAAAGCCAAGACTAAAGTAGGAGGATTGATGCAAGAATTTCTGTTCACAAATGATTGTGCACTCAGTGCAGCCTCTGAAGCTGAAATGCAACCAAGTATGGATTGATTCTCTGCTTCCTAGCCTAATAATTTTGGTCTAACAATTAACACCAAGAAAACAGAGGTTCTCCAGCAGCCAGCACCACACCATTCATATGTGGAACCACCAATTACAGAAAATGGAGAAATTCTGAATGCTGTAAATAAGTTCACTTATCTTAGCTTCACTTATCTTCCAGTAATGTACACATTGATAATGAGGTTGATGCATATGTTGCCAGAGTTAGCTTGGTGTTTTGGGAGGCTCTGAAGTTAAACATGGGAGAGAAGAGGTATTAGGTTGCCTATCAAACTGAAGGTCAAAGAGTTGTTGTGCTGACTTCATTGTTGTATGCCTATAAAACCTGGACAGTATACCAGGGCCATGTCAGAAAACTGAATCACTTCTGTTAGAATTCTCTTAGGAAGATTCTGAAGATAACCTGGAAGGATAAGGTACTAGATACTGAGGTCCTCTCTTGAGCTGAATTGCCAAGCATTCAAACTCCACTGCAGAGGGTACAATGTGGGCTGGTCACATTGCTGGAACGCCAAAAGTACCATTTGCCTAAAAGACCACTTTACAGAGAACTTATACACGAGGTAAGCACTCACATGAAGGTCAGAAGAAGCAATACAAAGACTCTCTCAAGGTCTTTCTGAAGAATTTTGGAATTGATTGTGAGACATGGGAGACACTGGCACTGGCACAGGACCAACATGACATGCCTGCATCAAAGAAGCTACTTTACTGTATAAGCAAAGCACAATTGAAACAGCTCAAAAGAAACAAAAGATTAGCACATGTAGAGACATCTCCACTGTCAAATGTTCATAGCACTATTTGTACCCAATTTGTGATAGTCTTCCAAGCTCATATTGGAATGAGGAGTCATAGCTGAACACACTGTACCTTGACCTCAACATAAGGATGTCATTTTGGTCCTCTTCTGGAACAAAGGATAACAACCAACCAAGAGATACTAGCTATAGTAATAAGACATGAAAAAAAATTGAAGTAACAAACAAAGGTAATAAGAAAACAAAACCATTACTTTTTGTAGATGCTACAATGGTATACTTAGAGAACCCTAGAGAGTCAACTGAAGAAGGCAGCTGAAACAATTAACAACATTAGCAAAGTTGCAGAATATAAAATGAACACACACAAACACACACACACATCATTAGTATTGCTATATATTACCAACAAAACCCAACAGGAAGAGATAGAGAAATTTCATTTAAAATAACTGCGGACATTGAGGCGGCTAGGTGGCGCAGTGAATAGAGCACTGGCTCTGGAGGAGGACCTGAGTTGAAATCTGACCTCAGACACTTAACACTTACAAGCCGTGTGACCTTGGGCAAGTCACTTAACCCCAGTTGCCCTGCCTTCCCCCTTCCAAAAAGCAAAAAGCAAAAACAAAACAAACTGCAGACAATTTAAACACTTGGTAGTCTACCTGTCAAGATGCACAGAGGAACCACATGAACACAATTACAAAACATTCCTCATGCAAGTAAAGATAAATCTAAATAATTAGAGAAATATTAATTGCATATAGGCAAGCCAAGTCAATATAATAAAATGACAATACTACTTAAATTAGTTTACTTATTCAGTGCTACCATATCATTGTTGTTTGTCTTTATCAAACTACTAAAGAATTACTTTATAGAGCTAGAAAAAAGATACAAAATTCATCTCAAGGAAAAAGGGTCAAGAATATCAAGAGAATTGTTGAAAAAAATGTGAAGGAAGGGAGCCTCAGATTATACTACAAAGCTGTAGTTGCCAAAACACTTTGGTCTTCGATGAGAAACAAAGTGATTGGTCAAGGGTATAGATTAGGTATACAGTATACAGAAGCAAATAAGCACAGTAACCTAGTGCTTGATAAACCCTTGATCTCAGCTGCTGGGACCAGAACTCACTATCCGACAAAAAGTGCTATGAAAACTGGAAAGTAGTCTGGATTAGACATAGACTAATATCTCATACCACACACCAAGATAAGTTCAGAATGGATATGTGATTTAGACATAAAGGGCAATATCATGCAAATGAGTAGAGCATGGAAGAAATTATCTGTCAGATACATGGATAGGGGAAGAATTCATAACCAAACAAGTGATAGAGAGGTTCAAAGGAAGCAACGTGGTTAGTTTTGATAACGTAAAATTAAAGTTTTTGCATAAACAAAACTAATTCAGCCAACATTAAGAGAAAGGTGGGGAAGGGGGGGGAGATCTTTGCAGCAAATTTCTGATTAAGGTCTCATTTTTCAAATGTATAGGAAACTGAGGAAAATTCATAAGACTAAGAGCCATTTCTTAATTGATAAATAGTCAAAGGATATAAACAGACAGTTTTCAGAGGATGAAATAAAAGTTATCAGTAGTCATATGAAAAAGGCTCTAAATAGCTAGTAATTAGAGAAACGCAAATAAAACATCTTTGAGGTACTACCTCACACCATTAGATTGGCTAAGATGACAGAAAAGGAAAATGACAAATGCTGGAGAGATGTGGAAAAATGGGTACAGTAATGCACTATTGGTAGAGCTGTGGGCTACTCAAACCATTCTGGAATATGCCCCCAAAATGACAAAATTGTACATACCCTTTGACCCAGCGATACCATTACTAGGTCTATACTCCAAAGAGATCAAAAAAAAGGAAAAAGAACAAAGTATTTATAGCTGCTCTTTTTGTGGCAGCTAAGAATTGGATACTGAAGGGATGCCCATCAGACAGGGGAACAAGTTATGGTTTGTGAATGGGAAGGAATACAATTGTGCTGTTAAAAAAAAGTGAAAGGGATGATTTCAGAAAACCCTGGGAAAATTTATATGAACTGAGGCAAAGTGAAATAAACAGAACCAGCAGACTTATTTACACAGTAACAGCAATATTGTAAAGATAATCACTTGTCAAAGACTTAGCAACTGATCAGTACCATAATCCAGCAAAATTCCAAATGATAAAAAATTATCTCTACCTCCTGATAGAGAACTGATGGTCCCAGATTGCAGAGTGAAGCATATTTTTTCCTCTTTCTTTCTTTTCCAGAACACAGCCAATATGGAAATATATTTTGCATGAATTCACATATGTAATGGGTATTTCATTTCTGGTCTTCTCAATGGGTGGGAGAGGTGTGAAGGAGGAAGAGAATTTGGAACTGAAAATAAAATGAAACTGAATTAAGAAAAATAAACTCCCAATAGCTTCCTATTACCTACAGGATCAAATATAAAATCTCATTGGCTTTTAAAACCTTTTACAGCCTGGCCCCTTTTTATATTCCAGTCTTCTTACACATTATTCCCCTCCACATACTTTGCAATCCAGTGACGCTGTGTTGTTCCACAGAAATGCAGCACTTCATCTCCTGACTCCATGTATCTTTACTGGCTATTCCTCATAGCCGGAATTCTCTTCCTCCTCATCTCCACCTCCTGACTAAAATCCTGCTGTCTTCAAGAAGCCTTTCCCAATTCATCTTAATGCTAGTACCTTCCTTATCTCCATGTGCAAAGTTGTTTGAATGTTGTCTCCCTCATTAAACTATGAGCTCATTAAAAACAAGGATTGAGGGGTGGCTAGGTGGTACAGTAAATAGAGCAGTGGCCCTGGAGTTAGGAGGACCTGAATTCAAATTCAGCCTCAGACACTTAACACTTACTACCCACGTGATCTTGGGCAAGTCACTTAACTCCAATTGCCCTGCCTTTCCCCCTCCAAAAAGCAAAATAAAACAAAAAGAACAGGGATTGGAGTTTTTTTTTTAATGCCTTTCTGTGTACCCCCATCACTTAACATAATGCCTGACACATAGTAGGTATTTAAATAAATTATGATTGACTTATTATCATTGACTTATTGACTTGACTTGCCTTTCTTACTTCTACTTTTATTCTCTTGTCTTACAGCTTCAATCTCACTTAAATGCAGTAGAATTAAACTTCTGGCTCCAGAACTTCTAGGCTGGAGATAATATGGTGGGTTCCTTCTAATGGCCTGTCCACACCCCTCCCCCAATCAAGAGGGATTCCTTCATTCATGTGGTCACCAGCTCCATTAGCTGCCCCTTGGCTTTCCTTGCATGGTCCCTAAATTCTGAGAGCTCTCTCTCTTGTTACTGCATATTTTTAGTCAGTTCACTTTCATTCTTATTATGCTGGCAGTCCAACTTCTGCAGTGTCTTCAACAGCCTGGGAATTCTGGTTCTCAATTCCTTTATTCTCCTAAGCAGCCTTTTCCAAAACCCACTGAGTTAATCACGCCATGTGAGCAGAAGTCTAATCCCCTGACCCACTGAGAGAACTCTCCATCTATAATCAGAAGGGCTCTAGTAACCTAGTGCCAAGCAGTATGTACAACCACTGAATCACCTGGTCATCCATAAGTGTTCAGTTGTTCATGCTAATAACTTTTGAAAGTTATTGTTTCAATGAATAGTTTTAATTGGCTTTCTAAGGTTCTTTAAGTAAATCATCATATTACGTGTAAAAAGTGATAGTTTCTAGTAATTTCCTTTATTTCTCCTTTATTTATTATAAATGCTTTTTATTTCATAATAAGTAAAAGATGCATAATTACCCAGAAACTAAAAGCACTATATTAAGATGTCCAGTAGGTACCTTAAACTCAATATGTCCAGAATGGAACTCATTATCTTTCCCCCTAAGCCCTCCCCATCCTCCCCTTTACCTTTCCTATTACTGTAAAAGGTAATACCATCCTCCCAGTCCCTCAAGACTCACAACCTAGAAGTTATTCTAGATTCCTCACTCCCCTCATTCCCCTATATGTAATCTGCTGCCCAAGGCCTGCTGATTTTATCTTATCTTTGCAACATCTTTCAAATATATGCCCCCCTTCTCTCCTCTGACACTGCCACCACTCTAGTGAAGGCCCTTATCACCTCACACCTGCATTATCACAAAAGCCTGCAGGTGGGTCCACCTGCCTCAAGTCTTCCACCATTCCAATCCATCCTCCAATCAGCCACTAAAGTGATTTTCCTAAAGTACAGGTCAGATCATGTCAACCTTGTGCCTCACCCTGACTCAATAAATTCTAGTGGCTTCTTATTGCCTCCAGGACCAAATACAAAATGCTTTACTTAGCATTCAAAGTCTTTCATAACCCAGCACCCTCCTACCTTTCAAGTCCTCTTAGACATAACTCCCCAACAGTATTCTTTCATCCAGTGACACTTCCCTCCAGGGGCTGTTCCATGAACAAGACTCTCCATCCTTCAGTTCAGCGCATTTTCTCTGTCTGTCCTCCACGTGTGGAATGCTCTCCTTCCTCTGCTCTTATCACGGACCTCCCCAGCTTCCTTTAAGTCTAAACTAACATTCCACCGTCTGCAGGAAGCCTTCCCTAGCCCCTCGACTCCAACACCTCCTACTTGCCCTGTATATGGCTTGTTTTGTATATGTTTGTTTACAAGTGGCCTTCCCCATTAGATTGGAAGCCTCTGGGAGGCAAGCACTGTCTTTTGCCTTTTTTATATCCCCAGTTCTTAGCACAGAACCCGGCACTTTGTAGTTGTTTAATAAATGTTGGTTGATTATTAAACAATGACTGAATCAAAGACTCAAGAAAAAAGATAACAAATACATTTTAAAACAATGAATGGTCCTAATATCACCTATCAAAATTTATTGGACATAGCTAAAGCAATACTAGGGAATAAATTTATAATATAGGGGACCTATAATAATGAGAGAAAATAAGAAAATAAATCTAAAGAAAATAGAAAACAATTAAAGTTAAAGTTAAAAAAGAGAGAGAAGTAATAATGAAGAATAGATCTAAAAAAAGGGACAGCCATGTGGACCACTGGATAGAGCGCCAGCCCTAAAATCAGGAGGACCTGAGTTAAAATCTGCTCTTAGACATATATGAACTGTGTGATGCTGAGTAAGTCACTTAACCCTGATTGCCTCAAACAAAAGAAAAGATCTAAGAAAAAGAGAAAATTAAAGATCAATTCAAATAATCAGTGGCTGAAGATTTTTTTAAAAGACTGATAGCATTCAAAAACTATTACCAAGTTATTCCAAAAGAACAGAGGAATACACATACACACACTCCAAAATTACATATGAAAAGGGTCAGATAAAAACAATAAGAAGCTGAGAATATCACGTGGGAGTATTGCAACTATAGAGAAACTGACAAATTTGAGGACTGAAAATAATTAAAAACTAATTAAAAATATAAATTGGAAACTGTTCATACTAGAGGAGTCAATAGTACAAATGATCAATGATTTCTTTACTTCCACACCTCAGTGAATCCATGTTATCGTTAACGTGGAGTACTCCATCCATTGGCACAGATCCCAACACATTCACATTCGCCCTGGGTATTATGTGTCCGTGTCCAACCAAAAACATGCCATAGAGAGTCCTCCTCACAGGAGATATCTTCCTTTAGATCAGTGGTTCTCAACCTTCCTAATGCCGTGACCCTTTAATGCTCATGTGTGGGTATATCTGCATGTGGGCGGACCCCCCTGGAGATGGATAGAGGAGCAGTGTCTCGGTTCCTAAGACCATTGGAAATATGTGTTTTCCAATGGTCTTAGGTGATTCCTGTGACCCCTGTGAAAGGGTCATTCAACCCCCAAAGGGGTCACGACCCACAGGCTGAAAATCACTGCTTTAGATGCTTTCACATTCCACATGTAACTCTATGGCACTCAGGCTGACTATTTGTTGTCCCTTGTTCTTTTACATGATCAGACTACTTTTCTGATTACACTTTACCTATATAATATCTCTCTTATCCCTAGCAAGATGTGCTATGGGGTCGCTTTACAAAACTTTTAGCAATGCAAAGCAATTATCAAAACAAGGCCAAAAAATGCCTAGAAATCATCTCAGCCAAAGTCTTAGTCTCCTAGCCCGCTATAGAGGCATGGCACCTAAAGGCAAAACCTCTTTTGAATATAAATCCACTTCAAAAGTTTTATAGAGAAGGATACTAGAAGCTAATAAGCAGATCTCTTAAAGCAAAGAATAGTAAGATAAGAGTGCTAGACTTGCCATCAGGAAGAATGGAATTCTAAAACTGTATATTGTACATTTACTGTGTCACCCTGGGAAAGTCACTTAATCTCACCCAGACTCGGTTAGTTCATCTGTAAAATGGGGCAGCTAGGTGACACAGTGGAAAGCATGTGGGGCCTGGACTCAGAAAGATGTGAATTCAACACCTACCTCAGACACTTACTAGCTGTGTGACTGAGCAAGTCACTTAACACTGTTTGTCTCAGTTTCTTCATCTCTAAAATGAGCTGGAAAAGGAAATGGAAAACCTCTCCAGTATCAGGGCCAGGAAAACCCCAGATAGGGCCACAAAAAGTTGGATGGGATTGAAAAATGACTAAACATGAAAATGGGGCTAATGATAGCAATCTACCTCACAGGGTGATTGTGAGGATCAGTGGATACGTCCAACTCTTTGTGACTCCATGGACCTTAGCACACCAATGAGGTTTCTTGGCAAAGATACTGGAGTGATTTGCCATTTTCTTTTCCAGTGCATTAAGGCAGAGGTTAAGTGACTTGCCCAGGGTCACACAACTAGTATCTGAGACAGAACCTGAACGCAGGTCTTCCTGACTCCAGACCCAGCACTGAGGGACTTCAATATATGTAAGGTACTTTATAGATCTTAAAGTGCTCTATAAATGATAATTATTTTTATTATTGTTCTTATCATCATCATTATCATCTACTGAAAACTTGAGTTGAGACCCAGCTAAGTCAGATGGTTCCTAGAAAATCCTCTTTTCTATTATACACATGTAAAACCTACTTACAGTAATTATTTCATTCTACAACGAAGGACAGGGGTGGAGTCAAGATGGCAGCATAGAAGCAGCACTCCACAGCTCTCCCCATAACCACCTCAAATACCTATAAAATATGACTCTAAACAAATTTTAAAGCTCCGGAACTCACAAAATGACAGAGTAACAAAGCTCCCACTGAAGGCAGCCTGGCAGGCAGAGGGGAAGGGGTTCATCCCAGTGCACTGGGAGCCCAGACCAGCACTGCATGAACTCGTGGCTGAAGCCCTGGGGCTGCCAGAACAAGCTGTGGCCAGAGTGCAAATCACCAGCAGCTGTGGCATTTTTCCAGAACTACCAACCCGTAAGAAATAAGGACTAAGTGAAAGGTCAGTGGAACTCAGATAAATTTGGGGGAGAGGGTCCGGGCAAATGCCTTAGGGCTAGAAGCGGCTGAAGCAGCGGGCCCTGCAGCTGCCTCCATATGGATGCTTCAGAAGCTCCTGGCCTGCAGATTGCAGGGGGGCCAAGTGATCATTCAGAGGCTAAGTGCTCTTGCCTTGAGCTGCCTGGATCAGATCGCGGTCTTGGGTGGTGGTCCTGAGGTGCATTTGCAGTGAGCCAAAGCTGGTAGGGGCTGCAGAAGCAGTGTCCTCCTAATAGTTCCAGCAGCTGCAAAAACCCCAGTGATTTAGGACAGAGCTCTCCCCTCTGAAAGCAGAGTTCTACTGCACCTAAAAGTCAAGCAATTGACTGGCAACATGAGTAGGCAAAGGAAGCAAAGCAAACCCAGCAATGCAACTTTAGATTCCTTTTTTGGGGACAAAAAGGATCAAAGCATGGAACAGGAGGAAGACAACACAGTCAGAACTCCCACACCAAAAGCTTCCAAGAAAAATGCAAACTTCCTATAAGCCATAGAGCAGCTTAAGAAGGATTTTGAAAATCAAATAAGAGAAGTGGAGAAAAAATTGGGAAGAGAAATGAGAATGATGCAAGAAAATCATGAAAAGAGAGTCAACAACATGACTGAAGAAAATAACACCTTAAAAAACAGATTAACTCAAATGGCAAAAGAGGCCCAAAAAGCCAATGAGGAGAAGAATACCTTAAAA
>CM053585.1:410067759-410111740 GCA_028646515.1 Pseudochirops corinnae
CTTGTGCCTTCCCTCTGAGATTATCCCCCTGTTTGTCCCTGTATATGTTTTATTTGTACATAGTTGTTTGCATGTTCTCCCATTAGACTGTGAGCTCATTTGAGGACAGAAAGCATCCTTTTACCTTTCTTTGTATCTGAAGTGCTTAGCACAGTGCCTGGTACATAGGAAGCTCCTTAATAAATACTTGTTCATTTGACTTGTCTTGGCTTTTACCTTTCCAATATAAAAAGTATACAGGAATCTTATATTGATACTTTCCCTATCAAGACATGAATTTGACAAATCTGTTTTGTTGGTTGTTTTGTTTTTAATGAAAAACTCATTTGAAATCTTGATGCCAATTTTGTTGTTGTTGCAAGTTGATAGACTGATCAATCTGAATACGTTATCTCTTTATAAACTTTAGATGTCTGTGTGCCCTGTTGCCACATGTTCAGTGGATGACATCTTAATAACTTTAGCCCAGATATCCCTACTTTCTTGGTATTTTAAGAAAAGGATATATATCTTTGGGTGACACTTGAACTTCTGGGCATCTTTTTTATGGTGGTAACGCGTGTGACCCTGAGGAAATCACTTGACTATGCCCTGCTCTGGGCCACTCCAAGACTGTACCTTGTTGAGAAAGCACTGCTAGACCTAGGAGTCTCTTCATCTGGAAATGACCCGGTCCCAGTGGAATCAGAGGGTGCTGTCTTTCTGTGCTTCTAAACTGTAGGTATCTCAATCTCTTCTGCAATCATGTCACTTTCATTTGAACATGTTTGTTCAGTTATATATGCTTATATATGCCATCTCTCCTGCAGCCATAATAACTTTAATTTGAATGGGTCTAGTTTGTTCATTGTATACCTAGTAACTACTTCCAGAGCTATACTCAGTACTTTGAATAGCATCTACTCTTCTCTATTCTTTTCTCTCCTGATCCTCAGGAAAATGGCCTCAATCTGCATGATAAATGTCCCAACCTGGGTTGTAGCCACAAAGAAAAGCACAGACTTCACCAGGTTTTCAAATTTTACCTAAACGACTCAAAGCCTTTGCTATGTTAATTAATGTTTGTTTGATTTTAACCTATGCTTTTAGGTGTCTGTCTTCTCTTTTTAAGCTCTGCACTACTCTTCACTTTAGGTACAGGGCATAAAACCCAGCAATCCAGTTTCAGGCTGCATTAAATCTTCCTATTAAATCAGGTAATCTGAAGTTTTAGGGTTGTTAATGTGTTTAGAGCATTTGGGGAGAAGCATAGAATTTTGTAGCTGGGAAAGAATTAAGATTGATTTTGAAGCTCTCATTTTATTCATGAGGACACAAACCTAGTGTGGAAAGACCAAGGTCAAACAGTTACTTACCTAAAGGCAGCACTAGGGATAATTGACTTTCCTGGACCAGTGCTCTTGCAACTACTAGGCCACGGCAACACTAACCAAATTAATCCTACCTAACTGACCAGAGCTGGCACCTTGGCTAGGAGCTAAGGAAGATACTTAAAGGCTAGAAAAACCAGATTGTGAGCCCCTGCCCCTTCAGTAAGTAATGTAAATATGGAAAGGCCAGTGTTGGAGCTTAAAGGCAATGCGGTTGAGTACATAGGACAATCAACACTTGAGATCCTGTTTACTTACTTTAAGCCAGAATAAAGGAGGAAGCTAAAGATTGTGTTTTGCAGTGACTGCCTCATTGGGTTTTCTAGCAAAAAAAAACAACCCAACCCTAAAAGTAGAGGGAAAATAAAATGTGTCTAAATAGAGAAAGTTTAGTTTAAAACTAAAATACATGAAAGGTTAATTGGAACCAGTAGTAAGCAACTGAGGGCTTTCAGGAAAATGTAGAAATGGAGAGAAAATGAGGTGGTAGGTGGGTAAGCCTGGGCCTGAAAGCTGACCTATTCAGATGCTTATTCACAGTGAACTCCGGTGAAGTTAGTTCTCAACCGGATCTTTACAAGCTGGGACTAAACCAACTTGATATCAATTGTGAGACCAATGAGGATAGGTGAATTCTTAAATACACATGAGCAAAAATGCCGTGCAGTATACCAGGGGAGTTAATGTAGAAGCTGCTTGTTCAATAGATTAGTATAATCCTAAATAAGTGGATTCACTGGGCTACAAAGACTGAAATGCAGGAGATGGTTATCTATATGCTTAGCTACAACTTCAGGGAAATACTTGGGATGTTAATTGTTTTCCACATTTCTCCTTTCTCTTTCTTTCCACATCTTTCTCCACCTCAGACACCTTTTGTCTCAATTCTCTACTTCACAGAGATTTGACTGGGGGATGGGAAATTGCTGCCACTTTAGTATTTTTTTTTTGTACTTTATGTTTGGAGTAGCTGATGCTACATTGCTCTCTGTCTGATAACACAAAGGGATTTCCCACCTTTGAAAATATGCCTAGGAAGAGGAGGGTAAGAAGCTTGTCTAGCATTGAAAAACAACTCAACAATTATAATGGCCTTGACCCTTGGTGAGTTTGATCCAGTTACCAGCAAAATGGGGAGATGATTGGTGCTGCCCATTTCACAGGGTTATAAAAAAAAAGTAAAGTATATGAGTTTATTACAATGTAAGAATTGCTTTTTTAAAATGGTCTCACATCTTTCCCATAAATCAGCTGAAAATAAGAATCAATGGGGTGTAATGGAAACCAAAAACCAGGAGATGAGTAATTGTAGGGACTATAGGCAAGTCACTTCTGATCCATTTTATCTCCTCAGCAGTGTTGTGAGGAGTATCAATCAGATGCTATTCATGTAGCTCCTTTGTACCAGTACTTTGAAGAGACCACCTCAAATCCAGTGTGTTTTATCCCTGCCTTAGAAGGATGGAGCCCTGTACCTTTTAAGGTTATAGATTGGGATTCCTTTTCCATCCTTTGTTGGCTGGAAGATGGGAGATGGCTGTTTCTTTTGCAGTTATTTTTTTGTGCTTTATGTTTGGAGTAGCTCATGCTAAATTGGTGTCTGACAACAAGAGATTTGTATCCTAGGGCTTGTGAAAACCATATTTTCCTTCCCAAGTACCGTTCTTTTTACAATCCTCAATTTTACCTGGATTATTTTGGCTTCTGCCAGGAGAGAAGAAAAGAAAGGCATAGTAACAACCCAGTGATAAAGGCTGAACAAGTAATAATTTTTTAGCCCTATTTTATGTCTGGAAAACTTGAGGCCCAGAGGAATTGAGAAACAACAGAGCTGGTAATATTTGTATCTGACTCAGGTAAATTCAAGACCATTGATTTTGACATTAAAGATGGATGACACAGTGAATAGAGTGCTGGACCTGGAATCAGGATACCCCTGGGTTGAGACTAAGAAATGCCACAAAAAATAAAAATAAAGGAAAGAAATGCCACAAATGGAGTCAAAGAGGTAGAAGAGATAACTAGCCCAGGAAAGACTTAAGAGAAATTCACTTCCCAGGTCACTACACGGGGCAGAACTGGGATTTGGACCCAGGTTTTCTGGCTCCTGCTTTTAAGTTAGACTAAATTCACTGCTAGCATACAAATAGGAGTGAAACATTATTTTTTGAAAGTTTGCTAATACTGACCTCCTTATTTTCTTTCACATACAGTAGTCCATATTCTGATTTCACTTTTTACTTGTCTTCCATGCCTGGAATTTTCTTCCTCATCTCTGCCTTTTGACTTTCCTGAATCCTTTAATTCAGAACTAAAATAATCCCACTTTCTGCAGGAAGCCCATCCAGATTCCCCTTTAATACTAATGTCTTCCCCCCTGACCTTATTTCCAATTTACCCAGTACATATCTTGTTTGTATATAATTATTTACATGTTGTCTCATTAGACTGAGTTCCTTGAGGGTAGGGATTGTTTTTACCTATCTTTATACCCTCAGCACGGTATCAGGCACATTGTAGATATTTAAATGCTTATTGCCTGACTGATTTCATATTTGCTCTTCCGACTTAAGAAAAAAAATCTGCGGGGAAGCTAGGTGCGCAGTGAAGAGAGCACCAGCCCTGGAGTCAGGAGGACCTGAGTTCAAATCTAGCCTCAGAGACTTGACATTTGTACTAGCTGTGTGACCTTGGGCAAGTCACTTAACCCCAATTGTCTTGTTTTGCCTTCCCCCCCCCAAAAAAAATTGAAATAGTTTCCATTGACTTTCCCACTCCATTCTTCCTTTGGGCCTCACCCCTACCTACTGCCATGAAGCCAACTGTGGAATAGTGAATTCAAGATCAGCCTTGGAGTGAGGAAAACCTTAGTTGGAATAATAACTAGTTAAATCATCTCACTTCAGTGCATCACTTTACCCATCTGTGAAATGAAGAGGCTGGATTCAGCTTCTAAGGTCCCGTATTTATGCACTAGGTGTAGCTTTGAGCATATATAATTTTGTGTGTGTTTTCTCCCTGATTAGAATCTGAGCTTGAGAGCAGGGACCATGTTTTTGCTCATTTCCCCATTGCTGTGGTCATTGCCTGGCACATAGAGCTTAAAAACTGCTTTTCAAATGACTTCCAGTTATAGATATGAGATCCTGTGATCAGAATTAAAGAAGCTGAGGTCATCCACTGCATCCCAGCCATTGCCAGCCCTGCCTTAGTCTTGCTGCTGCACTTGGATGACTCAGGAAGAGAGGGGGAGGCTGATGACTGCAATTCTGCCTCACTTAAATCCATTCACGTTCAAGTCAAGACATCACCCTATAATGCTGTTGATCCTCTTTGAAATGAAGGATGAACAATGTGATCCTATGAACAGTTAGGGGTGGAAGAAGCATAGAAGAATAAGGCTTTTCAGGGTTTGGGGTATAGGGTCTATGATTTTTGTCATTGTTGAGAATTTCCTCTGAGAAAACCCACCACAGCAAGTCTTAAAGGGTTGCCAAGGGCACTGAGAAATTAAGTCATTTGCTTAGGGTCCCAAAGTATGTGTCAGAAGTGGGACTTGAATCCACTGCCCATTAGTGGATGAAGGACTATGTTGCTTCTCTTTAAGTAGAGAAAACAAAAAGTTTCTCTAATTACAAATTTTGAAATTGTGTCATCCAACCAAATAGAGGCTAAAATTAAAAAATTCAGTCTCATACCTAGAAAATTATTATCAGCTACTTTATTTTGCATAACAGGTTTATTTTGAATTTTTCTTTTTTGCTTTTTGGAGGGGGAAAGCAGGGCAATTGGGGTTAAGTGACTTGCCCAAGGTCACATGACTAGTAAATGTTAAGTGTCTGAGGAAGGATTTGAACTCAGTTCCTCCTGACTCCAGGGCCGGTGCTCTATTCACTGCGCCACCTAGCTTTGAATTTTCTGTAACCTAATGTATCATATGGCTTAATTAATCATAAGCTATAGAGTATATAATTTATATGTAAATATAAGTGATAATAAATATGGGTTGTAACATTTTTCAAAAGGAAAAATTTTGTTCTATATACTTTGTTACCGTTTGCAGAATAATAAGAGAATTAAATATGAAGGGAAAAAAAATGATTATCAACTACACAATTCTCAGGGGGAAAGGGAAGGATGTCCCACAGAAGCGATTATCACAAAAATGAAAGCCCAAACTTTTAGTCGCTCTGTCCAGCTTCACATTAGGACGACATAACGCACAGGCACAACTGGTTTTTAATGTAATTTTCTGTCTTGTTTTTGTGTCAGTTATTTTTGGATACAGGATATACCTTCCACCCTACTCCATTGGATCTTCTCTTATAACAAAAATTAGCTAAGGGGAAACAACCAGTGCAGTGACCCTGTCTTTTACCGTGCATGTAACCACCTTCCAACCAAGTCTTATTTTCTGAGATTAAATTACTTTTTGTTTTCATTTACATTATCAAAGGTATCTGCTTATTTAGTTTTGTATTAGCTCATAAAAACTTAATCATGTTCCCCTGAATTTCTCATGTGTACTCTGTGTGATAATATTCTATTTCCCCTACTGACACACATTCACTCTCCAGTTCTTTGCCACAAAAAAATATTGCTAGCAAACATAGTTGAATGTTTTTACCCCTGTCCCTCTGAACCACTATAACCTCAAAAATAATTGTAAGGCCAAGTTTTTCATCTTTTGTAATGACTTCATAAAGTTAGCTAATGAACTTCATTGAGTAGGTAAGTGATGAAGTGGGTAGAACACTGGGCCTAAAGTCAGGAAGACTCATCTTGCCGAGCTCAAATTTGACCTTAGACATTTACTAGCTGTATGACCCTGGGCAAGTCACTTCACCCTGTTTGCCTCAGTTTCCTCATCTGTAAAAAGCAAACCATTCCAGTATCTTGTCAAGAAAATCCCAAATGGGGTCACAAAGAGTTGGACATGACTGAACAACAAATATGAACTTATTAACTCACAGTGATCTAAAAAGTTTTGGGTGTTGAAGAAGAAAATTATTTTAAAATCATTTTTCTCCAAAACTTTTGCCCATACTAATGTACTATTATTAGGAGGGGTGAGGGAGGGAATGATTACCATAAGTGGCGAGAAAAGCATTTACCAGGAGTCAGGAAAGAAGTTGAAAATCTGCCTCAGATACTAACTATGTGACCATGGGCAAATAATATGATCTCTGAACCTTAATTTCCTCATCTATAACATAGGGAGGTTGATAATAAGAGCTGAAATTCACATACTGCTTACAAGTTTGTATTATAATACCTGTAGTACCTACCAGGTTGGGTTGTATTGAAGATCAATTGGGATGTTTATAAAATTACACAAATGATAGCGTTACTTGGTCATATTTTCTGGGCCAAAAACCAATGCTTTCCGACGAAAGTTATTCCTTTTTAAAAAATAAAGAAAACTTCATTAAAATATTCTTTTCTTGAAATTGGTACTATTATGGAAAACTGAGAAATTATTTATGCTCTCTATAGGTCAACTGAAAAAGAGCATTGGTAAGAGATGGAAAAAAGGAAACCTTTGAGTGGGTTCTAGTCTCATCTAGGCTACTTACTAGTTTATGGTTTTAGTCACTTAACCTCCATGAACCTTATTTTCCCAGCTATTAAAAAAAAAAACAGGCTTTCCCCTGCCCAAGAGATTGCTCTGCTGATCAAAAGAGATAATGGATATGAAAGTGCTTTGAAAATTGTAAAACACACAAATTTAAAATAACATATGCTACTGGGAATTAATTTTGTTTCAATTAAACAATTATGTACAAGACATTGAATTGTATACTGAGAGATGTGAAGAAAAATGATGCTGTGTGATCTCTGACTTGAGAGAATGTATAATTCAGTGGGGACATAAAATGAGTGCCTAAGAGATTATAAATGCCTAAGTGTGGAACTGTGCTATGAGAATCCAAGGAGGGAGAAGTCATTTCTGGTTAGGGAAATCAATGGAAAGCTTTCCTGGAAGCAGTGTGGCCTTCTGGCTGAGTCTTGAAGGATGGTTAGGAATAAGGGAATGTAGGGGAGGGGGAGGGTTGCCATTTTAGGTTAAGGGACAGGTTCACAAAGATGTGGAGGCATAAATAAGTGGAAACGGTAGGTAGTCTGGTTTGACCGAAGCATGGAATTTCTGAAAGGAGTGTGAGATAATGCTTCGAAGGGAAGGGAGGTTATCTATATGTATTATTTCCCCACCTAGACCAAAAGCTTCCTGAACCCAGGGACCTGGTCTCGTACAGTACACACACCTCTGTGTCCAGTCTGCTCAGTGTCTTACCCATAGTCTCACATGTTCAAATGTTTGTACAGGGGAGAATAACTGACTTTTATATTGTCCTTAAAGCTCTTTCCATACATATCTCATTTGAACTGCATAATAATTCTGTCAGGTTGTACCAGAGCTAGGTCAGGTATTATTCCCATTTTGCTGATGAGAATTCTAAGGCTAAGAGACATGAAATGTTTATCCCACAGTAGACAGGAAGGTACTGTCATACCTAAGGGACTCTGGATTGGCTGGGTATGTTCCGGTGAGGGAGTAAGTGGTTGCCGGAATTGTTAGGGGAGGAGAAGTCTGCTTCCCAGATGTAACAAGAACAGTCTATCAGGGTTCTTTCTCCTTACACCACATGGGTTAAACTTTTTTTCCCCAGAAAGGTGACAAAACTGTTCCCAGGCCCAGTTTTGACCCAGACCTTGTAGACTCTGGTTACACCTCTTTTGATGCAGATTCCTAGTAGCCTCTGGCTATGTGCAAGCGGCTTCCAGGTCACCTTTGGTTCATCTGCATAGTGTCTGGGTTCTTCCAAGTCCGAAGACCCTGCCCTGCTGGGGCAGACTTTTCCTTGTGGAAGTGAGGGGTGGGGGTAGGGATGTTTCTATCCAAACTAAGTGCTTTGTTATCCCTGTTGAATATTCTTTCTACGCTATAGTTAAGTGAACCTCCTTTTGTTAACTATTGAATGACCTCATTTCATCGCTAGACCAAACCTGAACTAATGGTACACTAGGCCGAGTCAGGCTTGCCCATCACAGCAGGTCACAATAGAAATAGAAAGCTAAATTAGAGAATAAGACGGGAGTTCTTCTAGAAGCTAAGAAAGATCTCTGACACCAGATTAACAGTAAAGTGCCTCAGGTGTCGTCATCTTCTAGCGGAGCCTGAGTCACATGACTCTACAAGAGGAAAAGTCTAAGAGAACGTTCCATCGTGCACAGACTGAGAAGCCCTGGGAAAGATGAGCAGTTTATATGGACCTCTATGAAACAGTTTGTTCACTGGTGAGTATCTGTAATTTCTAGAGGTTCTATTTGTTTTCACTATAAATAAATGTCACTAAAAATAAATGTATCCTATAAATAAATCATTCTATTCCAAAGGGATTTGGTAACCATGTGAGGGATGGCTCCAGGCAGAGGAGATGGGGAGCAGTAACTGATTCAGAGACGTGTACCTGGTACTTTTGTGTCAGGAAAAGCATCATCCTACTTTCAGAGTACCAGGAAGGGAGGAAAAGATGAGATTTGTCATGAGTGAATGAATGAAAAAGCATTTATAAAGCGCTGTGCCAAGTGGGGAATACAAAGAGAAAAGACAATTCCTATTCAAGTAACTCACCTTAGAATAGGGGAGGCAAGGGAGGAAAGGGAGCAAACATTTATTAAATGCCTTCCCTTGGGCCAGGCACTGTGCTAAACACTTTACAAATATTTCATTTGATCCTCACAACAACCCTAGGAGTAGCTGCTGTCATTATTCCTATTCTATACTTGAAGAAGCCAAGAAAGACAGAGCTTAAGTGACTTGCCCAAGGTCACATGGCTGTTGAGCATCAGAGGCAGGATGTGAACTCTGGTCTTCCTAACTCTAGGCCCACTAGACCACTGTACCACCTAGCTGCCAAAACATTGAAGGTCTCAGCTATTAAATCAGGTAGAAAGGTCCCATGGTCCTTAGGGTGCAACAGTAAAACAGATGGTGATGTATCTTCCTCAGTGTCATTTCCGTTAGTAAAACCGTATCGAGTTCTGATGATGAATGGATGATATATAATCTATTGAAAAGGAATTCAGGAATAGTATTACCTTTGTCTCTTCCTTCATTAATCATATTCAATCAGCTGTCAAGTCCTATTGATTCTACTTCCGTAATATTTTTCTATTCCTAATGCCACCTTCCCAATGCAGTACCTCCCTGGATTATCATGTAGTACCCTTACCAGCCATGCTTCTGTTCCCTGCCCCCACACCCCTGCCAACTCATACTCATCTTCCTTTGGCCCAGATCTCATCATGCAACTCCTCTTCTAATATCCTTTCCTCTGCTGACACTCTTTTTAGAAATATTTATGTATTTATTTTTAGTTTACAGCAATCAGTTCCACAAGCTTTTGAATGTTAAATTCCCCCCCTTTTCCTCGCCCCTTCCCAAGACTGCATGCAATCTGATATAGGCTCTCTCTATATATTCATATTAAACATATTTTCACATTAGTCATGTTGTAAAGAAGAATTAAAACCAATGGGGGAAGCACGAGAAAGAAGAAACAACACAAAACAAAAAAGAGAGAGAGCAAACAGTATGTTTCCATCTGCATTCCGACTCCAAAGTTCTTTCTCTGGATGTGGATGGCTTTTTCCATCACGAGTCTTTTGGAGATGTTTTAGATCCTTGAATTGCAAAGAACCACGTCTATCAAAGTCAGTCATCGCACAGTGTGGATATAACTATGTACAATGTTTTCCTGGTTCTTCTGCAACACTCTTTCAATGTTTTTTATTTCCCACCAAATAAAGTTCAGAATCCTTAGCCTGGCATTCAAGGCTCTCCACAGTCTCATGCTATTCCTCTTCTATATTTGGCATACGCCAACTGAACTTGCCCATTTGCCATGCCCCTTATATGCCCCATGTTGCCATACTTTTGTACTTTTGCTCATATTTTTTCTTATGCCTTGAAAGCCCTTGTTTCCCATTGGTAGCAACTAGTTTACTCAAAGCTTTCCTATCATCTTTAAAGCTTCCTCCTCTTCTTTTCTTTGGTGCACAGACCCAAATTTCCTCCCTCAAATAAATAGTAGAGAGATGTCTCCCAAGGGATCAGCATTTTGTTTTGTTTTTTCCAGAAGTGAGCCCACACATCTTCTAAAAGTGGCAGATGTAGTGTGAGTCACACAGCCTAGGGCTACCAAGACATTTTAGAACGTTAAGTGTAATACTATACCCTCTGAATAGATCCTACCCAAGAAGAGAAATTCATACTGTATATACTTGTGTTGCTGCAAATAAGAAAAAAAAAGTCTCAGGCTATTGATAGTGTGCTCATATGTGTTTAACAACCAGATCTCAAGCAAAAACTTGTACCCAGACAACAATTTTCAGTTTAATCTGCCTTATTAACATTTTCTCCATCACCTTCTTAAGTCCAGTGGTGGATAAACTACAGCCCAAGGGCCAAATCCAGCCTGCCACCAGTTTTTGTAAGGCCTAAGTAAGAATGGGTTTTTATATTTTAAAATGAAGTTTTATTGTATTTAAAAATTTTTTAAATGTTCTTAACTCTTAGGCAGTACAAAACCTGACTGCTGGCCAGATTTGGCCCTGGGTCTGTAGTTTGCTGACCTTAACTGTCAACTGATAAAGTAACAAATCAAACTCTAGTCTGTAGCATTCAGTTTTCTGAATTATAAATGCTCACACTGAAATTTTAACCCTGGGCTCCCCTGTATGAGTTGGAATGGGCTCCATGTCAAGAGACAGAGTAGTCTGTGGCAATTCCATAGGACCTGGCTACTATGTCCATAACCATTAACACAGAAATCTCACTGCTGGGCATATAGCCCTAAGGAAATCAAAGATGGAAAGAAAAATTGTACATATTCAAAATATTCATAGTAACATTTTTTGTGTTTGCAAATTGCTGGAAACAAAGTGATGCTAATTAACTGAGGAAATGACTGAACAAATTGTGGTCTACAAATATAACGAAATATAATTGTGTCATAAGAAACGACAAAGTTAAGGAATTAAAAAATATATATGAGAAACCCCTTAGGAACTGATTAAATGAGAAAGCAGAACAAGAGAAAACAAAATATTCAAGGAAATTGTAATGAAAAGAAGAAATACAAAGTTGAATACTGTAGAATTATAATGACTAATCTTGGCCCCAGAGACAAAAGAAATAAATGGGCCTTTACTCTCTGTTACAAGGGAAGAAATAGTTGGAAATGGGTAACTTGTTGTGGGGGACAGAATATATCTGGAAATGACTTATGAAAACAAAAAACACTAATGAAACCTGTTTTGGAAAAGGAAATAAAAGAAAGCTTTTGATTTTTGGAGGTTATTCATTCTACATGGTTGGGCTGCAATATATTTATTTATTTTATTTGCAGATTTCATTCTGTACCAATCAAACTTACCAGGGTATTACAAAACTTCATATAACTAGACAAAATAAGAATTTATTTGAAGAAAAAAAGGTTAAGAATCTAAAGTAAAATTATGGAAAAAAATTCATTAAGAATGAAAATGGTATAGTATTTTTAGATTTCACATTCTATTCTGAAGCAATAATAATCCAAACTATTTGATTATTGGTTAAAAAAGAAAAGTAAATAAGTGAAACAGATTAGATAACAAGAATCAAAAGCAAATGAACATAGGATAGGCTAGTGTTTAACAAACCAAAGCATATATAAACTGCTCTACATTTGACAAGAACCACCAGGAAAACTAAAAATTAGTTTAGTAGAACTTAGGTCTATCTTCGAAGCTTCCATCAAAATGCACAATAAACTCTAAATAGTTATTTGACCTAAATATGGAGAGCTACATTAAAAAAAAAAAAGGCAGATCAGAAGAAGGTACTTTTCCTGAATATGACTAAGGGGAAAATGCTGAACTAAAAACAAATTTTTTTTTAATAAAGTGGACAATTTTGACTACACAAAAATTTTTTAAAGCTTTTATACTAATCAATTCAGTTAGAAAAGAAACTGTTAAAGAGTTAAAACATCTTTGCATCAAATATCTGATCTCCAGCGTACGTAGGAAAATGACACAGGAAAAAGCTGCATCATTTCTCAGTAGATTAAGTAGTCAGTGGAAATGAATACTTTTAGAAGAAAAGATGTGAATGATCAACAATATTAAAAAATATTCTGAATAATTAATAATAAGAGAAATGTCAATTAAAACAATTCTGAGATTTTACTTTAGACCCAGAAAATTGGCAAAGATGATAAAAGATGAAAATAGCCAATGTGGGAAAGGCTATAGGAATGTATATACATTAATATGATACTGTTTGTGGAGCTGTGAATTGGTTCACCCATTCTGTAAAGCATTTTGAGTCTATGCAAGAAAAGTTATTGAACTTCATACCCCGCTAGACAGATACTCCAAGAAAGTCAGTGACAAAAAGAAAAGTCTCCAAATACCAAAATATTAGTGGTAGCAAAAAATAGAGTGTGTGTGTGTGTGTGTGTGTGTGTGTGTGTACATGTGCATGCACACATGTATGGGGGACAATGGGAGAATGGGAGGCATTCAATTGGCGTTTAGTTGAACAAAATTGTGGTATATGAATGTAAAGGAATATTATTGCACTGTAAGAAATAACAAATATAAGAAATGCAGAAAAACTTGGCAAGACTTATAGAAACAGACACAAAACAAATCAACACGTTGACCTTGACTAAAATGCCTCTCATTCAGCAACTCTAATCCATCATCTCTCTCTTATGAGCAAGAGGAATTCATAATCAGTCTTGGTCATCATATAGATAAGAATTCTGAAGTCTTTCAAACTTGTATTACTGTACATTTTTGTTGTCATTGTGTAAATTGTTCTCCTGGTTCTACTTATTTCACTCTGTATCATTTCACGTGTGTTCCCAAGTTTCTCTTAATTCTTCAATATCTCTGCTTATGGTACAATATTATTCCATTACATTCCTATACCAAAATTTATTCAGTCATACACCCCATTTTTAAGCACCAGAAGCCTTTAAGCAAAGGCTGGATGACACTTGTAATTGACATTTAAGAGGAATTTCTTTTCAGGTATGGTCAAGGCAACATCAAAGCCCTTCCAACTCCTGTGATTGATAGGAAAGAAGAGAAAAGGGGAAAGGAGAAGACAATTTTTTTTAAAATATTTTTTCATTTATTTTGTTAAATATTTCCCACTGATATTTTTTTAAAAATTTTTTTTGATCTTTTTGGAGAGGAGAAGGCAGGGCGATTTGGGTTAAATGACTTGCCCAAGGTTACGCAACAAGTGTTAAGTGTCTGAAGCTGGATTTGAACTCAGGTCCTCCTGACTCCAGAGAGACAGTGCTCTGTTCACTGTGCCACCGAGCTACCCCTAAAAAATTTTTAACAATTATTTATCAAAATTTTCAAGTTTCAAATTCCCTCCCTCCTGCCGCTCTCCCACACCTCAAGAAGGCAAGCAATATGATATCAATTATACATGTGAAGTCATTCTATATCAGCCATGTTGCAAAAGAAAACACACACAAAAAAGTCCCATGGAAGATAAAGTGAGAAATGTATAATTCAATCTATAATCAGATTTCATCAGTCCTTTCTCTGGAGGAGGATAACACTTTTCATTATGGGTCCTTTGGAATTGTCTTGTATCATTGTCTTGATCAGAATAACTGAGTCTCCACAAGTGATTATCTCTTACAATATTGCTGTCACTATATACAATGTTTTCCTGGTTATACTCACTTCATTTTGCATCATTTCCCATAAGACTTCTCAAGTTTTTCTTTTTGTAAATAATTATTTATTTTTAATTTTCAACATTCGCTTCCATAAGATTTTGAGTTTTAAATTTTCTCCCTCTTTCTCCTTCCCCCTCCTCAAGATGGCATGCAATCTGATATAGGTTCTACTTACAGATTCATATTAAACATATTTTCATATTAGTCATGATGTAAAGAAGAATTGGAACTAATGGGAGGAATTATGAGAAAGAAGAAACAAAGAAAAGGAGAGCAACTAGTCTGCTTCCATCTGCATTCAGACTCCAAAGTTCTTTCTCTGGATGTGGATGCATTTTTCTATCATGAATCTTTTGGAGTTGTCTTAGATCCTTGAACTGCTGAGAAGAGCCAAGTCTGTCAAAGTCAGTCATCGCACAATGTGTCTGTTATTGTGTACAGTGTTCTCCTGGTCCTGCTCATTTCACTCAGCATCAGTTCATATATGTCTTTCCAGGTTTTTCTGAAGTCTGCTGGCTCATCATGTCTCATAGCACAATAGTATTCCGTTATATTCATATTCCACAACTTGTTCGGCCATTCCCCAGTTGATGGACATTCCCTCAATTTTCAACTCTTTGATATCACAAAAAGAGCTGCTATAAATATTTTTGTACATATGGGTCCTTTTCCCAGTTTTATGATCTCTTTAGGATACAGATCTAGAAGTAGTATCGCTGGGTTTCCCAAGTGTTTCTGAAACCATTCTGCTCATTTCTTTAAAAAAAAAAACCCAATAGCTATTTTTTCCCTGATTACATGTAAAAACAATTTTTAACATTAATTTAAAAAATTTTTTTGAGTTCCAAATTCTTTCTTCCTCCTCTACCCCCTCCTTGAGACAGTAAGCAATTTTATATAGGTTTATACATGTTCAATCATGCAAAACATATATCCATACTAGCCATATTGTGAAAGAAAACAGACCCCTCCCCCCAAAAAAACCTACAAAAAAATAAACAAAGAAAAAATAGTATGCTTTGATCTGCATTCAGAATCTATCAGTTCTTTCTCTGGAGTTGGGTAGCACTTTCCATCCGGAGTCTTTTGGAACTGTCTCGAATCATTGTATTGCTGAGAATAGCTGTCATTCACAGTTGATCATCGTGCAATGTTGCTCTTGCTATGTACAGTGTTCTCCTGGTTCTACTCACTTCACTTTGTATCAGTTCATGTAAGTCTCCCCAGGTTTTTCTGAAGCCATCTTGCTCATCATTTCTTATAGCAGAATAGTATTCCATCATAATCATATGCTACAACTTGTTCAGTCATTCCCCAATTCTTGGGCATCCCCTTAATTTCAATTCTTTGTCACCACAAAATGAGCTGCTATAAATATTTTTGTACAAAGAGGTTCTTTTCCCTTTCTTTTTTCTCTTTCAGATACAGACCTAGTAGTGGTTGTACTTGGACAAAGGGTATGCACAGTTTTATACCCCTTTGAGTGCAGTTCCAAATTATTGTCAGAATGGTTGGATTGATTTACAACTCCACCAACACTGCTTTAGTATCCCAATTTTCCCACTAAACCCCTCCAACGTTTATCATTTTCTTTTTCTATCATATTAGCCAATATGATAGCTGCGGGGTGGTACCTCAGAGTTGTTTTGATTTTCATTTCTATCATCAATAGTGATTTAGAAGACTTTTTATGTGACTTTAGATAGCTCTGATTTCTTCTGAAAATTGCCTGTTTACATTCTTTGGCCTTTTATCAATTGGAGAATGATTTTATTTCCCATGATCCTTTCTATCTCCTGTTTGGTCACAAACCAAGAGTATAGAATTTTAAATGAGAAACAAAAGGAATAACTGAAGGGGCGGCGCAGGCAAGGAAAAAGAGAATGCTAAATATGGTCGAAAAATTGGGAGTCACAATCTTGCTTTCACCTAGCTCTTTGCCCTCTCAATTCTTCACAAATTCTTTAAATTGAACCCCAGAATCTGTTGTGTAGCCAGAGAAAGAGGGGAAGCACACACGCTATGCTAATTGCTACTCAAATTAGTGCTAATGAGTAGGATTCTATTTAGCAATTCTGGGGCTTCCTCCAGAAAGTGATAAAATTGTGAGAAAGTGGTTTGTCAGATTGAGAACTATCCCCCAAAGTGTAGCATATGAAACGGGAAAATGGTCTGAAACAACTGTGGCAAATTCTATGCTTTCTAGTTTATTCCTTCACCATCTACCATGGGCATTATATTCTGTTTAGGAAGAAGCACACCATAGAAGTCATAGGCCCTTGTGTTATTGGATCTAATGATCTAGTTGGAGAAACAAAGCACACACATAGTATATAATTAATGCCATGTTGTCTTGAACTGTTACTTTGACATCAAAATAAATGCTCTTGCCAGTGTGTGCTAAAAGAGTTCAGGGAAGGGACTATAGTAGAGGGGTCATCTAGACTGAGTGATAAATTTGAAGAGTGTGAACCTCAAAGAAGAGAAAGCTTCTGAATGATGGTGGTAGAGCTAATTTGGGGGTCTTGGCAGAGTAGCAACAAGGAGCGAGGAGAGTTTTGACTACCCCATCACAACTGGTGAGTTGGAGTATATGAATGAAAATCCAATCAATAGGGTAGCCAGGGATGCAGTGATATTAGGTGAAGATGCAAGATGATAGAAGTGAGAAAGGAAAAAGCTTAAAATGAAAGCAGGTATTCATGAAATTGCCCTAACTGAAGATGTATCTTTTTGCTATTTTCCTTGCAAAATACTGAAGCTGCTTTTCCTCCCTGTGTCTTTTTGTCGTCAGTTCTGGATGCAGACACTACTCTCAGCTGTTCCAGGGCCACTGGTAGCATACCCAGGGGAAGTCCAAAATTTTCTAAATTTTTGAAGTTAGCAAGGTCATCCTCTGGTCATGGGAAGGGTAGCAAATAGGAGCTCTGTCCTCTCATTCTCCTCTTCCCTACCCCCAAGAGATTCCTTCTCAGAGCCTTTCCTGGAAATGCTTCCAAAACTGGGCTGGCTAAATACTGGTATGCTTGGGTTCCAAACTAGCCTGTTATTTTTATATAATTTCCATAGAACATGATTGAGCCTCTTTAATTATTCCCAATACACTTCCTGTGTAGCCTCATTTGATTTCATTTATTGGCTTTCACTGCTTCTAAATTGATTATGAACTTTTCCCACACCTATTAGAAATTACTTTGATTAATTCAATAGATGTGTTCTCATATGATAAAGGTATGAGGGTTTAATATCTTGTTATTTTAAGAGGGGTGAGGTGAGGTGATAGATTGACTGATTGACTCAATCAAATATTCCCCCTTTTACAATAATAATACCATAAAAAATTAGAGGAGAATGGAAAGTTGTATATTACATTGAATAGAGCACTGAGTTTAAATGTGGCCTTAGATATTACTAGCTGTGTGACCCTGGGCGAGTCACTTATCCTTTGCTTGTTTCAGTATCCTCGTCTACAAAAGAGAAATAATAATAGCACCTACCATGAAAGGTTGTTGTGAGGATTAAATGAGATAATAATTGCAAAGGGCTTAGCATAGTGCCTACAACGTAATATGTGCTATTATTCTATTGAATAGCATTCCACTATTATTAAATAGCTATGTGATCTCATCAATGTGGATATTCCTTCTAACAATGCAAAACATGTCCCATCTGTGTCTGCTCATCTGCCCATTAGTTTATCTTAGGAGATTCATTCAAAAAGCTAGAAGCCTTTCTTGATTTCACTTGACTTCTCAAAGATACCATTGGGACATTCTGGTTGTCCCTTGCCTTCACAGAGTGACCAGCTCATTTCTTCTTCCTATCATACATTTCCTTGATGATATTTTAAAATTTCTTGTCATTGTAGTTCCTCATTGCTTATATACAGGGTATAGCATCTTGTGTGCCTTTCCATTGTTCTCTGTGTGATGATCATTTTTATTTCTTCAGAAACTGGTGTGTTCCATGTCTCATAAACTCATAGGAACCCTGGAAGAATGTTGGTATTAAAAAGATGGACCTTTGTTTCTAGGTGAAGCTTGGGCTTTTAATAAAGAGCTAGAGCTTTGCAATTTCCTCAAGGCAAACTTCTCCTATTTAATATTAGATCCAATTCACTGTTAATTTGTTCTGTTTGTCATGTCCATAACTGGTGGACAAGCTCTATAGGTTGGTTGGCCTTCCAACAGTCTGGGCAATAGACATTCTTTTTTTTTTTTTTTTTTTGCTTTTTGGAGGGGGGAAGGTAGGGCAGTTGGGTTTAAGTGACTTGCCCAAGGTCACATGGCTAGTTTTGTGTTTGTGTTAAGTGTCTTAGGTCAAATTTGAACTCAGATCTTCCTGATTCCAGGGCCTATGCTCTATTCACTGTGCCACCTAGCCGCTCCAGCAATAGACATTCTAAATCTACTTGGTCTTTTCTGTATGAATGGCCAGACCAAAATCTCTTAAATCAGTGGTTCTCAACCTTCCTAATGCCACGACCCTTTAATACAGTTCCTCATGTTGTGGTGATCCCTAACCATAAAATTATTTTCATTGCTACTTCATAACCATAATTTTGCTACTGTTATAAATTATAATGTAAATATCTGATATACAGGATGTATTTTCATTGTTTCAAATTGAACATAACCCACAGGTTGAGAACTGATAAAATGATTATAGATCTCTTTCAAGGGGCTCTGTAATATTTTGGGACCTCAAGCAACTAGCTTGATGGCATATAGGAGCCTCACCATTTATAGAGAATCCCTCTTTAACCCAAAGTGGATCCCTCTCCATCACAGTGGCAAACATCTTTTGGTGAATAGACATCTCCTTGGTTTTTTATGCCTTGCCAAATATTTATGTTCTGGGCGGTCATTGAAAGGAGTTATTTCTATTGTTATGTCTTTCAAAGAATCTTAAATAATTGTGAAGTATAGATAGGAGAAACCTTGTTAACAGTAAGTCTTTAGATGGTGTTTTGCTTTACTGAATGAAATACTTCTTCATAAGGAAAAAATAATACAGATTTTGTATTTCCTATGGGCAACTGGGTGGTGTAGTGGATGGAGTGCCAGGCCTGGAGTCAGGAAGAATCATCCTCCTGAGTTCAAATCTGGCCTTAGACACTTACTAGTTGTGTGACCCTGAACAAGTCACTTCACCCTGTTTGCCTCAGTTTCCTCATCTGTAAAATGAGCTAGAGAAATAAATGGTAAATCATTCCAATATCTTTGCCAAGAAAACCTCAAATGGGGTCATGAAGAGTCAGATACTACTGAAAGTGACTGAACAACAACATTTTCTATATTCTGTAGTCAGTTGTGAAAAACTAAAGATGTGGTTCATTATTGAATATTGTATGGGAAAACCAACTTCTCTCCTCATAATACTCTCATCCTGAATGCTCTCTAACTCTGTGTAGATGAGTTTTTATAAAGATTCTGTATAGATGGGAATGTGGACATAATGTAGATAATTATTGCCCTTTTAAAAAAATTTAAATTGGGGCAGTTAGGTGGCACAGTGAATAGAGCACTGGCCCTGGAGTCGGGAGGACCTGAGTTCAAATTTGACCTCAGTAAATGACACACTTATGAACTGTGTGACCTTGGGCAAGTCACTTAACTCCAATTGCCCTGCCTTCCCCCCTCCAAAAAAAAATTAAATTAATAAGGCCTGTGGATTTTCCTTTTGTATTTTTCTCTTCTTCACATAACTTATGAGTCAATCCCTCATGCCAAGTCCTGAAATAAATCAAAATCAGGAGTTCAGGAATAAAGTGTCTCTAATTGAGATAACAGGGCAGCAAACCTGCTACCCTGGGGGATATCCAGTGGATTTCCCAACCAAAGAGACCCACCGAAAACTTTTTGTAGTTTTAGGAGTAGAGGGGAAAGAGACAGTATGAGGTAACAAGACCTGGTCATGAGATCCCAATGGCCTTTCACAATCCCAACAAGGGAAGCCACTTCATTTTGACTTTTTTGTCCTTCATGCCATGAATCCCAATGGAAAGGAGCAAGGACATCAAAGGCCTAGATCCAGCTTGAGCTCAACAAGACAAGATCTCAGGATGGGGGGGACCTAGGCTGTGGTTCAGTTCAACCTAACCAAGAGTAAATATCTTAAGAGGAGGCATGCAAGGACATTACTGAAATTTTGACATTACAAGGATCGTTTAAGGGAGTGGCAATTCGTTTGGTATTAATAATTTCTCTCACAATTAGATTAACAGTTTTGTCTCCCAAGACTCAAAATTGTGTTGTGTCCAGCATGGATTATTTCTATGTATCTTTGCTCCATTGTAACTGTTTTTCTTATCTTTTTTCTTTTTCATGCCAATTCGATTTCTTCTTTAAAAACATCTGGAGGGGCAGCTAGGTGGCGCAGTGAAAATAGAGCACTGGCCCTGGAGTCAGAAGGACCTAAGTTCAAATCCAACCTCAGACACTTGACACTAGCTGTTTGACCTTAGGCAAGTCACTTAACCCCGATTACCTTGCCTTCCCCCCTCAAAAAAACAAAAACAAAAAACCACAAAATCTAGAACTGTCATGTTAGAATCCAAATGTGGTGGCTCCACTGTCCTTGTCAGTAAATATTAATTATATTAATGTCTTGAATGTTTAGGTTACTGAGGAGAAGAGCATTGAAGGAGTTGCCCTATAATCCTAACACTTGCCGACAGTATTCTTTGCAAATCCCAAGAAATATTTAACACATAAAGAGACTTGATGCCAATTTCCTCTACGACCAAATCATTCTAGAATCTGGCTGGCATGGAGTTTAAAGAGTCGAGGTTTCTGACTGTGAAGTGACAGCCAGGTTATGACCAAATGACTTCCCCCTTCTAGTCAGGTCTTCAAATCTGCCCTTATGCTCAAGTAATTAAGCTCAGATGACAACGTGGAAGGGGAATGTAGAGGGGAATGAGATGAGCTCAGGTTAGACTTGGAAGAGAATTATTGCTCAGACATTTGAGGGTGAAGGTCTGAAGAAATGTGAACATGAGGAACAAAACAGTTCTTTAGTATTCTTACATCTTTCTCCATACTGAGTTTCACAGTAGTCTGACATTAGAATTAGTTCAAATTTCTACCTCATCTTTTTTTTTTAAGTTTTCAACATTCACTTCCATAAGATTTTGAGTTATAAATCCCCTCCCTCTCATTTCCCTCCCCCTTCTCCCTTCCCCTTCCCTAAGACCGCATTCTACTTCGTCTTTTTATATTAGGGAGAAATATCCGAAAAATGTTTCCTGCCATAGGAAATAAATTGTACCTCCTGTAGACTAAGGCAACTGCTTCCTTTCCTGCTGCCTTCTTTGAACTCAGGGCTTTGTGAATATTACAACACTCATACCATCTCCAGGGGAAAAACTTCTCTATCCTCAGGTGTGAACACTGTACTCCCAAAGAGTTTCTTTTTAGCTATCCTTATTTTTAGAAATGATCTTAGGAACAGAGGAAAATAAATATATATATATATAAAGCATCTCAGAAGCCATCCATTGTTCAAACCCCTAGTTTTAGAGAAGAAGAGACAGAGGCCAAGGGAGGTGTGGTGTTTAGAATATCCGCCTCATTTTTCTCTGGTTCAGGCTAAGCTGCATTTTGTTTTCCATTTATCCTACTTTTCTCAAAGGAGTGGGTGGCCTGTTGGAAGAGCCTGAGGCAAGGTCTCATTTCATTAGTTCTGAAGTACTTATTTTTACAGTCCTTTATCTGCATAAGGGAGCCACTGGGTATCACAAGACCAATTTTTCAGCCTAATGGGCAGATGCACTGGTACGAATCCACCAGAGATTTAGTGAGATTAACTGTGGCAATTGATCAGAGTCACCCAGAGTCGAATGCAGCTGACACAAGTGAACAACAATCTAAGAAGGAGACTGACTGCTTAAAAGCGTGGACAAGATGAAAGAGTAGTGCATGAGGAGACTGCTGGGGCTTTAAATCGTTTGGGGAAGGTCATCAGATCCGGAACTGACTGTGGAAAGAAAGTGAAACAATGAGATTTGGGTTCTAGGAAGGAGTAAGAATTAAGAAAACCATTGAGTTTGGCAAAAGAGCTATCTATGCTAGTAACTACTTTTCTAGAGAAAATTCTGACTGCCGATCAGCTTCCAAGACCTGCTTGCATTTTCTGACCTATATCCCATTTGGAGCAGCCTCCAGTTAAGGGGAATATTGCCTAAAGGTTGCACCTGTTCCTTTTTCCCCACATTCAGCTTGCTCTTCCCTGGGGAGTCTATTCTCATTCCCAAAAGCCAGTATCCACAGTCCCTGTAGCTTCCTGTGCCAGAAGCTTTTGTCTACCCTAATGGGGCTCATTGTTTAGCAAGTTTCCCTTAGCTCCGGTTTTAGGTTAGACTCTCCTACTGACTTAAACAATGAGCCCCAGGACATCTGCAGTAGTTTTAGAAAGCAATCCCTCCTACCTGTCTGGACGTTGTCTGTCTGTCCCAGTGGTAGGTAGCATTGGGATCTCGGAGGCCAGCTTGCTTTTTGGCCTCCTACATAAGAAACAGATATCATTCAGAAAACTTCACATGATTAGCCAGTAACTAACTATGTACACGCAACTTAATAATGCCCACCTCCCTCACCAGCCCTCTACCCCAACACACTTACTGCTTCCTCGTATTCAGATCCTTCCTTTTCATAGCTTTGGTCTGTATGGTGAAGCTCAGAAGCCATTAGGAGCCAAAGACGAGCCCAGATAAGTGATTTCTTTCCGTCATTCTCTGGTGAGATGGGTAATGAGTACTGAGATTATTTGTAGTGTCCAGTCCACACTATGTTCATGTCATATCCTTACCCACTAAAGTCACTCTGACCTCATCCTAATAGAGGTGCCTTTCCTTATACCCAAAGGGAAAACATAATAAGAAGTTATGGTTGTTAAGTAGTTGTATTCTTTAGAGCTATGACATTTGTTCCCTGAAGGAGTTCCTTTGGCTCTAATGTCCTGTGAATGAGGGAAGGAAGGGTGTTATTGACTGAGAGGAGATTCTGAAGCAGGGGTTTTAAACCTGTGGTCCATAAACTTAATTTTTATTTTTTATTTTTTTTGCTTTTTGGAGGGGGGAAAGCGGGGCAATTGGAGTTAAGTGATTTGCCCAAGGTCACATGGCTAGTGTGTCAAGTGTCTGAGGCTGCATTTGAACTCAGGTCCTCCTGACTCCGGGACCGGTGCTCACTGAGCCACCTAGCCGCCCCTTAAATTTTTTTTGATAACTGTATTTCACTAGTTATTGGTTTCCTTTGTAAATTCTATGTATTTCATATATTTAAAAACATAATTCTGAGAAAGGGTCCATGTGTTTTAACAGATTGCCAAAGGAATTCATGACACAAAAAAAGGTAAAAACCCTTGAAGTTCTAAAGTAATAAATTTTACATCCTTCATATTTTTTAAAATATTCCATGTCATCTACTAGATAAATTGCTATACTGGCTGGCCAGCACCTCTGAAAGAGATGCTGTTCTGCCATGTTGGGAATGAGAAATAGTCTAGATATTCCCAGGGGGAGTACCATCTGGTGGCAAGTGGGAATATTGCAGTCTTTTGGGAAGTTAAACTGTCTTGCCAGAGAGCAATTGGGGTTGGTGGCTCAAAAAGAGAGCCCCCTGGTGGGAAGTGCAGGCATTTCACTGCTCTGCTGGGTCATTAATAGAGTGACACATTGTCTTTCTGAAGGTTTAAAGCAGCAAATTAGCCATTCTGGGCTGCTGCTGCCATTGAGGTCCCACAAGTATCTTATAGTGTATGCACAATGTATGATACATATAGTACACAGGTATCACAATGATTATTTAGAAGTAGAGAATAAAAAAACAAAGACTTTAAGATAAGACCTTAAATCTAGTCTGGAAAGAATCAAACACATTTGGAACTAATGGTTACTGAGGCTAATGGGTCAACTTAAAAGCAAATGCTTATTAAGTGCCTGCTCTTTAGGAGGAAAAAAGGAGTGTGATAGGATAGTGGGTAGAAGAGTTCCTTTGGAGTCAGGAAGAATTGGATTAGGTTCTACCTATGACATTTAAGACCTGCATGACTAGAGTCACGTTGCTTGGCTTCTCAGGCCCCAACCACCCTCTAGGATAGAGTAGTTAATATGAATTAGTGGAAGGAATTTCCCAAGTATATTTTCCAGACCAAAAAAGAAAAAGAAAAAAATTATGAAGCCCTGTACTAATACTCTCCTCAGAGAACTTTTGCTGGGTGTGATATCAAACAATTCATCTCTTCTTGATCCTGATTCTGAGATAGCTTAGAGTAGTGGAAAGATTTGGAGTCAGAAGACCTGAATTTCAATACTGATTCTGTTGCTTAATATTTATATGACTTTTGTTAAGTCACAGCACTCTTATGGACCTGAGTTTCTTCATCTGTAAAAAGAGAAGTTTGGACCAGCTGATATCCAAGGACCCTTCTAGCTCTATGTTCGTTGAAATCTATGATTCCAACAGCCCCAGCAATTGTATGTAGATTGTAGTTAGAGGAGATTGGGTTTTCTCAATAAGGATCTTCATCTCGAAGTAGGTACTAAGTACACTTGTAGAGTACTGTGTTCATATCAGTTCCTTAATTGCTGATGAAATGTAGAGTGGAAAGAGTATTAGATAAGCCTCAGCTGAAACAATTAGCATGAGGCTGGTGGTGCAGGGGAACAAGGGAGGTTGTTGTCCTTTGTTCTCAAAGAAGACCAAAATGACATCACTATGTTAGAATGAAGTTACAATTTGTCTGACTATGGCTGATCAGATACAAGCTCGGGATGCTCCACCATAGGTTGGGCACAAATAGTCCATGTGAATATTTGAGGTGAATTCTCTAAATGTGTACATCTCTTTTTTTGAGCTACTTTAATTCTGCTTTGTTCATAGAGCACAACGACTTCTCCAATGAGGATGCACCATGCTGTGCAGTCCTATGCCACATGAGACTGTTCTTTTATCATTTTTTTCTGACTACCCTGTGAGTGTTTGCCCTGTGAATTCTCTAAAATTATCTTTTAGGCAAGCATACATTTGGCAGTTGAACAATGTGACCAGGCCATTGGAGTTGTGCTCTTTGCAGTAGAGTTTGAATGCCTGGCAGTTCCACTCAAGAAAGGACCTCAGTATCTGGTACCTTATCTTGCCAGGTGGTCTTCAGAATCTCCCTAAGACAATTCAAATGGAAGTGATTCAGTTTCCTGGCATGGCACTGGTATACTGTCCAGGTTTCACAGGCATACAACAATGAAGTCAGCACAACAGCTCTTTGACCTTCAGTTTGGTAGGCAACCAAATACCTCTTCTCTCCCACATTTTCCTTTGGAGCCTCCCAAACACTGTGCTAGCTCTGGCAATTTGTGCATCAACCTCATTATCTATGTGTACATCTCTGGAAAGTATATTGCCAAGGTAAGTGAACTTATCCATAGCATTCAATAGCTCTCCATTTGCTATAACCAATGGTTGCACGTATGTATGGTATGGTGGTGGCTGATGGAGCGCCTGTGTTTCCTTCGTGTTGACTGTTAGGCCAAAAGTAGCACAAGCAGCAGAAAATCAATTCATACTTTGTTGTGTCTCAGCTTGAGAGGCTGCATTGAGTGTACAATCATTTGCAAACAAAAAAATAATGCACCAACACTCCCTCCACTTTGGTCTTGGCTTGTAGCCCTTTCAAGTTGAAGGATTTACCATCACTACGGTTGCTGACCTTGATGCTGTGTTCATCTTCATTGAAGGCATTTTACAACATGACTGAAAACATCATGGTAAAAATCATCAAAGCAAGAATGCAACCTTGTTTCACTCTGTGGTGACTGGGAAACCATGAGAGCATTGTCCATTTTCCAGAACCTGGGCAAACATGCCAAGATGAAATTAACCCACAATACTGATGAACTTCTCCAGGCACCCAAATTTAGACATGATTTTCCATAAGCCATCATAACTGACCTTGGTCAGATCTAAAAATGTTATGTACAGATCTCTGTTCTGCTCTTGGTATTTCTCTTGGAATTGTTAGGCAGTGAATTCCATATCAACCCCTCCTTTCCCTTTTCTCAAGCCACATTAGCTCTCAGGTAAATGACAAGCTTGTGGCAGGCACACAAGCTTGTTGACTAGATTAGTTTTTTGATTTGTTGTTGTTGTTGTTTTTGTCACAGGCATTTTTATTAACAGACCATTAGAAAAAATAATCATGGTAAAGATCCTTAGTTCATTCTTCTAACAAGTCTGTTGATCTGGTCTTCCCTGTTACCAGCATCTCCACCTTCCTCAAAATATGTAGTCTTTTTCTTCATTCCACCTCGGAGAAGATAATTTGTTGTTGGCAGGAAGTTGTTGGCAGCTTTCAAGTGTTTGCCAACAGTGTAGATCTTATGAATCAAGTCCTCCATGCAGATAATTCCATATTAAAAACTAAGAGAATTTACAATAAGGGCAGTAGGGGCAGCTGGGTGGCACAGAGAATAGAGCACCAGCCCTAGAATCAGGAGGACCTGAATTCAAATTTAGCCTCAGAAACTTGACACTTACTAGCTATGTGACCTTGGGCAAGTCACTTAAGCCCAATTGCCTTGCCTTCTCCCCTCTAAAAACAAACAAACAAAAGCAATAAGGACATTATCCATCAGGGCAATTATCTATTTCTTGATCTTGCCATAACCACGTTTATAAACCAAATTATTTACAAACTTCAGGTTTGGGTAACCCCATGCAATGTATGGTTCCACAATCCTCAGCATGTTAATTGAAGCCTTGTTAAGCTTAACAAAAGGGTCAAAGCTGCAATACTTTTCCAACCTTTGGGCTAACATCACTGATGCCTCTGCTTCTGATCACAAAAGCTAACTTGGGTTCAGCAGGTACATAGTAGTTGTTTCACTAGTGTATATCTGTCTGTACTCCTCATGGTAGGCTTTAGCTTCTTCATAGATAACTTTTCTTCATATTTTACAGAGCTTTTTCATAGCCCTCTTCTTCTTCAAGCATTTGGCCTTCAGTATTGCAAAAGCTTTTTGCTTTTTCCAAAGGTATTCTGGAACTGATAGTAACTTCTTTTTGTCTATATCCGCCATGATTCCAGCCAGAAAAAGAATGACTAGATTAGTTTTGATTGAAAAATCTACACCAGCTTCACAGTGCTCCCCTTCACTGTGGCCACTCCACAAAAACTTGTATCTGGTTCTGACTTCTGTAAGTTGGTCTTCATTTGCCAACCTTGTTTCACTCAGGGCTGTTATTTGGATATGATACCTGCTGAGTTATTTTGCAACAAGAGCTGTTCATCTTTCAGGTCTACTGGATTTTGTGTTGTCTATAAGTGTGCACAAATTCCACATACTGATGGTGAGTGGAATCATGTTTGTAGAAGTTTTTGTACATTTTTTTGTGTTTTGACAGCAAGGTGGGATCTCTGCCTACTGCAGTAATCAGGCCAGGGTTGGGTAAGAAGACAGTTTTTAGGGCCTCTTTTCTAGCCCTTTCCACATACCAGGAGGTGAGCAGTGCAGTCCTTAAAGGGCTGCTCAGACACCCAGGAGGCTGCTGAATCCCACCACTGCTTCCAGTGAGAAGATACCCTATGGCTTGGGCCACCTGTGTGCAGCGTTACGACTGCAGTTCCCAGTGTATCCATATTTTGAGACAGGTAAAGACAGGTAAAAATGATGAAATGGTATGAGTGATGTCTTTTGATTTGTGCATAAATTGGATTTAAGTGAGGCAGAGTTGCATGAAGTCATCGGCCTCATTCTCTCTTCCAGAGTCATCACGATCCAGTGGCAAGACCCAGTGGCAGGACCAAGTCAGGTCCACTGGTGATGGCTCAAAATGCACAGTACCTGCTTCAGCTGCCTTCATAACCATTGGAAGACACTGTTCTCATTTGCCCAATGCACTGGGGAACATCTTCGCACGTTTAAGGTAGATACCCCAACTCACCAACAGCTTTGACACCTCTCAGTTACCTTCAACCTGGTTTGGTTGGTCTGTGGAAGTAGTTTGTTGGGATGTGGTCGCTGTGCCTGCTCTAGCTTCTGTGAGCCACAGGTGAGAGTCAGGTGGATCAGGAGACACCAAAGGTGGAAAGCAGCCCCAAAAAAGTCTTGGCAGCCCTCACAGCAGAGGTACTTCCCAGAACACACCCTACACCCCAGTACAAGGGTAGTACCCTGCATGACAACTTCCCTGGGGTTATTCCTTATTGGAGGGACTTCCAGCATTGTGACTCCCACTCACCAACTGCTCCATAGTCTAGCCTTCAAGCTGCCTTCCTGCTGTGCCTTCCATCCCCTGCCAACCATATGAACTTTCTGGCCTGAGGACCTTCCCCCACCCCAACCACTGCTGCAGGTCTCAGATTAATCTGAGATGTACAGCAAAGGCAGGTGGCAAAGACAATTCAGTACTGGCTTCAACAGCCAGTGACCCCAGGCCCCTTCATTTCTCCCCCACCCCCTGCCCCCATCATAGGAAATTCCCTCCTGGTCCTTCCCTAGTCAATATCCTATTCTCCCCTCTCTTTCTACTCTGTTACAGATTTTCTGGAAACTGAATTTGAGTCTAGCTCTAGCACTTACTATTGGAGTAACCTTTGGAAAGTAACTTTACCACTTGCTTTGTAGAGCTAGGACTTGGAGGTTAGTCAGTCTTTCAATATGCAATTAATTTTTTTTCTTTTTTTTTGGAAGGGGCAATGCAGGGCAATTGCAGTTAAGTGACTTGCCCAAAGTCACACAGCTAGTAAGGGTTAAGTGTTTGAGGTAGGGTTTGAACTCATGTCCTCCTTGACTCCAGGGCCGGTGCTCTATTCACTGTGCCACCTAGCTGCCCCCAAATTTTAAAATTAAAAGAAAATATTTTTTTTATTTGTTTTAATCAGACAAAGTCTGCCTTCTTATCCTTCCCGCTACCCCCCACCCTCCAACGGAGAACACAAGAGAAACAAATTCCAATACAAACATGGATGGTCAAACTAAAGAGATTTCCACATTGGCCATGTCCAAAACATATTTGTTTCATTTTGCATTCTGAGTCCTTTACCCTATCAGTAAGTAGATACAATGGCATGTTTCATCATTAGTCCTCTGAAATCTTGAGTGGTCATTACTCTGATAAGAATTCAGCTCTTTTCAGTATTCTATCATATTTATATACCATAACTTGTTCATCCATTCCTCAATATATGGACATCCTTTCAGATTCCCATTCTTTGCCACCTCAAAAAAAGTTTGAAATAGTTTTGCACATTCTTAGAGTTTGTTTTGTTTAGGACAAATACCTCTTTTAATCTTTCTTCTTTCCCCTCCCTCATTTTTCCCTTTCCCCTCCTATTTTCCTCTTGAATGAAATGCATTATTGTACTCAACTCTCTGGGTGTGTGTTTTCCCTTCATCTGACCAGTTCAGATGAGAGTGAGGTTCAAGTGTCAAGTACTCCCATCTACCCCCCTCTTTTGTTTATATATATTCAACAAGCACTTATTAAACACCTCATGTGTGCCCTAGCACATGTGTCTACTTTGAGGATTAAAAGAAAGGGAAAAAACAATTCCTGCTCTTGAAGAACTCAGTGAAATATGAAAGACAACATGCAAACAACTATGTACAAACACGACATATACAAGATAAAGATAATCACATTGAGAAGTATTAATGGAAATTAGGAGAGTCTCCCTGTAGAAGGCAGGATTTTATCTGGGACTTGAAAGAACTGGGGAAGAGAGGAGGTAGACACATAGAAGGAGAAATTTGGGAAAGAGAGGACAGCCAGAGAAAGTTCATTGAGTTGGGAGATGGAACAGTACGGAGATCAAGTCACTGGTTTACAGACTGTGTGAAGTGTAGGAAAGTATAAGGAGCCTGGGGAGGTAGGAGGAGGTCAGGTTATAAAGGGTTTTAAAAGCCTTTCCAAAAAAAGAGGATTTCTATATTTGATCCTAGGGGTAATAGAAAGCCACTGAAGTTTATTGAATCAGGAGATGACATGGTCAGACCAGGGCTTTAGGAAGATCAATTTGACAGTGGAATGGAAGATGGACTGGAGTAGGGAGAGACAAGACAGCTACTGTAATCATCCCAATGTGAGATGATGAAGGTCTGTATCTGGGAGACAGCAGTGTCAGAGAAAAGGGGGCATATGCTTTGAGGTATTACAAAGGTAGAATCCACAGGAATACTATTGTTCTATAAGAAATGATGAGCAGGCAGATTTCAGGAAAACTTGGGAAGATTTACATGAACTGATATTGAATGAAGTGAACAGAACCAGGAGAACACTGTACATAGTAAGAGCAACATTGTGGTATGACCAACTTTGATAGACTTAGCTCTTCTCAGCAATACAATGAACTAAGACAATTCCAAAAGACTCATGATGGAAAATACTGTCCACAACCACAGAAAGAACTATGCAATCTGAATGCAGATTGAAGCAGACTATTTTCTTTCTCTTTTTTTTAAGGTTTTTTCTTTCTTATGGTTTTCCCCCTTTGGTTCCAATTCTTTACAATATGACGAATGTGGGAATATGTTTAAACATATATGTAAAATCTTCTGTTTGGCTTTTCAAGTCATTTTAAAAAAATAAAATAAACATTTTGTAATATCTGGGAAAAAAGAAGGTAACTTATTGAACTTATTACCTACTTTTTTCAAAAGCCAGCTGTATGAAATGGACATTCATACTTTTGTATACAATCTTTTTTTTTCTTATATGCTGTGTTTGTGGAAAATGCTCATTTCAGGGGGGGATATATAAATTCAAAATATATTTTTTAAAAAAATTGTTTCCTTCCTATATTTGTTTTTCCTTTGAATTCATGAAAAGTTGTAATTTCATTACTTCTCTCTTCCTTTAATTATTGATTCAGTTGTAGAAATTCAAGCAAATAAGACAGTCCCCTGCAAGGGGAAAGACAACACAAACATTGATGCAAGAAAGCAGGGTGGTGATTCATGGCATGGTTTGAAGATTGTTTGGAAGTCAGGTGAAGGCTGAAATCTGAGAAAGAATGAGAAACTTCACCTGTAAAAGTCGTCTGTGGTTCCAGGGTCAGAGTCCAAGTATTTAGTCAACTTTTTAAGTCAGGACATCATGCTCATGTTGTCATTTGTCCTTGAGAACAAACAACAAGAATAAGTATGTGATAATGGAGGAAAATAAAGTTAGTCTTTCACAACATGACTATTATGGAAATGTTTTTCATAACTACATGTGTATAACCTATATTGAATTGCTTGTCTTCTCAATGGGGGTGGGTGGGGAGGGAAGAAGAAAGAATTTAGAACTCAAAGTTTTAAAAACAAATGTTAAAAATTGTTTTTACATGCAACAGGAAAATAGATATACAGGCATTGGGGTATAGAAAACTATCTTGCCCTACAGGAAAATAGAAGGGAAAGGGAGAAGGGGGGTGGTGCAGAATAGAAGGGAGGACAGACTGGGGGAAGGGGTAATCAGAATGCATGCGGAGAAAATGCGAAACTCAAAATCTTGTGGAAATGAATGTTGAAAACTAAAAATAAATAAATTTTTTAAAAAGGAGAAAAAGAAGTATGTGATAAATTCACATACTTGTTATTTTTGAAGCTGTTCTGCTTGTTTTTGTTTCTAACCAAACTTCCTGCTGTTTTCTTCTGTAAAGTTAAAAAAATGAATTATACCATTTTCTTTCTTTTCTCTTGTTAAAATTTTGGTAACCCTACTGTTATACTCACTCTCCCTCCAGCTCCCTGCCCCAGTGAAAAGAAAAAGTGAAGCATTTGTATCAAATATCTGTAGTTAAATAAAATGAATTCTCACATTGATAATGTCAGACAAGGCATATTTTTTTTTTTTATCTTAAGTCCATCAACTCTCAGACAGAAAGTAGGTAACATGTTCCATCATTACTTTGTCTTTCAGTGCAGAAAGCTTCTTTATGGTGGTGGAGAAGCTTCCCACTTCTCTGCAAACTGGGCTATATTGTGTATTATACTCTAGTTTTACTATAGGCTTCCGCAGAAAATGAATGTTCTGTTTTGGTGACTCTTTCAAAGTAACCGTCTCTACTTCCAGCAAGTTCTGATTTGTAGAATCTACTCTGTAGGCAGGTCAGTGGCTCAATGGCTAGTGCACTTGGATTGGAGTCAGGAAGTTCTTTAGTCTTTTTTTTTTTTTCAGTTTGTAACTCCAGTTGGGGTTTTCTTAGCAAAGATACTGGAGTGGTTTGGCACTTCGTTCTCCAGCTCATTTTACAGATGAGGAAACTGAGGCAAACAGTTATGAGTTAAATGACTTGTCCAGGCAAGATTTGAACTCAGGAAGATGAGTCTTCCTAAACTTCAAGCCAGGCATTCTATCCACTGCACCACCTATTGGAAGACTTGAATTCAAAATCTAGTGTTAAACACTTCCTAATTGTGTGGTCCTGGGCAAGTCATTTAACCTCTGTCTGTCTCAGCTTCCTCAACTGGAAAACGAGGGCAATAATAGTACTTATCTCTGAGGATGGTGTTGAGGATCAAATGAGATCATATGTGTAAAGTGCTTAGCACAGGGCCTGGTACGCAGTAGACACTTAATAAATACTTACTCCCTTACCTTTCCCCACAAGAGTTAATTTTTTGACAAATTCTTACCCTTCCTGTAGTCCCCTCATGCTAGGTCACATTTTAATGGCAGAACCAATTAGGATTCAGTTGAATCTTGCAAAACTCTCGCCCCAAGTACCTGTTCCTTCTACGCCCAGAGACAAAGGAAGATGTTAAACTGGTTATTTACACCTTTTCAAAATGAGGTATGATTATTCCAACCACTACTACTTGTAGCATGTCTACACTATCTGTTAAAGAAATTTCCCAAGGATACCTATCAGGGCATCCAAGACTCAAGGGCTATAAATTCTGTGGTTTTGCTTGTCTTCCCAATCGTCCCAAACCCAGCAAGCACATTATCTTGCATTCCCCCCAATTTGTATTATTTTATGATAATGGATTTATGCCCAGCTTTATTTTCCATCCCCAAACACCTTGATAGTCAATACTTACTTGCCTTCACCTAACAAGGACGACTTGGATGAGGCTGTCACAAACCAATGTAGAGTCCTCTTCACTGTTTTCACAGGTATTCCAGAAAGATTTTGATGGTACTATGTTTCAACATGATTCTACTTTAATTCAGTAAGTAGATGACCTTCAATGGAAGATTATAGGATTCTTTGCATCCACTCTTCACTCTTGCCTCTGAGGACCACAGAACCCTTAAAACTCAGCCAAAAACCTCCAGTTTCACCCATCTAAGGTCATGACATATCCTAGAGTGACCATTTCTCTTCATCTTCTCTATTCTTCTCTCTTGGTTTGACTCCTTTGTTGACAGCACTCATGAGAAACAAAGCTGGGAGGGGAGGAGGCTTTGGGCCCTCTCTGTTGTGGCCACTATGTGATTCTATGATACCAGCCTTGGTCCTTTGCCTTTATTCTTTTTTCTATTTTAGGTGAAGCAATTGGAGACTGACCTTGTGTGTTTCAAAAAGTCAGGAAGGAGAGTGAATTTTTGGCAGCATTCAGGCTTGGCAACTAGCTTAGCAATGATGGTTTGAGGAATAAAGAGTGATCTTTGGAAGTGGCCTTCAATATCCAGCCTAGTTATAAAGGAGTCAAGGATTCATCTCACAGCAATGCCACATATGTGTTGAATTGGATGGGACTGATGCTATGTAGAAACTGAGCTGATTTTTTGTGATGTCTAAGAACTGGAAATCAAAGGAATGCCCACCAGTTGGGGAATAACCAAACAAGCTGTGCTATATGATGGTAATGAAATATTATTGTGCTATAAGAAACAACAAGCAAGATGATTTCAGAAAGGAAAGACTTATATGAACTGATGCAAAGTAAAGTGAACAGAACCAGTAGAAAGTTGTACATAGTAACAGCAATATTTTTCAATGAACAGTGAATGACTTAGCTATTTCTCAGCAATACAATGATCCAAGACAATCCCAAAGGAGTAATACTAAAGCATACTATCTGCCTCCAGAAAAAGAATTGATATTGTTTGAATAGACTGAAGCATACTATTTTTACTTTCTTTCATTCTTTTCTTATATTTGAGTTTTCTCAAATATACACACAAATGTGTGTACTTTTGTTGTTACTATGTCTTTGAAGTAAAGTAGTTAAATGGAACGAGGGTGCTAGTCACTGGCATCTAACAATGGTAGGAATACAACCAGTGGGAACTCAAGCCAATGTCAGTAGAGAAGAGACACACAACCCCCTCATAAACACCCTAGAACTCTAAGAGGGCAACGTGGCCAGACTTGCTCTGAGAGGGTGTGCCAGAAGTACTGGATACACTCAGTTTTTAAGCCCCTGCAAGAACTAATTCCATGCACCATCACCCCCACAGGCTCTACCTTACTTCTGGTAGAGTAAAGTGGCTTTTATTATCATTAATGGAGTATTGGCTAGAATCTCAGTCTTAGGACTAACTGATTATGCTAAACCTTTTTACTTCCCACTGCCAGGAGAAGAAAAGAAAAAATCAGCTGATGGATGGGCTGGGGGCAGAAGCTGGGGCCTGGCTGAGGGGGGAAACCTCCTGACCATCTGTCTCTTCTTTAGCAAGTGGAGCTGATTACACCCTTCTAACTCTACTTCAACTCTGAGCTGATCTTCCAGCACTTCCAGGTGTAGAGATTAATCACCAATTTCTTAATTCTTTGGACTAGTTTTTTATTTAATATTATTTTCTTATATCATTACTGCTGAATGCTCAAAGAAGACTCTTTCCAAGGCTGGAGAGCAGACTTTATGTTCATATTTTTAAATTTTTATTTATTTTTAGTTTTCAACATTGATTTCCACAAGATTTCGAGTTCTAAATTTTCTCCCCATCTCTTCCCCCCTACTCCAAGATGGCTTGCATTCTGATTTTCACCTCTTTCCCCAGTCTACCCTTTCTTCTATCGCCTCCCTTTATTTCTTTCCCCCTTACTTTCTTGTAGGGCAAGACAGATTTCTATACCCTATTGCTATGTTTATATTTCTTTTGGGGGGGCCTCTTAATGACTCTTTTGAGTTTGTTAGCTTAGTTTTCTTGGGCCAGGCCTTTACTGTCATGCTTGTCTACATATGGAGCCAAAGGAATCCACATGTTCCCATGAACTTTTTTGGCATTTTCAACTTCCAGGCCTCTTTTCTGCCCTGGGCACTCATGGGCTTTTCCTTGTAACTAGGCAACATGATCATTGTAGACCTCCTGGGAATTATATTTGGACACATTTTTTTCTTGGAATGTATATTTCCCAATCAGCCGGGGAGCAAGAATTTTGAACACACCTGCTAGTTTGAAGGCAATTTTTGATAAACTAGATGATGATCCCAGTTCTATACAACCCTTTATCTGAAGAGTGACCAGAAGGCTTTACCTGGGGCAAAGGTCATTGCCTCGGAGGCTAGGAGAGCAGTGCTGAGTGCAAATCCACCTGAGAAGGGAGAATTTCATTGAGATATCCTCCGAGATACTTTTACTCTTTATTTCAGAAGTATGGACAGGCTTGAAGCTTTCTAGTTTTTAAATCCAGAAACACTTTATGCAATGTTACACTGCCTAATCTAAGAGACCTTTCAAGCAGTTTGCCCATGTTTCTTCCCTTGACCATTATTTTACTGGTACTGAAAGTTCAATCTATTGGAACCAAAAAAATGGAAGAAACATTTGCTACCTATTCTGTAACAAGTACTCCTTTACTTGTGTGATAAAGTGCAAGGCAGAGCTTCCTCCTAGTCATGTTCTTTGACAGAAGAGCCCAATGTTCATGGAAGTTTCAGAGAGGACAAAGCAAAACTGAATTTTTTTTCTCTCTCACTGGGAAAAAAAAAAAGAAAAGAAAAAGAAAGGATTTGCCCTAGATGTCCTCACCCAGACTCCAAAGAGATTTTTCCTGTAGTCTATTTCTAGGGCAGCTAGATGGTGTGGTAGATAGAGCCCTGGGCCTGGAGTCAGGAAGACTTATCTTCCTGATTTCTTTTTTTTTTTTTTAAGGCTGCTCAAAGTTTATTAGTTTCAGTTGAGTACAAAGTAAACAAGTTACTGAGGCTGCTGAAAAGCACACAGGTGATGCAGAAGTAAAAAAAAAAAACAAACCAAATAGCAGTGTGGTTTCTTTGACTTGTTTTTTGGTGTCTTGCTTTTGTTTTTCTTAAAAAAAAAAAAACACCACGCACACCCCCAACTACTTCTACACTTAAGCAGCCCATCTATTCTAAAGGAATAGGTGGGACAGGGAAGGGGGGAAGGGAAATAGGCTCTGATGCCCAGCACCCTTCAGAAGGGGGGAGCAGCGTGGAGGGTGCTGCTGCTCATGCAGAAGGCCCAGTGCTGGTCTTGCTGGGCTCACTGACGTGGCTGACATGCCTGACATGCTGCTTCCTTATGGCCTCCTGAGCCAGGTCACAGGTGATGGTGCCATGAGCAACCTGGAAAGTTCCTGAGTGCTCTGGGGATTCCAAAACAGTTGTTATGAATGGATGACTCAACTTGCCAAAGAAGAAGCCTGCCCACCAGTGGCCTGGGTCTGATTTGGGAAGACCAGGATGGTGGGGGATCACTTCCCCAGAGTACTCAGCACTTCCACAGGAACTGTTACTGGAAGTAGAACCCAGACGCCTGCAGTAGTAGTCATGGGTTGCTAAAAGTGAACTGCTGGACGCGATTGCTGCCATATTGCTTGTTCTTCTTATGATGATGTAAACCTTAGCGGCAGCTCCCGAGCAGCCCCTGTCAGGCAGTGGGCTGCAGCGGACGATCACGGGTGACCTGGCTGGGGAAAGGGACGCTAGGCCACAGAGCCCATTTGTAAAGGAGATTACAGGAGGATACTCCACGGCAACGAAAATGCGAGAGTTCTTTGGGTTTTCATCTTCCTGATTTCAAATGTAGCTTCAGACATTTACTAACTGTGTGACCCTGGGTAAGTCACTTAACCCTGTTTGCCTCAGTTTCCTCATCTGTAAAATGATCTGGAGAAGGAAACTGGAAGGAAACCATGACCCGAATGGGGTCATGAAGAGTCAGACAGGACTGAAAAACCACTGAACAACAGTAGCCTATTAAAGCATAGCTCCTTATTCTGGCTAAAATGCTTCCCTCTTCCTTCTACATAGTCATGGCTGGCACTTCTCTTATTGAACTCTGAGGAATCTTGATTCTCCAGGCCCCCCCTTCCTGTTGCTATTCCCCACTCTGGAGTAGCACTCCTTCTAAAGACTAAAGATATTTTTAAAGATATTTGATAAGCAATGCGTATCAAATACCTGATTAACTAGATGGAAATGTTGTTATCAGTAGTGATGAGGTGCAGGCTCTGGGACCCTCCTTGAGCTCTCCTTCCATCATCATAGAGACTAAAAGGTTTTTCCTAGATTGGGTAAAGCTAATGCTGGAGTGTTGGTCAATTTAGTCTTCAGAGTCTCAAAAGCTTTCACCTGGTGGTCTGGACCCCACTCTAGACAGAATGAGTCAGGGCCTTGAGTAGCCATTAATGGCTGCAGTCCCTCCCAGGCCTTGGGTTTTGATGGGGACACACTTTAGGATCTAGGAGCCAAACAAATGCTGGACTGGCAGAAATAGCTCACCCAGGAATTTCCTGATCCCAAACAATTAACTCAACTATCTCCCACAACTCCTGAGAGAGCATGGGAAGATCAGGGAGGCTTAACTAGAGAAAACTGGCTTCCCAATTTCACCAACAGGTCCCTTCCCAACAAGGGGACAGGATAAGAGGAGAGCATAAGGAAGGAGTGTTCAAACAACAGAGCCTCAAATAGGCAGGGGACTGGGTATGTCTGGAGACATCCCTTAGTTTTCCCTTCCATGCCCCTAACCTGACTGGTCAAGGGGAGGATAGAACCAATTGGTTAGAACAGAGAACTTAGCCATAATAAAGTGAGCAACCTTACCTTCAGCCTCGATGCTTGCCCAGAGTTCAGTGAGAGATGGAGAAAGTGGGAGCATTGCCAAGCCCCATGCTCCCAGTCACTCCAAGTCTTGAGAAGACTGTAGAACAGGGTACTGGGAGTTGACTCTGCCACTTTTCCAACCTCGGGGACAATCCTTCCTCCAATGTCCCTCCTGGTCAGATGGGCACGGATCTAGAGGTGTTGGTTCCTGGGGCTCCCTCTGAGGGGGTGCCCTGGAGGAGCACTCCTTGGACCAGTGACTCTCCTTGTTGCATCAAAAACAGGTTTTCCCACTGCCCAAGTGACTGGGCTTACTTCAAAGGGGTGCCTTGGGGGGGCTTTTCCTGGCCATGGCAGCAGCCAAGAATTGGGTGTGTTCTCTATCTCTGGTTCGTTCCCTGCATTCTTTTTCCTCTGCTGCAACTAGGTCCCTGATATTAAAGACTCCAAAGACTCCAATTTCTGCAGTTTCCTCCTAATATCTGGGGCTGACTAATGAAATATATGTTAAGGATTGCTGCCCCTTCTATAGAGTCAGAATCTAAATCTGTGTACCTTTTAATAGCTTCTACCAATTGGTCTTGGAAAATGGCAGGGTTTTCCCTTTTTCTCTGACCCTTATGATAATTTACTTGCTTCTGAAATGCAGTTCTTAGATCCAACTGGCAAGGGGAAAGGTCAACTGGCACTGAGGAGGGGAAGGCATCAGAAGAGGAGACACCCCTAATACTGCTGTGGGGGTAGGGCCTGAGGCCTGAGTGGGTGTTGCCTCAGGGGGAGGGGCCGCAGAGGGAGGCACCTCAGCAAGACAGGTGGTTGGGACCTGAGCAGGAGTCCCTGAGGGGGCAAGGGCTGAAGCCAAAGCCATAGGAAGGAACGTCCCCGTTGCCCCTTTGTGAAGAGGGTCTAGCTTCAAGCATCTCACAATCTTTTCTGAGCTAAGAAAGTTCAACAAAGGCCATTGAGTAGGCAACTTCTATCCATCTTAAAAGACAACCCAAAGGTGAACTTTTGGGAGCTACAGGCGTAGGGCCTGGAAGTCCCTTCTTCCATAAAGGAAGGTTTGGGAGTAAAACAAACAAAACAGGGCAAAAAACCTACAAAAAATACCTTGAGCTTTCCCAGTTCCCTAGCGCCAAGAGAATTGAAAGAATCTGCCTTGCATTTCCAGATAGGACATCTGTCCTTGTCCTCTGTTCTTTAGAAGCTGCACCCATGTCCATGTTCTCCAACATAACCAAACTGGACTGAGAACCTGAGGTCAGGCAGAGTACAAGACAGCCTCCTAGCTGTCTGACCTAATGGGACCTGAGAGGTCAGGCCCACACCCATTACACCAAAGGAATTTGGGTCCCCTTAGTTTGAGGGAGGAATGATGAAGTCCAGGCTCTGGGAGTCCCCTTGAGCTCTCCTTGAATCTTTGAGGTATGGGCTCTGGGAAACCCCTTGAAGTCTGATTAAATCTTCCTACTTGATGAGGCATTTGAAGAGGCCATAAGTTTTTCATTGCGGCTGGGCCCAAACCTCTGTTACTAGCCTGGCCCTTCATTGTCCATCTGCTTCCCACCCTTGAGCCTATCAAAATATCAATCCACCCTTGCACTGACCTCATTAACTCCTCCTGAAGACCCTCCCCAAACTCATTACTGGAGCCTGACCTCATTGACTCCTCCTGAAGACCTTCCCCAAGCTCCTCCTCTAGACTACCCCTAGATTCTTCTGTACATAAGACCCCATCTTCCCTCCATGTGGTGTGAGAGCGCCATAGAATGACCTAGCATAGACTTACTCTGTCCCTCTTGCCCAATGCAAGCATCACAGATACCTAGGCTCCTTAAGAGTCTACCCCCATATGGCGAACTTTTAACGAACTTTCAACAAGTTTTGCTTTCCTTTGGCTGAGAAGACGAGTCAAATTCTTTTGGCAAGATCCAGCTTGTTGGTATTTTGGGATCCAGAGCACCCCTAACCCTCTTTATGGGTAACCCCTTCAGTAGGATATAACATCTAGGCCCAAAGTCCTGGCCTCAGACCTGCTTCCTTATTGTCTTCCCTTCCAGTTAGTGAACCTCATGGCTTCATTTCTGTCACTGACCTCTCACTGATCTTAAAAAAAAGATCTCTTTGTTGAACCCAGACCTTGTCTTTTTGTTGATGAGTCCTGTCAAATAGATGAAGTTGAGTCCTGCAGAGGCTAGGTGATTCATAATCTATGAGTCATTAGAAAGTAAACCTTTGCCTAACATTTTCTTTCTACCCAGGCTGTAATATCAGTTGTCCTTATTCTAACCTCTGGTAAATCTTGTATTGCTTATACTGATTGTCTCTAGGCCTTTAGAGTAACTATAGCCATGGCTATAACCAGCTGTGGAAGTGGAGAGTCTACCTCACTTTGGGTGGAATCCAGTTTACTGGTTCTTTAGATTAGATAAGATTGCCTGGTGCTATTCACAAAATTGTACAATTGGTAGACTTCTTGGTCAACATTGTGGCTTCTCTATCCCTTTGGAGTGTATGATTGTTACTTTTCTGATGTAAGAGTAGGATGTGGATTAAGTAGTCACCCATTCCCCTTAAAGAGATTAGATCTCTTTAGAGATAAGATAAAGTGATAAGTGATAGGTTAAACAAAAGATCAATTAAAAGACTGAGAAGTCTTGACTATCAATCAATCAGGCTTTGGACTAAGTAAGAAAAGTCTTTGGGTAAACTTTCTGAACAAGATGAAAAAACTCAGTCATAGTCAAAGACTTTTCTATAAAATATGCTAGAAGATCAAAGTTATTCCTGATATTGGAGCAAGTATGGAGTCCCAGTAGAGAAACTGCTTGGTGGGAAAGGGTCTTATCTGTGATAAATATTGGACCTTTTCTCTTTGTGGAGACCTACTAGAGAGATTCTCTGTGATGGACTATTTTTGGACACTTTCATTTTCAGAACTTTTTTTTCTTCCTTAGAGGTAGAACAAATTTTCCAGTGTGTTTCCTTAAGTCAAATTAGTTCTTTTGAAACAACTTTTGCCTATTTGAATGCTTATGTAAGAATATTTACTGTATTGCTGTGCCCAGGAAGAGCATTGTAGCTATTATGAGAAGTATGGACTTTGAATTCCTAGAATACTAGTGCCTAGCAATATGCTTAGAACATACTATAATGGCTCATAAATGTTCATATTTTTCTTTTCCTTTCTAAACAGTCCTAAACTATTTGGCTTGTGACATGAATCCACGAAGTTTGTCTGAGACTCTTTCAGACTATTGGTCCCTAGGAGGAATCTATTTGCTGGGTCAGAATCCCAAGTAGTCAACACGAAATGCTTAACCCCTTTTACTGGGAGACTCACCTTTGTTTGGTATGGCAATGGCAATAGCCATACCAAATTGCTGGTTTGGAAATGGCAAACCATTCCTGTATCTTTGCCAAGAAAACCCCAAATGGGGTCAGGAAGTCAGACATGACTGGAAAACGACTGAACAGCAGTAGGCCACTATAGCAAAGCTAACTCTGGCTACAACCTTTACTCTTTCTTATAGGTGCTTGTGGCCGTGCTTCTCAATTGATAATTTAACCTTGTTTTTGGCACTAAAAAAAGTTTACTTGTCCTATTACTGATATGTTTAGAATATCAATAGGATTGTCCTTGCAATGGCAGGGATCCTTGGGAGGATATTCTTGGTGCCTTTTGCTATAGGGATGTAAAGAAATTTTACCTTCGTTTTTAGGAAATCACCTATGGCACAGGAAAATTTTGGTGTGCTCCATGTTGAAAAGGACACTTTGAAAATTTTGTCTGGACCTCAGACTGGATTCCCTCTGTGTTTCAGGGATTCCTGGAGAAAATTTGTGTTTCTCTATGTTGTTGTAGGGATGCATTTTACTGATGAATTTAAACACATTCAATAAATAGGGAGTATAGAGCAAGGAGTAAGGGACGCTTAGAGAAAGATGGGAAATGTTGACCCCTTCCCACCCTCCCACTCTAGGACTCAGAGCTCAAGAGTAAAGGACTGATTTCCAACAGGGGAAGAGTCCCATATGCTCTGTAATCTCCTTAAACACCAAGCATTGTTTCTGAGATAGGAAGCTTGAATTTAACTCCTTTTTAAGAAGCTAGTTGATACAGGTGACTTCAGAGTAGAGGGATCCATTTAGTGGGGAGAGGAGGAAATCTTCCAGCTTTACTTGGGCCAACTGCCAGTGTTGTTGTAGCAGTTGGTACCTAACTGAGCCCAGAATAGAGGGGTACTGCTGGGAGATAGGGAAAGGGAAAGAACCCTAACCAAGTTTTGCTACACAAGCACCAAGATACATTGGTTTGGCTTTTTAAAGGGTCTGGGAGTGATTTTCGATCAACAAATCTATGGATAGATGAACTCTAGTTGATTTGCTGGGAACAGCTAGTATCAAAATTGGATGGGTGGGACAGCTAGGTGGCATGGTGAATGGAGCACTGGCCCTGGAGTCAGGAGGACCTGAGTTCAAATCTGACCTCAGACACTTAACATACACGCAAAAACTAGCCATGTGACCTTGGGCAAGTCACTTAACCTCACTTGCCCTACCTTCCCCCCTCCAAAAAAAAAAAAAAGCAAAAAAAATTTTCTTTTAAATTGGAGATGGGGAGAATATAGGCTTTGATCTTGGTCTAGGTCTCCTCCCCTCTTGCCTCCAGATGGAAGAGGAACTTGCAAGCTTCAAAGGGGCTTGAGAATTTTGGACTTCCCATTAATGTCCCAGCATTGTCCCCCCTCAACAACAGCAGCTGGCAGTAGAGTATGTGTTGGGAACCAAGAACAGATTGTACATAGATTCAAAGAACCTAATAAAGAATCTATACTATGACAAAGGGGAGTTTGAGTACCTCCCAAAAGGAAGAAAGGACTTCTAATAACCAGGAATTGAATTATCCCTTGGCCACATGTGTTCTTTAAGCTTGAGCCCACTTTCCTCTAGTCACTATATGTGTTTCTGAGGGAATGTGTCCCAAACTTTTCAGGGGGATATTTTTTAACAGTTTTTTTGAAATTATATAAGCTTAGTAAATACTGCTTTCTAAAGGCTACTTAAATGTGGCTAAGTGATTTCCAACTGATAATTTTGGGTTAGGGTAGAAATCAGGAGGATGCTGAGCCTTAGTATTAGAAAGGATACTGCCCGTTGTGAACTGATTCAACCATTTTGGAGTGCAATTTGGAACTATACCAAAGGACTTTAAAACTGTGTATACCTTTTGATCCAGTCATATCATACTAGGGTCTGTATTCCAAAGAGATTATAAAAAGGGGAAAGGACCTACATGTACAAAAATATAGCAGCTCTCTTTGTGATGGCAAAGAATTGGAAACCGAGGGGATGCCCATCAATTGGGGAATGGCTGAACAAACTGTGGTATAAGAATATAATGGAATATTATTGTTCTATAAGAAATGATGAGCAGGCAGATTTCAGAAAAACTTGGGAAGATTTACATGAACTGATGTTGAGTGAAGTGAGAAGAACCAGGAGAACACTGTACACAGTAAAAGCAACATTGTGGGTTGCCCAACTTTGATAGACTTAGCTCTTCTCAGCAATACAATGATCTAAGACAATTCCAAAAGACTCATGATGGAAAATGCTATCCACATCCAGAGAAAGAACTATGAAGTCTGAATGTAGATTGAAGCATATTATTTTCTCTTTTTTTTGTTTTGTTTTTTCTTTCTTGTGGTTTTTCCCTTTTGTTCTGATCCTTCTTTCACAACATGACAAATGTGGAAATATATTTAACATGATTGTGCATGTATAGCCTATATCAGATTGCATGTTGTCTTGGGGAGGGGGGAGGGAATGAAGGGGGAAAATTTGTAACTCAAAATCTTATAAAAGTGAATGCTGAAACCTAAAAATATATATATATATAT
>CM053585.1:410112240-410133978 GCA_028646515.1 Pseudochirops corinnae
GTATATATACATTTGTATTCCCTTCACCTATCCTCATACTGAGAAAAGTTTCATAAGTTACAATAGATTTTTTTTAATACAGTGTGAGATGAATGAAAAACTAGACAGTTTCTGGGTAATTAATAATTGATTTATTAATTAGGCTAACTGATAATCAAATTGATAGTCAGTGGCTTCTCTCAGTAACCAAAGACATGTAATGAAGACACTGAATGCATTAAATATTTTTAGAAAAGGGGGTGCCTCTGACAAGTGAAAATGAATCCTAATTGGTGAACAATTAATGAGGGAGTGGGCATATTAATGAGGAAGTGGGCTAAAAGGCTTCAGCTCTTTCTGCTGAGGCTTGATCATGAGATTCAGTCATCTGGACAAAGGGATCTACCTTCACCCAGATCACTCTGGTTAGTTTTCTCCTTCATGAGTTAGGTTACCCTAAATTCCAAAGGAGGGGGTGCTAGGGCATGGACTTAATGCTTTGTGGCTAGAATTCACTTAGATTAGATTGTTTATACTTAAAACAAGTAAGCTCTTGTTAGTTAGGTGGGGTCTAGTTCAAGATCACAGACCCTTGTTGTGAGAGAATGTACTCGGAGGAATTGGGCAATCTCATCTATTAATCTTGTCCTTCAAAGACTAGCTGATGGGAGAGGAAGGTGGGGTAGTCCCCAAATAAGGAAATAAAGAGAAAAAGCCTTAATCCTAATTTATTAATTGGTTATTAATTGAAACAGAATCAGTTATTAATTAAAACAGGAAAATAATTACCTTCAAGTGGTAATATCACATCTGTGTTTAAGATTGTGATTAGGTAGCTATTTGGAGTATATGGGATACGGGGACTCCAAAAATCCCCTCCCCAAGAAAAATAAAAAATCGGAGGCATCTTGAAGAAGGAACAGGAAGTTTTATTCTCTTCCCCCATAGGAAGAGGGCAGTGCTCTCCATGGTGGGGACAAGGAGAGGAGGCATGTTACAAAAGACAGAACAAGAATTTACACCCTAAGGCAGTCAAGGCCCCTTTCCCTGGCTGTCCCTTCTCCCATTGGCTAAGAGGTGAGCTCTCAGTCTTGGCTCGAAATCTAACTCAAAGGTAGATGACAAAGAAGCCTGTCACTATCTCCTAGTGGCAGGGAGATGGGACAGGAAGCCAAGGTATCATCCATGCCCTTATTTGGTAAACACCAAAGCAAGGGAGGGGAAAAGGTCACAAGCAAGGGTGGGGTCAAAAACTCCTGAAAAGGGCCTAATGCTTAAGTGTGTGGTATGCAAGGGTGGAGGACTAAAACTCCTGAAAGGGGCTTACAGTTTATGACAACAAGGAAAGGGGGGGAAGGGTCCTAGGCTGTGTAAACCCAGGACTCAGGTCTGTCTGGTCTTACAAAAGTCTATCTCTGTTTTCCAGATAGTTTTTCTCTCTTCTCATTCTGAGGAGTCTTCACAGAGGGTGCAGAGAGTGTACCCCACTCAGGAGGACAGATTAGAAAGGGGAGAGACTAGAGTTAGGGAGACCAAGTAGGAAGCTATTGTAATAATTCAGGTCAAGAGGTGATGAGGGCCTGACCTAGAGTAGGTTGTGTTAGTGGAGAGAATAGGATGGAAGAGAGAAATGTAGAGGCAAGATTTATAAGACTGGACAAACAATCGGACGTGGGGGTTGAACAAGAAGGAAAAGTCAAGGAGGATTCCATGATGGTCAGACTGAGTTGCTGGAAGGATAAATAGTATCATCAACAGAAATGGGGAATTCTGGAGAATGCAAATGCTGTAGGAAAAAGACCATGGTTCAAAGTTTGGGTATGAGTTAGTAAAAGTTTCATTGATATTACAAACATAAAAAAAAACCAAAGCATTCTATAGATCAGAATCGTCAACTGAATGACTGTAGGGCAGTTATCTAGATCATGGATTGTTAATCTGGTTTTGGGAAGGACGGTTTGTTGTGTTTAAGGAGCTATCTTGTTGGTCTCTAGGGTACAGACTTTTCTCTGTAAATCAGCCTTGCAAAAGAACTGAGATTAAGGGAAAAATCTAAACACGAAGTTGATATACCTACTCATTTATACTGAAATTATAGCTAGTTTAAAGTAAGTATCTGAGAGGGCAGCTAGGTGGCGCAGTGATAGAGCACCCATCCTGGAGTCTGGAAGACCTGAGTTCAAATCCGACCTCAGACACTTGACACACTTACTAGCTGTGTTACTTTGGGCAAGTCACTTAACCCCAATTGCCTTGCCTTCTCCCCTCCAAAGAAAAAAAGTGAGTATCTGAGGTCAGATTTGAACTCAGGAAGATAAATCTTCCTGATTTGAGGGCCAGTACTCTATCCATTATACCGCCAAAAAGAGGTTTATTTATAAGTAAAGGTCACAAATAAGGTTGGGAAGTAGAAAAAGAGGACAAAAAATAATTATTTTTCTTATTCAATTGTGTCTGACTCTTCATGACCCCTTTTGGTGTTTTCTTAGCAAATATACCAGAGTGGTTTTGTATTTCCTTCTCTAGTTCATTTTCTAGATGAAGAAGCTGAAACAAACAGGGTTAAGTGACGTACCCTGGGTCACACAGCTAGTAAGTGTCTGAGGTTGGATTTGAACTCAGGAAACATGGGTCTATCCACTGCGCCAACTATATTTGTGTTATGACAACAGGACAGTCTTTAATGGTTGATTCAGAAATGATCACCACATTGGTAATCAGTTGTTTCTTGAAATAATTTCATATTTTTGGTAGATTTAGTGTTTTGTGTTCTCCACAATCTATATTTCTGTTATTGGAAAATATATAGAATACATAGACAGAGGGCACAGAGTGAGTTGAATGTGAAGGGATGATATAAAAAAATAAAATTAAGAGGTGAGAGGAATATATTGGGAGAAGGAGAAGGGGAGAGATAGAATGGGATGGACTATATCAAATAAAGGAGGCAGGAGAAGGTTATTACAATGGAGGGGAAGAGCAGGAAGGTGAAAGGGAATGAGTCAATCATATTCTCATTGGATTTGGTTTAAGAAAGGAATAACATACACACTTGTATGGGGTGAGTAAAAACTTCTCAGGCAGTTTGAGATTGTTAACTTCCCTCTTCTTCCTTCATTGCTGTAGTCAATCAGCAGCAAGCCTCTTGGGAATCTTTCGACCCCCCCCCCCCCCCCTCCCACACACACACTGTCATTTTCTTTTGTCTGCTTTCCCGCCTCAGGGGGCCCCACCTCAGGGGGCCCCTCCTCCCAGCCAGTGGGAGTCAGGGACAGCTCAGGATCATTCCTCCTCCCTTGCTTTGGGACCCCGCCCCCCTTTTCTTGCTGTCCCATTTGGGGAAGAATTTGGTGAAGTCTGCCTCTCAACCAGCAAGAGAGGAGACAGTTGGGAAGGGGGCTTGACTGCATTAGGGTATAAATTCTTGCACTGTCTTTTGTAACACACTTCCCCTCCACGATGAGTCATGGGGAAGACCGCCCTCTTCTCCAGGGGAAGAGAATAAACTCCTGTTCTTATGCTAAGAGATCTCTGTTTTATTTTTTTATTAAATTAAGGATGAGGGTTATTTTTCATCCCAAACACACTCAATTGGTTATTTTACCCTACAGAAAAGTAGAGGGGATATGATAGAAGGGAGGGATATGATAGAAGGGAGAGCAGATTGGAGGAGAGGGTAGCTAGAAGCAAACACTTTTGAAAAGGGACAGGCTCAAAGCAGAAAATAGAATAAATGGAGGGCAGGATAGGATGGAGGGAAATATAGCTGGTCTTTCACAATATGATTTCTATGGAAACGTTTTGCATAACTACACATATAGAACCTATATTGAATTGTTTGTCTTCCCATTGGGGATGGGGAGGAGGGGAGAATGGAGAGAATTCGTAACTCAAAATTTTTAAAAACAAATGTTACATGAGATTTCTACTAAGCTTATTTCCCTTAATTCTAGGCCATAACTTTCAACATATTTTTTACTACCTTTTCTAGGCTGTTAGGGACAGGATTGGTGTCTGATAGATCAGGTTGGATGCTGGGATTAAATGAGGCACTCCTAGGTCATTGAACAAGTAACAAAAAAGATATTTATCCCTGAGGTGATAAGGATATCATAGAACTTAGCTTGGCTAGACAGAGTCTCACTTATCTCCTATGGAAATATGTATGGAATGTGATATCTTGGGAAATCCACCAGATCTGATGGGTATTAATGGCATATGAGTGGGCCATTTTATTTATATCCTTAGGTGACCAGAAAGTCACCAATAAAGTGAGAGGATGTCAGGGAGATGTGTCAAGGAAGCACACCTCAAACCTTGTCTCATTAGTCAATAAACATTAGGCACCTATGGCACCTCAGCACCTATGTGCCAAGAACTGTGCTAAGGGCTGGGGATACAAATATGAAAATGAAATACAATCCCTAACCTCAAGGACCTTACAATCTAATATGGGAAGAGAACTCATAAAAGGAAACTGAAAAGGGAGAATGATATTGGGGATAACCAGCAAAGAAGCATGATGTTCTCTGGAAGGGCTATTCAATTAATGTAAGGGATAATTAGGTCATAGATTCAGAGTGGGAGTGGACCTTCGGGGTCATCTGTTCCAATAGCTTTATTTCACAGATGTGGAAACTAAAGGCCAGAGAATGACCAGCCTAAGATCAAACAGCTATAAAGTGTCAGAGGAGGGATGGAAACAAACAGAAAAAACTGAGTACCAGAGAAAAGCGACTTGTTGAATTTCTTTGAGAAATCAGGAAAGTTCCCAGCAAAAAGGTGTTACAGAAAGATATAGTTCTGGAAATGCTAGTAATAGCAGTCAGACAAAAGAAAGGCATAAAAGAAAGGCAATAAGACAAAAGAAAGTTAAAGAGGAGATAAAACTATCCTTCGTTTTCGATGACAAGATGATTTACTCAAAATTATCTTAAAATTATTCTTAATTTACTAAAAGCTTTAGCAAAATTGCAGACTATAAAATGCATAAAACATGTGTAATAGTATATAATATCAACATATCTTATCTTTTAATATCATAATAATCCAGACTTCTCTAGCATGAAGTGAAGGCCAAAAAATTTTATGTGGATTTTCCAGAGGGCAGGGGCACCATCCCCTTAACCCCTAAGATATAAAATGGGATAACCATAATAACAAAATCAAAGAGGTGATAACTGAAAAAGAAATATGATCCATGACTTCAGATACTCACACACAAAGGTACAAGGTGTGTCTGCAGTGAACAAGGGAAGCTAGAGGTTCTAACACAAGGAAGTATATTTGAACTCAGTTAGTCCCAGCTTCATTTTGGAAACAGTTCCCACAAATTACTTCAGCATTCTTGGGGAAGATGATCACCAACCAGAGAATGATCCTGGTTTTCTAGATGGCTCATGCCAGGAGGCAGTGAAGAGTCTAGGCAAAATACAATTATCCCTTCCACACCTTGGGGCTCAGGGGAACAGCACTTATTCGATCTGGAAAATTCACATAAAATTTTTTTGGGCCTCCCTTTGTACCGGATAAAGCTGAATTATTCTGGTATTAAAAAATAAAATATTGATATTATACTATACACACATATTTTATGCATTTCTGAGTTTCTAAACTTTGTGTCATCTGCTGGCCTTCATGACTCAGAGGTTCCCAAATTTATTTAGCCTACCTCTTCCCTTTAAAAAAAATTGCCCAGCACTGCCCTGGGGTTAGGTTAACCCTTATTTTTATTCAATGCCCCCAGCAATTATACCTGAGGCTACTGCTAACCCATCTTGGATCTTTCAAGCAACCCGCAGGGGGTGGTATTTCTTTGGAAATCTATGCTTCACCTGTTGTCTGTGGCTTCAGCAAAACTCTCCAAAAACTCCAATTACTTATGGGTACCTGCAATATATCAAAACTGTATTGGGGAAAAGTCTAGATGTGGAAGGGATAACTATAAATTTCTTATTTGGCAGTCCTGCAAAATGCTTTATGTTCTGATGAGGTTTGTCTTAGCTTCTAAGAGGATATAATAGTACTAAGTTTCTATGTCATGTTTTACGTCTTTGTCAATGTGGGAATTTATTATATTCAGCATTTTTAGGTGTAGGAATGTTTGGTTTTGACTTTGCCATCATCTACCCTAGGCTTTCCAAGGATAGATTGCTTCAGTTTTGCTACTCGCACCTAATTAGGGCCCCCAGTCGCTTCTGCCTCTTGAGGGGAGGACTAAGGACACAGCTGAAAAAAACATCAAAAACTCCCATAGCTTCCTTTTAGAGGGCTCCACTTGTCACCAGCTGCTCTGCTTGGTCCACCACCATCCAGGTACCCTCTGGCATTCCCTCCTCATTTCAGCTTCCTTTTGGGTTGTCTACCCCGACTACATTGGAAGTTCCTTGAGGGCAGGGACTCTTTCCTTTTTATCTGTATCTCCACCATTTAGCAAAGTGCTTGGCACATAGTACGGGCTTTAAAAAGGTTTACTCTATTATATCTAGGAAATAAATCACCCGTCTCATAAATACTTGGTCTGCCTTATGTGTGTGGGTCCAGAGCCGAGGGGTCTCTTCAGTGTAGAGAACAGGCATGTGCTCCAGTCCCTTGAGAATGTTACCCCTGTTAGATAGGAAGGCAGTTTTCTCTCTCCTTCCTTTTAGGTTTTAAAAACCCTTTTGATTGTATTTGCTAGACTCTTGGCAAGTAACATTCTCAATAGATTTGGTCCTTGGCCAAGAATCTGTCATTCTTATGTTTTAAGCTATTATTTGAAGTCCCCTGATTTCCCTCCATTAAGCACTGACTGTATCTGCAAGAATGATAACATATATTGACCTAAGATTTACAAAGTACTTTCCTCACAACTCCTTGAAGTAGGCTATTAAAATATCATCAGCCCATTCTAAAGATGAGAAAAGTTTTAGAGGTCAAGTGAAAAAAAATTTTAAAAAGGTCAAGTGCATGACTATACATGCATAATATATATCAAACTGCTTGCCTTCTCAATGAGGGGGAGTGGGAGAGAATTTGGAACTAAAAATTTTAAGAACGAATGTGCCAAAGATATTGAACTGAATATTTATCCAAGATATTGACTGGACATTATTGTTCAGGCCCTAAAGCAGTTCTCAACCTGTGGGTCACGACCTCTTTGGGGGCGAACGACCCTTTCACAAGGGTCACCTTAGACCATTGGAAAACATTTATTTCCAACAGTCTTAGGAACCGACACCACTCCTCTGTCTCCAGGCGGGTGTGCTCAGATATGAGTATTAAAGGGTCATGGCATTAGGAAAGTTGAGAACCAATGCCCTAAACTTTCTCTTTTCTGTGTTTCTTCCCAATCCAGGTGATGTAAAAAACAAGGTATCAGCACAAATTATACCATCACCTATATCTATACCCATATGTTAGGCTTCTGAGTTGTATTTAGCTCACAAAAGAAAGGGGTACACAAACCTTCAAGTAACATGCAGGGAGATCATGATGCCATATTTACAATAAAACTTTTATTTAAAAACAGAACCACAGTAACAGTAATAAGCATAGAAAATACATTTGGAAATATTTACAATGTGACTATGGAGAAAAGGGAGGGAGAAACTGTTCAACTCCACTGGGGATCTAGGGTAAAACTGAGTAGAACCAGAGTGCAAGTAAGTTTTCTTCAGTCAACTACTATATATATGTACACATATATGTATATACATATATCTATTTTCCCTGCCAATGGCCAGAGGAAAAGTTGAGAATTGAGAACTAAATACTGTCCACAGGCAAGGTGGGTCAGGAGGTAAGCACCGAGGGCAATCCTTCAAAGTTTCTGGAAGAGCAAAGCCCATGGATTTAGAAAGATACTCCACATCAGCAGTGATGTCTTGCTATCCTACCTTCCTTTTATAATTCAGGTAATTATTCATCTTATTGCCCTTCCATACCCATTTTGCCCACAGAGGGCCTTTTAAGTACTCGGAGCATCTTTCCTTCCCATTCCACTAAAACTGATAAAACTCATTAAAGGCTATTTCATCCTCAGTGAGGTACTCTTAATTGGTGATTCAATAGAATATATAATTTAGCCAGCATCAAGGGAGGTGGGAGAGTGTATAAGATGGATGGATGGATGGATGGATGTGTGTGTGTGTGTCTGTCTGTCTGTCTCAGGGCACTTAAGATTTGAGGGAGGGTGACTAAATCACATCCAGCCAAGGCAGTAGTTATTTATATACAGAGAACCAGAATTATCCCATCCAGAAGGAATGAGTGGTAATACATAAATCATAACAGCAATAATATATTCATGAACCAATTAAGACACATTTGCCATGGAGAAGACAAAGACATTAGACATATTATTACTATCTAAATTAAATATGAACTATGAGTGAGCCTTCTATGCCTCACCCAAGTCTTCTCCAGTGGTGTGATGCAAACACATATTTTAACAAGGAAGTCATGACCATTTCTTCACTTGAAATAAGGACGTACAGGCAAAAAAAACCCCCTAGAACTGAAACCCTTAGCCCATAATCTACCTCCTTACCAATTTCTAGTCCCCTATGAATAATACCCCTTAAATCCTGTCCTCAAACGGCTGTTGGGATTTAAGGATGTGGGAAACCAAAGACACCCAAAACCTAAGAAAATCCCAAAGAACAAAAACAAGGAAAAATTTGCCTTTCCATATTGAGAAACAATCCTCAACACTATTTTCTCATCTAAAGGGGAGGGAAAAAAAATAAAAGCTATCAAGTAAAAGGAGTTCCATCTGGTGAGAGAGGGAGTTTTCAGTGAAATATCTAGAAAATCCATCTTTCTCCAAAGGTAGAACCCACCAACCGCATTCAACTTCACTGCTCATGATGTCAACAATATTGCAGTTTCAAAGTAATAGTATATAGCTTAACCAAAAAAAGGAAAAAAAAATCCCGAAGGAAACCAGTAGCTTTTGCAGGCATCACAAATGCTGCCCGACTTCTTTCAAGTTTATTATCATTTTCATGAAGTACAGAAATGGCTAAAGGTCATGTGAAAACCTCCAGTACCATTTCATGTGCCCTTTCATACACTACTCCACCTCTTACTGTATCTCTTCCATTCTTATTGTAACAGCTCCTCCAAAATAATTTCTACTTCTCCCTGAATCCCTTGTTTAAATTTATACCTCTTCTCTCTGCCCTCAACAGTTTTCATTATTTTGTGCAATTCTTTACACTAAAAAAAATTTATGAAAAAAAATTGGCAGATAAAATAAATAAAACTCAAGTTAATACACTCTGCGGAGTTGTTAAAAAAAGAATGAGGAAGATGCTCTCTAATTTGGTCCCCAATCCCCAACTCCTACACACTACTGAAATAACTCTTACAGTTACTGGGATGAGAGTTATTACATCCACTCTCCTAATTCCTAGGTATCTCAATGAATCGTCATTAGAACCCAAGGAAATGAAGAGGTGGCAAAGGTTGGCACATGTGCCAAGGAGCCAATCCCTCCAGAAACGAGGGCAAGTTCACCTGATCTCTCTTTAGCAGAGTATAGACAGTGTTCAAGATACTGAATGTTTAAAAGCCGGTGAAGCTGAGTTGACTCCAGCACTAGGCTCAGCTCAGTGCTCCTGGAGTAAGGTGAAAAAGAAACATAGCAGCAGCAATCAGAAACAGTCCTGGGTTATAGATATCCTGATGAGGGCCTCCCCCCCTCCCCCGCCTCAGGGAGAAGTGGCTTCGGTGTTGGTGGACTGGAAGAGGTGTGGAATGAGGTGGGATTTTAGAGGGCAGAAGTGTCCTTGACGGGATCGATGCTGTTCATATCCATTGAGGTGGGGCTGACGGCACCCTGACTCTTGTTCTCAAACACCTGGGTAATATTCTCAAAAGTTCTGCCCTTGGTCTCCGGGACTTTGAAGAAGGTGAACACAGAGAATAAGATGAGGAAGAAGGTAAAGATAAAAAAGACATAGGATCCCAAATATTTCTAAAAAAGGGAAAAAGTAAAGTCAAAGTTTATTCTCAGACCAAGAACCAGGCCTCCCCCCCATCACAATAATGACAGTCATGATTTTTTTTTTTTTTGTAAAGTCCAGACTGGGTGGGAACCTTCCAAGATTTGGGACTAAAATCCTAAACCTCCCAAATCTACCTTTGTACCAGTTTCTAGTCCCTTATGAATCCTGTCCTCAAATGCCTTTTGGGATTTAGGAATGGGGGCAATTTTGGTTTTATTTATTTTTATAACATGAATAACCCATCTAGAGTGGTCTGTGAGGTACCAAGAAATGCTTGGGCCAATCTAGCTAGTAAAGTAAGTACCTGAGGCATTATTGTATTCTTACTCAAGACACCCATAACTCATTCATCTAATTCTAAATGACCTAACACTAGTCATCAAGCAAGACTTGATAAGGACAGAGCTCACTTACCGCAGCTGTAGGGAAGAGCAACCCCACAAGGAAGTTAGAGGTCCAGTTGCAACAGCCAGCCACAGCCATAGCAGCTGGGCGGGGGCCTTGACTGAAGAGCTCGGCAACAATGAACCAAGGAATGGGTCCTGGTCCAATTTCAAACAAGGCCACGTAGACAAAGACAGCCGTGATACAGATATAGCTCATCCAGAGGTGACTGGACTAAAGGAAGAACATCAAGAAGCTAAGAATGAGAACAAGACAACCAAGACAACCCAAGCTTTCCTTTCTCCCTCTCACAAAGAACACTCACCTGAAGAGACATAGCAATAACCATAATAACAGTACAGAAGGTCATTCCACTTAGTCCTACCAGATGAAGTGTCCTCCTTCCTGCTCGCTCCACCAGAAAGAGCTAGGAGAACAATGTCAAATGAAATCTTTGGTTTTCTCCTCCTTAAAAACAATGTTTTCTACTCAATATATTCTACGATCAGGAGTTGTTAGCAATCCCCAACTCAATACACCCTGCACGATATGCCTGACTCCCTGCTTTGTACTCTTGTCTTCCCTACTTCTAAGGCTGGGTTCTAAGTATTCAGCTATTGCCTGTTATATTCACCCTTTATTTTCCTTCCCTTTTCTTCATTACATTTTTCCAATATTGAAATCTCTTTTCTGTTACCCACTGTTCAATCACTTCACCTCTAGAATTTACTTATTGCCCATGCCCTTCTCCCAAAGGTACTGATGCCTCAGTTCTTGTTTTAACGGCACAAAAAACCCATGATCAATGTAATTCAACCTCAGCATTTGCCCCAGAAGTTTTTTTTCTTGTCCCCAAATTCATAATGTCCAACTCACCGAAACTACAGTAAATAACACATTAACCGCACCAGCACCAATGGTAGCATATATTGGTTCTTTAACACCAGCATCTGTAAAGATTCCAGTAGAATAATAGAATACCTAATTGGGGGGTAAAAAGGGGGAAGTGATCATGTTAGAAAGGCTCTAGAAACTTCAGTGAGCGCTAAGCAATAAATTTGCAATCAATTCCCCTTCTCTCCATCCAAAGGACTTATTCTGGGTCTTCATACTGATAAATGTTAGTGTTATTTCCTCGATTCAGTTTCATCCTTCTGAGATAATTTTTTTAGCCAATTTGGCTTTAGGTTTATTTACACTTTTCCCACTCTTAAGTGTCTTAACAAAATGATTTCATAATTATTTTGTTTGATCTTCAAAACGATCCCAAGTAATTAAGTGAAGAACTAGCCTAGTCTTAAGTACAAAAATTAGTTAACAGTATAATCAGAACCAGAACCCAAAGTAACTTAATAATCCCATTTGTCCTTGGAACAATCATTGTCTCCCCTAACCAACAGAATATATGCTTCTTAATTGATCCCACCCCTGTACCCCTCTTAGGAATTCTTACTTTATTCATGTATATATTGCTACTAAATGACAGTCCTCTTAAGTTGTAAGGTCATAGACCAGTTGATGTTATGATCCTCATAAAAATGACTCAAATATCCACCAGTACTTCAGTGAAGGACTTAAAGAACACTATACTGTCATCCTAACTTAAGCATCTAAGAACCAGAATCATTAGGTTGGGTTAGTAGTAGCAACCAATCAGCAAGTACACTTATTTAGTCTGTCTCAGTAAGTATCTCCCTGTTGTCAAAGTTATTGTATAATATTGTATAAGCTATGATAGCCTGAACTTCATATAGAAGTTAGAGAAAGAAAAGAGAACTTATTGAATATACATAATGACGATAATAACATATATAACAGCATTGAAAAGCAGTGCTCATGAATTGTAAAGCACAATCTTGGTTCTGGTCCAGGAGAACTGATAATGAAACACACATTCCTCAAGGCAACAGAAACACAAGGGAATGCCTCAGTTGCAGCTCGGAAGGCAGGAGGTGAGTTAAGAGGAAGTAACTTGAGTAAAATTTAAGACAATAAAACAAAAAAATTTAAAAAATAATGACAATGTCATTATCACTTAAGTAGCCTGGTTGGATTTGCTCTCTGGTCCTCAAAACTTGTATTTTTTTTAAAGTCCATATATAAATTAAATTTAAAAAAAATCTATGTAGACTTTCTTTTTTCCCTGCCCTAATATAGTCCAACTGATGCTTATAAAAAGAAATTATAAAAGCCACCTCCCATTGAGGCCTACCACAGGAAGGGTACTGCTTCCACTAGGAGGGACACAGCCTACTCTGTGGACCTATTTTTCATACTGGAAAAGCATTGTAGAGGGTTAAGAAGGAAATGGCCAAAACGGGAAGAATAAGAGGCAGAGAGCCATAGCGGATACGTGATAAACCCAGAACCAAGAAGTTAGTGAGTCATTTATCCTCTGATACTAAGTTTCCTCATCTGTAAACGGCGGATAACACCCACAGCACTACTATCAATTATCTCTAATATTAGTAAAGAAAAAAGAAACCAGAAAAACCACGACACTAATACAAGTAACTGATGAATTATTTATGTACTCACAGCATTAATTCCAGAGAGCTGTTGGGAGAGCTGGAGCATGATGGCAATGATAGTGGGCTGTCGATAACTTGGTGACCTAAAGAGCTCTAACACAGTTGGCTTCTTTTCTTGTGCCATTTTAGCACTCTCAACCTTCATCTCCTGGATATCCTCGTCTACATCTTGAGTGCCCCATAACTGCTCAAGAACTGGAAAAGGAAAAGGGGATAAATTAGCACACGCAAATTCATTTTCCCCACAGGGTGGACTGGGAAGAGACCAAGCATATCAAGATCAAGTTTTTTGGCCCAATTCCGTCTTCTCATCGTGTCACTAAGCTGGAATCCTCCCAAAACTTGTAATTTAAAGAAACTACTCAAAGGAGGGTAGGAGGTCATGCATGCAGATTCCTGGTGTTGCTACCTCAAAGATATTTCTTAGTACTTACTCTTTCGGGCCTGTTCCTCTTCCATCTTATTGATAAGTAGGAATCTGGGGCTTTCAGGGCACAATGGAAGGAGTATAGATTGCAGAACAGTAGGGATGACAGTAAAACCTAATAACAATGGCCAGAGAGCATCAGTTCCCATGATGAAATTTAGTCCGAAGATCTAAGGATCCAAAAAAATTAATTAAATTATACACCCCAAGGAACCTCAGAAAGCATACATTCAAAGACAAGCTCTCAAATGTTTTCTAGTGAAATTGAATAGTTATAGTTTACTTTAAGAAAAAAATTTTTTGGAGGAGCAATTGGGGTTAAGTGACTTGTCCAAGGTCACACAGCTAGCAAGAGTTAAGTGTCTGAGGTCACATTTGAACTCAGGTCCTCCTGACTCCAAGGCTGGTGCTCTATTCACTGGGCCACCTAGCCGCCCCTATAGTTTATTTGTTTAAAAAAAAAAAAGCCTTTCCTTTCCAGATCTAATAATTAAACTAATAACTCATCAGACCCTGTCAGTATCAATAATGAAAATGAGCCAGTCATTGTTCATGAACATGTTTGTTCTCAATGCCTCAGGTCTTGTCTGGGCACAAAACTGAAAAGGTAAAAGGCCCTTCTACCTTCCCTCACCCACTTCCACCCAGTTAAAATGAGAACATAAAGAATACCTGGGCAACGAGGATCCCCACAACAACGCCCAGCTGGTGCAGAGTACCAAAGGCTCCACGATAGGCAGTCGGGGAGACCTCTCCAATATAGATGGGCACAAGGCCAGTGCTAAGTCCACAGAAGAGGCCAATGACGAAGCGACCCAAGATCAGCACCTCCACTGACTTGGAAGACTTGGTGAAGCCCAACAGGGCCCCTCCAACGAGTGCTAGTGCATTGATGATGAGCATGGAGTTGCGTCTGTAGAAGGAAGGAGATCATGGTTTATTTCCTCCATGTAATTCCTGTGTTTTGATTCTTTTGTCATCATTCTTCACCTCTCTTCTCCCTTTTTTGTCTCATTCTCTTTAATCTCTTCTCTCCACTAAAAGTCTTTCCCATTAGTATGACTAGGCCAAAGACTGGGCAATCAGACTTGTTTAGAAAGAATTCTCCTTCCAATCTGTATGTAAACTGGCTCCTTCAGTTCCTCTACTGAAGTAGCTTATTTGGTAAGACATAATATTAGACAAGCCTAAGATGGCAACTGATAACATTTTCTATCTTCTGCCTAATCTTAGATCATAAGCCTTATTTGACAAAAGCAATGAAAATATATTATCAAATGGCCCTGGCTCTGAGAGATTATGAAAGTAAGAGCCCAAATTCTTCTATATATAACCATTTGGTCTTAGAAAATGGGACAGGTAGTCAAATGAAATTTGGGAATAGCCAACCAGGCAGGATATTTGATATTTTTATTGCAATGCCAATTCCTCTCCCATTCTTATAGCACATTGATATTCCTGGGCAGTCCTTTTAGTGGTGAAATAGGCAAGTAAGTGAGACTCTATATTTAGGCTGCTGAGACTCCTAGAAAAGGCAGAGTGGAAAGTCAGGAAACCTGGTTTCAAATTATACTTCTGCCACTCATTAACTATCTGACCTCTACCAAGTCATTATTTCCTTGTTAAGTATCTTCCTTTGTAAAGTGGGGATCATGGCAATTATTATAAGAGAGGACCAAAAGGACAACCATTTCATCTATACTTTGTCCCCTCTGAAACTGGTTGAAAGTGTTTCCTTTAAGAATGTGGTAAGGAACAGGTTATGGAAATAATATGAAGGAATCAATGAGGTACATTTACAACCAAAAGAAATGTAAGATCAAAAGCCACTTACCAACAGATTAATGGTTAAAGGGTATGAACAAAAGTCCCCAGAAAATAACTGCAAACTATTAACACCCCTCCTTCCACCCCGCCCCTACATGAAAGAATTCTCTAATCACTAATAATAAGGCAAAAAACCAAATTAACTCTTTGAGGTTTTACCTGTCACCTGAGAAATTAGCTACGAAGACAAATGATGGGACTAACCATCGTTGGCTGGGTTGAGGAAAAACAGGTATACTAAAGCACTGTTAACAGAGCTATGAATTAAATGGCCTCACCATTCTGGAAAGCAATTCAAAATTACGCTAAAGTAACCAAAATGTCAATTTCCTTTAATCTAGAGATGCCACCACTTGGTGTTATGTCCCAAGGAGGTCAATGCAAAAGTCTTCCTTACACACCAAAATAATTACAGAAGTACTTTTTTGTAATATTAAAGACAAACAAGTATGTGAATATAACAGAATTATTAATGTTCGTTCTATAAGAACAAGGAAATATGTGCGGCTAGGTGGTGCAGTGAATAGAGCACCAACCTGGAGTCAGGAGGACTAGAGTTCAAATCTGGCCTCAGACACTTAACACTTACTAGCGGTGTGGCCTAGGGCAAGTCACTTAGCCCCAACTGTCTCTATGAAAAAGCAAAAAAAAAAAAAAAAAGAAAATGAAAAAGAATGGGAAAATAGTGCCAAGGAAAGATGAACAATGGCTGCCATATCAAAAGAACACAACAATTGAAGAGAATGCTATGAAGCTATAATGACCACGCTTAGCCCTTAAGGAGATGAGAAAGAAGGCAACTCCATGTGTGGAGCACTGCATTTAATACCAGACTTTTTCTATATAAGTACTATATACATGTTAACTATTATAGAAACCAAATTCTCACTAAAACACTGTAATTGGCCTATATATTGAACAATACTGGAATGAGCCTGACCCTGGATATGAAGGCAAATATAAAGTATTCCAAGCAGTTCCAAATAGGTCAGGATGAAAACGGTCTTTACAGTGCAGTTACAGACTTGGAGTCAGGAGATAATCTGGGTACAAATCTAATACTTAGCTAGTTGTGTAACTACAGGTAAATCCAATAAGGTGAGCCTGAAATAACTAATATCTGTAGTAATTATTTCAAAGGGTTGCTGAAATGAGGTAATGTCAGTGATGATAACTGTTCTCTAGAGTTAAGTCAATGAGGCTTAATTATGGTCAAGCCTAATGCTGGCTCCTTTTTAGAACTGCTGTCTTTAATCCACGTTTTTTTGCTCTAACACCAATTAGCCTTTTTGTCTTATAGTAATTCCTTCATCCATTCTTTCTGCACTGGTTTTGAGTAATACCTGCCAAAGCGGTTGACCAAGAGTCCAACAGAGAAAGAGCCAATCATTCCACCTACTGAGAAGATGGCCACAGCCAAGGACCAAAGTGAGGTGAGTAGAATCTCAGAGACGGACTCACGACTCCTAGATTCCAGAGTCTCATTGAGAAAGGCCTTAATGATCTGTAAAAAAAAAAAAAGCCAAGGAATGGTAGACTGGATTACATTTTGATATAGCTGATGGGGGACGTATAGTGTAAAATTTGTTAATTTTCCTGCTTTTATGGGTAGCACAACATAAGCAATTTCCCCAAAGACAGAGTTTAAAAAAAATAAAAGCCATAAATAAGGCTAGGACCAGGATGCCAAGTCTTGTCTCCTATGTGTTCCAGATTTTCAGTCTACACACAGGCTTACAGCAGGTGGCAGCACTGGAGAGCTAGTGTAAACCTTTTTTCTTCCCTATGGGTTGAAGGAGATGATGGTGATTCACCATAGAGTAAGAAAGAATACATGGTTGCTGTCTAAAGTTGAGCAAACATACGAATAATTTTGCTTTGGTCCAAATGACTCAGCAAGAATTACTAAGATTGTTCTTCCTCCTTCCTCACTGTGAATCTGAGGTCTTGTGTCCCCATCGCACCCCTCTCCCTCAAGTCAATTCTGAACTCTTAGCAACCTTACAGTTTAGGAAGGAGGGCGTGGGGACTGACTTCTCCACCAACTCTACTTAGTAGGTGCCTGGATTATTTATTACCTGCTCAGGAGCATTGATGACGCCAATGTTGTAGCCGTACTGAAAGGAGCCTATAGCAGCTACACTAACAGCAAAGATGAGGGAGCAGGTGACCTGGGTGGGGGAAAGAAACAAAAATCTTTTACAACATGCCTCTGATTACTTCCCCTCTCTCAGAGACAAGGCAAGGAGAGGAAGGCCTATAAAACTGTATTAAAATTCTCCACCTCCTAGCCAATTCCTCCCCTCCAAGTACTTTAAGGTCTGTAAGGTCTGGTCACACTGGTTATTAACATATGACCTCCACTGACCTCATCTCCTAACCTTTGAATTGACTCATGCCCCCAATGTACCACTCTCCTCTTCATTCCCAAGAATCCCTGACTTCCTTGAGATTCAGCTCAAATGCCACTTATTGCAGGAAGCCTTTCTCAGATCTCAGAAGCTACTAGTGCTCTCCTTTCTAAGGTGACCTTGTATGTCTCTCTATCAGTTCCTGTAAGACCCTCTATATATACAAGCTTGTATACAAAATACAGGCTTGTTGATTGGTGATTAAGCACCACACATGCAAGATGGACCCAGTTATGGAAAACAACTTGGATTAGAGTGCGCTAAGGGTATATGGCAAATGGGTGAAGTGAAGACAGTAAGGGGCAAGTTCAATCATCCACATCTGATAAAAGCCTACTATTGTTCAGACGTGAAGTTACACTGGAAAATCTGAATTGGGAATGCACAGTACAGCACTAGGGAAAAGTAATGGGAGAATAAAGCAGTTTCAAAAAAAAGCGTTTTGAATGGGAAGTTTGAGGGGGGTGAGCAGATACCCCCTCCGTCAGGAAATGGTATTAACAGTGAAGCTAAGCACATCTTTAGCAATTTTCGAATCTGATCTTGGTTAAAGACAAGCGGGCATAACCAGAAATAGCAAGAACTGGGGTTGCTGGAGAAACTCGCTGCTAATTCCTGTGGGCTCATCATTTTAACATTCCCCAGAGCTATCTGAGCTCTAGCTGTCCCTAAGAAGAGACATCTTGCAGAAGGATTTCCCCTCCGATGTCTCCTGGCTTCCCCATCGGAAATCGCGCCCCTCCCCCATCGTTAAAGAATCCCGCTTTCCTCCCAGTGCAAACGACCCACTCAACTCCCAACCCGGTAAACTCGACCGGCATTTCTTGGGGAAAACCCAGGTATTACAGCCCCTAGAGTCTCCCTCCATCCCCACGCCTCCCTTCTTCCCCCCCATACAACCATTCCTTTCTCTCGCCCAGGGACTACCACCACACCTCTCTCCGCCCTTTGCCTCTAGGGTTCTTATCTCCTACTCCCTCCACTTTCAGAAGTAGCTAGGGGCCAGAACTGGGAGGGGTGACCTTGGTAGGGACACCCCACCCACTCTAGTCCCCAAAAGAGCGATCCTGGGTCAGGATACTACTATTTCTGTTAATCGCTATGTTTTCTCTTCCTCTAATTTCATATGCTCCTTCCTTTCTCATAGACCTATTCTACCTATACTACCCCCTCTTCTCCTGCCCCAATCCTCTCCAACGACCACGCACTCTTAACACATTTAAGCACTAAGGTGTTCACGGTCTCTCAGTTTCTTCTGCCGAGTAGGGAATAGCTGGAAATTTGTTTTTTCCAAGGAACTTTCCCAGGAGTTCCAGGGAGCTATGATTACAGGAACAGGAGTCTATTCCCATCAAGAACCACAGCCTGCCATCCGGGCACATACTCTAGGCTAGGCTAGGAAAACCTAAGGCGAAACACAAGAGCCGCCTTTGCTCCCTCTCTTCATCCCCGAACCCCCTCCGCCCATTCCCTGCCTAGGCATCCTGCTTACCTGACCCGGTCGCGAGTCTTCCAGTAAAGAAAGCCAGCGAAGGAAGGGCAGGCAGTACGTGAGAGCCCACTCCTTGCAAGATAACAGTTCGGAGGGGCAGAAATCCCTCCAAGATGCCAGCCCGAGGAGAGCATGGAGACATACCAGAGCAGGCGGAGGGAGGGATTATTTTTAAGGCCCGTAAAATAGCATAGCACGAGTCAGGGACATCATATGCTTCCAAGCATCATTCTTCCTTCCTCCCCACGTTCCCAACCCCCCCGTCCCAGCTTTCTCTTTCCAGACACCCCGACTTCATCCTCATGGAAGAGGAAAACATACGTAGAAATAGCGGAATAGCACGATCCTTACCTTGGCTGATGACATGGCTCCAGCCGAACTCTTTACAAATCTCTAGTAATGAAGCCGGGGGAGCTGGAGTCAGAAGCCTCCCCTCCCGAAAAACCCAAGAGATGGTCTCCGAGGCGCACGAAAGCTGTCTTCGGCCCCAGAGGGCAAAGTTCCGTCTTCCACCTTGACTTCACTGGAAGAGCATCTGAGGTTGGGGGGGGGGGCTTTCTCCAGCCAACTATTTATAATTTTGGCAAGGGGTGGGGCCAGTGTGGGGATGACCCATCCTAGGACAATCTTGTGACCCCTCGACGAAATTCAGTGACCTCCCCACCTAGCAAAGCAATAACTCCCTCCCCTCTTTAAACCACATCCTTCAAATCCCCGCCCTCTTCTATCCCCAACCCCACCCCCTCTCAAAACAGCTTTTGTGTTTCATAGACGTTCAGATTCTTAGAAAAGTTAGGAGGGAGGGCAAATTATTTTGGCTCTAGCTCCCACCCTAGACTGTTCATACAGAATCACCTTCCTGAGTGAGGTGAGGAAAACCATTTTGCACAGAAAGTGAATTTGTTAAGAGCAAGTGTTAAAGGTGCCTTAGGAAGAGGGAAGGACCTTATGATGGAAATGGTGCTGAACTAGAATTCAGATTCCTGTCAGACTTAAGTATCTTTGTGATTTGGGGCAAGTCACCTGACCTTTGTGGGCTTGCCCTTCTGGGAAATGACGATGACCGTTTACTTCATAAGATTTCTGGGATCACATATTGAGAGTTGGAAAGGACCTTTGAAAAATGATCCATATAAAAAATATTCTTTGTTATACGGGGGGGAGGGGAAAAGGATACAAGGGGAAATCTAGGCAAAGCAAAAACAAGACATCAATAAATTTTATTTTTTTAAAAGGACTCATGTTAAAAGAAAATATACAGCAGCTGTTTTTTTAGTGACAAATAGCTAGACACCAAAGGAGTGTCATCAATTGAGGAATGAATGAGCAAATTACTTAAGCAGACAGAAGTAAAAAGAACCAGAACAATAGCAATAGCATCATCATAAAGACGAAACAACTAGGACAGACTGGCCAATGCAACGACCAGTTATGATTTCCAGAGGCCTGAGGATGAACCATGTTACCCACCCGTCCTGAAAGAGGTGAGAGACTTGAGATGAAGAATGAGACACACATATTTTGGACATGGATAATTTGATAATTTGTTTTGCTTGACTATATGTAACTATTGTTGCAAGACTGCTTTTTATTTCCAAAGGTGGATAGAAAATACATGTTTATTAATGAAAAATTAGTTAATTGAAACTTAACAAAGTTGAAAAAAAACAATATTTGTTAGTTGAAAAGTGAGTTTACAAAGGAAAGGATCTTGGGTGTCCTTTCATTGCTGAATGGCAGAAACAGTTATGGTATTATCAACAGGATGGAAGACTTTTTTACTATAAAGAGAAGACTTGAATGAACTGATGCAGAGCGGAGTGAGTAGATGAATAGAAAGGCTTCTACAATATACAATAATCTTACAGTTAGCTCCGAAAAACTTTAAAATTTTGATCAATGCAATGACCAACCATTTGGGAATGGGTGGAGCCTTGGCCAAAAGGGGAAATTTGCTTTGCAATACCTGTTTGGAATTCAAAGGCCTTTTCTTTTTCAGTGGAGGAAGGAGGTGGGAGAGGTAGAAGGTGTTGGATGAAAAAAAAATTTTAAATTATTTTAAATTTTAAAAGGAAGGGATCTTTGCATTGTTATGAGGAAAATTTAAATTGCAAAGCCTATATAAAAGTGACCTGTCATTAGCAGTATTAAGATTACATTCTAAACCTATTGGATACTTTTGTGTTTGGCAGCGAGTGACCATTTGAATTGGGAGTGAGGGTAAAAAATGTAATCTAACTTGTTGGAAGTTAGCTGCCCCCCCCCCCCTCCACTGGAGGGAAATCTAGAGTCTCCCTCTCCTAAATGTTCTGGATCACCTAATTTTTTCTCTGAAGAGACAATGGCTTATCATTGTGTACCAAATGAAACCCAAACTCCTTAATTGAGGTTTTGTATTTGGCCTAAAACTACTTCTCCACCCTTGTCCCTTCTTCCTTACAACCTCTCTTGACTTGTTTATAGTATTTCTCCTGTGCCCTTCATCACCCTTTCCCCCCCATCCTATCTGCAGTCTGTGCTCAACTTCTCCTCCTCGCCCTCTTTTTCTTTTAAGAGCATGTTCTATCTCTCTTTTTTTTTTAATTTTATTATAGTTTGCATCATTCATTTCCACAAGATTTTGAGTTACATATTTTCTCCCCCTCTTTCCCCCACCCACCGCCCCAAAACAGCCATCCCAGTGTGTTCCCCCTCC
>CM053585.1:410134478-410150601 GCA_028646515.1 Pseudochirops corinnae
TTTTTTTTTAATCTCTGTGGGGCTCTGCTTCCAGAAGGGAAAGCTCTGTCCCAAATCGCTGGGGTCCTCCCAGCTGCTGTAGCTCTCAGGAAGGTACTGGGACCCCTCCTATTTACTTCCAGCTCGCTGGATAATAAGGACTCCAAGACCGAGGCCCAGGAAGGCGATCCGGATCCAGGCCGCTCAACGTGAGAGCACTGGCCTCAGAACAATCACTTAGTCCCCCTGCTGTCTGCAGGCCGCGGGCGGGAAGCTGCAACGCGGAGGTGGGTGCAAAACCTCTGCCTTTCGCTTTTCCGCTCTGGAGGCCTTTCGGCTGGACTGCTCCCCTCCCAACTTCGCAAGTCCCACTGACCTAGTTCTCAACACTACTGGCAGCTGCCGCTAATCCACTCACCGCTCCTCTCATCCAGCCGCCCCTGGGGCTCAGCAGTGGCTTCAGGCCAGGTTGGTTTCGGTTGGCAATGCTGATATGGTTCCTTGTAGCCGAGCTGACTTTAGTGGGAAGTATCTTTGTGTGCGTTTTAGAGTTCTAGGATTGGTTTAGAGTCCTATTTTATGGGTATTTTGGGGTGGCTATGTGAGAGCTGCGATACGTTGCTGCTGCTACACCGCCATCTTGGCTCCGCCCCCCCCCCCCCCCCCATGTTCTATCTCTTCAACTTGATTGTACTCTTTCTGATGGCAGGGATTCGCTCTCTGATCTTTACCACCACCTGCAGCACCTAGCACTGTCTTACCCATAAAAGATATTCAATAAATGTTTAGTGATTGTATAATTAATCATATTACAGAAGAAAGTAATTAAAAAACAAACATGGTGATTTGATTCTGGCAACTTTCAACTTTTTTTTGTAGGCTTTTGCGTTGGAATAGAATAGAATATTCATATACTTGTGCACAATACAACACCATCTAGTGGTTAAAAAGGAGTGATAAAGAAAACTATGGTAAATTCTAAGGAGAAAGCCAAATGGAAATAACCCGGCAAAGATTTTGGAGCATGAATCTTCCAAAACTAGGGACAGAGCCTGTTAGGAAATGGACTGTCATCCTGTAGTTTCAGGGTTATATACTGTCTGGTGATACAACAGGTATTGATTGGCAAGTAAATCCTTAGCTAAAACAATACTACATATCAATGAATTCCATGGAAAAGTCCCAATATTCTAATTCCCAAAACTCCCCCTCCCTCAAGTCAGATGAATAGGGAGGCAACTTTGACTCAGAAGGCAGGTCTTCATTCCATCCCACTACCTACAATTTATTTGTGCTTTGCCACTGTACTCTGCTTCTGGTCAAACTCAGATGAACAGTCAGAGCAAGACCCTAAGAAGAAGTAGGATTGTAGGGTGAAGACTTTATACTGATATACTGATAATCACCCAGTACCAAACTAACTTCTCCTTCCTAAAGAAGTTGATATTACCACCATTTGCAACTGCAATCTATTCACTTCCCCATCACAAAGGAGAAGGCAATTTTTGTCTTAGCCCTTAAGAAAGACAATTTGCTAAGACAATGTGTGCCCAGCTGGCCTCTCAAAATCCAAACATAGCAAGTTAATGTATGTATTCAGTTGACTACCTAAAAATACCCCAGTTCTAATCCAATTTCCAGTACTGTTTGTTTACCTGTTGTCCTCCCCCAGTTCCTTCATTCTTTTCCCTCCTGGACTTCGAAAATAAACAAATGGATACCTGAGCCGCCCCTGGCTTGTACAGGAAGACAATTGACTTTTGCTAGCAAGACCAAAATTTTACCAAGAGTTTTGAATTTCTGGAAAGACAGGTAAAATAACCAGAGATGGTTACTAAGATAAGAGAAACTGAAGGTGTAAAAAGAAGGTAAAGAACAAATGATGAAGACAAAAGGGAAAGACTGGGGAAGGGGCAGGAAATTATTGGAAAAGAAGCTTCAGTTAAAGAAAATAGCCCATGAAAATGGTCAAAATGATCAAATTAAAGAGAAAGAAAGGAAGGATACACCTGAAGGGACAGGATAAGTAGTTTTCTAATGGGATTGAGGATGTAGCCAAACAGTGAATTAGTACTTAAAGGGTTGGGAGGTTCAGTATTCATAGAAGGAATACCTCCCATGTCTCTCAAGCAGGACCCAGAGTGAGGCCTTGTATATGCAATAGGCTTGCAAAATTTTAGCTAGTGATACTTAGCTTAAACTGATGCTCCTAGACCTAAGGCACACATAGTAAGCACTTTATGTATGTGTTTTCATTCAGTCACCATTCCCTTGGTGGTCAGTATGAGTTATTCTTTTTCCCTTAGGCCTCACTAAGCCCGGTGCTTATGTAACAAGGTTTTGTCTATGTGTATAACATAGCTGTACAGTGAGGCTCACTTTTCAAGGACATTCTGAAACTTAATAGGCAAAATTAAAATTTTTTTTTTGATCTTTAGAGTAAGAGTGTGAGGTATTATGCATACAAGAAACTACCTTCTCCCATCAAATATAAAGACAGAAGGCACAAAAATTAAAACTCTTGTAGTGATGGGGCAGAAAGTTTTAAATAAATCAGTGTGTTTTCTAGGGGAAAAAACTACCAGAATTCTACTTTCAATTTTCAGTAACTAAGAGGGAGTTCCCAGAAACTATAAATTGGTATCCAAAAGTGTACTTTCCCTACATTTTCAATAAAAATTGTGATAAAATATCTTATTTTTAAACTTCTACAGCAAGATACATTTTTTGCTGAAACCTATACACTAGATGACAAAATATAATGGACAAAGACATAAAAGTCACACTTTCCTGTGAAGGAAATGAAAAGATGAAAGAAAGAAATAGCATTTATATGTCTTTAGGGTTTATGAAGCACTTTACAAATATGGTCCTCACAATGAGCTGGGGAGGTAGGTGCTATTATAATACACATTTTACAGATAAAGAAACTGAGGCAAACCAAGGCTAAATGACTTGGCCAGAGTCACATAGAGAGTATCTGCTGAAACTCAGGATTTCCTGATTCCATGTCCAGTGTTCTATTCACAGCAGGATCTAGAGGGTATTGTGGACCGAGGAATAACATGTGACATAGCCTTCTAGGACCGAGGAATAACATGTGATGTAGCCTTCTAGGACCCAGGCATTTCCCCTTTATCTTCATAGAAACACTGCTGGAGGAGTGAGGGAGTGAAGGATGTTATAGGAAGGAGAGGAACTGGGAGAAACAAAGTAGGCTGGGTCTGCTGCCTCTATTTCTGTTTCTCTGGTATCTCTTTCCCTTTCCCTTCCCAGATCACAGAAGAGCAATTTCAGACTGGGGTTTCTTTTTTTCAGTCACAAAAATCACCAGATGGATGGAAAAGTAGCTTCCATCTTTACTCTCCACTTCTAATCAAACCAGAGATAAAACTTTGGGATCCAGATTTTGTCTCTCTGCCTCTAAACGTTTTAGGGCAGAGTGCTGAAAAAAATAGGAAATGGAAAGAGAAGAGACTGGAGCTAAAATGGTTTACAGATAATAACTCTCATCCAAAACAAACCTACAAAAACTTTGTCTTCTTGGCACTTGACAGATCAGCTGCCTCAACAGAAATAGACCCAAAAAACCTGTTTAGAGGATATGGAAAGGCATGGATGTTAACAGCAATAAAGGCAATTAATACTGATCTTGTAAGTTTTAATAGTAACTTCAAATAACTTTAAAACCGGAAATTTTTTCTTATCCATCCTGAGTCTCATGTTGTTTGGAAGGGAGATTATTAGCTAGTTTGACAACTGATGCTTTCAAATATGACACATATTTATCCAGTACACATATCAGCACTTATGAAGATATGAAGGATTTGGGATTTCCTTGGCCTGAGTCAATAAGAGCAAACAAATTTATATAACATTGTTTTCAGACTTTCCACATTATTTCATTTGATCCTCCAGATAACTCTGGGAGGTAGGTATTATCATCACCAATTTACAGAGAAAGCATGTGACATGACATGCCGATTCAAGTTTCTCCAGGTTATGAAGTTCTCTCTACTACATCTCCATCTCCATGCCATGTGCCAATGTGCAAGGTATTCAAGGGCACTAGCTAAGGTCAACAATTTATTATTTTACAATAATGCTGCATCTGTGGAATAGTTTTTATTAAATGTTTGCTTTTTTTTCATTGTTCTTCGTCAGGTAGAATGTGCCTTTTGTTCAGAAAGCAATAAATAAATGAAGCCCTAAGGGTGAAGAAATGCAGGCATCCAAACCTTAAAAACACTGAATCTTCTACCTAAACTGGTTTGCCTACCCTTCATCCACACAGGGGTAATTGTGTTATTCTATGGGGCTCTTCCCACTGGAACTTCCAGTGAGGACCCAAGGCTATATTTAGTTGACTAGGAAAAGTAAGCTAATAGTGGGGGTTGAGATGAGGGAGGAAGAGAGTTGGGCTTTTGCTTTGCTTTCCCTCTCTCTGTGAAGCATACCACCATTCTTCCAGTCACCAAGGTTCACAGCCTAGAAGTCATTCTCAAACTTTTCACACTTCCTCACCGGCCCTTCCGCCCGCATATAGTCAGTCAGTCGCCAACTCTGGTCAATTCTACCTTAATATTTCTCCATTCTGTATTCCCTCTGAATTCTGGATTTCCTTGGCCTGGGTCAACAATGAGTACAAATACATTTATATAACATTGTTTTACAAACTTTACACATCATTTCTTTTGATCCTCCATAAAACTCTGTGAGGTAGGTATTATTATCACCAATTTATAAAGAAAGCACAACATGACTGTGACATGCCAATCCAAGTTTCTCCTGATTATTAAGTTCTCTCTACTACATCTCCATTTCCATGCCATGTATCAGTGTGTAAAGTATTCAAGGGCACCTGAGTGAGGACCTAGCTAAGGTCAACAATTTATTATTTTACAATAATGATACACCTGTGAGATGGTTTTTTATTAAGTGTTTGCTTTTTTCAAAAAATTGTTCTTTGTCAGGTAGAATGTGCCTTTTGTTCAGAAAGCAATAAATAAATGAAGCCCTAAGGGTGAAGAAATGCAGACATCCAAATTTTAAAAACACTGAATCTCCTACCTAAACTGGTTTGCCTACCCTTCATCCACACAGGGGTAATTGTGTTATTCTGTGGGCCTCTTCCTCCCACTGGAACTTCCAGTGAGGACACAGGGCCATATTTAGTTGACTAGGAAAAGCAAGCTAATAATGGAGGTAGGGATGAGGGAGGAAGAGAGTTGGGCTTTTGCTTGCTCTCCCTCTCTCTGTGAAGCATACCACCATTTTTCCAGTCACCAAAGTTCATAGCCTAGAAGTCATCCTCAACTTTTCACCCTTACTCACTCTTCCCCAATATAGTCAATTGGTTGCCAAGTCTTGTCAATTCTACCTCCATACTTCTCCATCTTTCTGTTCTCTCTTCACTCCCAGCACAATCACCCCAGTCCGTATTCTTATCATGTCATACCTAAATTACTGCAGTTGTCTCCTATTTGGGCCCCTGAATACCATCTCTCCTCTCTGCAGCCCACATGCCAAACTGATATCCCCAAGGCTCAAGTCTGACTGGGGCACTCCCTTGTTCAGTAAATCTTAGTGGCTTCTACTTGAGAAAACAAACAGATAACATTCCTTTGGCACTTAAAAATCTTCACACTTTGGCTCTGACCCATCTTTCCAGGACCATTAGACATTTCCCTTCAGGCATTGTGTTCCTAACACGACTGGCCTCCACACTGTTCCCCAGGCATTATCTCCCACCCACCTCCATGCTTCTGAACTGGTCATTCATCGTGCCTGAAATACTTTCCTTCCTTACCTCTCTCCACCTCTTGGTAAAGTACAAACAAAAGATGTCAATCAAATTTATTTCTTAAAAGACTCATGTAGAAAATACTATAGCTGCTGTTTTTGAAGTGGCAAAAGACTAGAAACTAAAGGGGTATCGTTAATTGGGAAATGACTTATCAAATTATGGCCTATGACTTGTATGAACCAACACAGAATGAAGTGAGCAAACCAGGAGAATGAAGTATACAGTAACAGCATTGCAAAGACAAACAACTGTGACAGATTTTGAGCAATGCAATGACCAGTTATGATTCTAGATTCCTAATGATGAACTATGTTATGCACCAGTCCTGACAGAGGTGATAGACTCAAGATACAAAATGAGTAACACATTTTTGGGTATGGATAAATGAGAATTTGTTTTGCTTGACTATATGTATTTATTTGTTACAAGGTTGAGTTCTTTTTCAATGGTGGGGTGGGGTGGGAGGGATAGAAAATACATTCTTGTTCATTTTTAAAATGAATGAAAATTGGAAAAGAAATGATTGTTAACTGAAGAATGAATTTTTTCCTTTTTTATCTTTATTAATTTGTTTGTTTACTTTTAGTTTATAAGATTCAGTTCTAGAATCCCTTGAGTTTAAAATTTTCTCCCCCTTCCTCTCTTCTCTTCCCTCCTCCCTTGGTGGCATGCAATCTAGTATAGATCTGCAAGAAGAATGAATTCTTAAAAAGAAGAAGGGATATGGGGAGTCCATTAATTGGGGAATGACAGAACAAGTTATGGTATATGATATATGAATATGGTGGAATATACTTTTGTACTTTGAGAAATGATGAATGGGACAGTTTCAGATGAATGGGGTAAAGTTCCAGCCCAGCCATGGATTAGCCATCAGCCCAGACAGTATGTCCTAAAAAGAGTCAGCTAAGCTGAACAAGGGAGCATTTCCTGTTAATGTGAACTTAGTGGGACAACTCCTTAAAGAAAGTCTTTCTTCCTTGAAAGAAGAAAAGGACTCCCCAAATGAGGAATTAGAAGGTACTCCCTCCCCCCACTGCAGACACTTGTTCTCTACATGCATTTTTCAGTATCTTTGTGATACCAATTCCAGGCTACTCTTCCTGGGGACTGAGTTCACAGATGGAATAGTACATTCCTGAGAGGGTAGGGAAAGGAGAAGTAGTGATTGCCCTAAGGGAACACACCCTGACAGTTTGAGGAGGGCATTGAGTGAGCCCAGATAGGCTTTACATGCGTAAACCCTTATTAAATGGATAGAAGAACCAAACTCAAAAAATTGAAGTCAACTTTTAAGTTTTAGCAACCAACACCCTTAGCTCTGACTTAAAGCTATGAAGAGACAGCTTAAGAAGCAAAAGATTTTCTAGAAAAAAACAGAGATCATTGTGTCTGTTAGTGAATTTAAGCTAAGTTTACATATTTTGTATAAGACCATAGATTTAGATGTGGAAGGGACCTCAGAGATCTTAAATGGCTTAAATGGCTTCTCTACCACACTCCTAGTAAACTCATCACTGGGAAATATGCAAGATCCAAATCAGCTTTTCTCCTCACACTTCATCAATCATTGGCTTCTGCCCCTCTGACTAGAGAGTGAAGCTACAAACTATTTCATTTAAGGAGGGGAACTGAACTGACTTCATATTTCTTCCCAGGCAGCACTCCTTTTGGATTTCTTTGGCTTCTCCCACCATTCCCTTCCCCACCAGGTACCTTCATCCCTGCCCCTCCCCTTTTCAGATTTCTTTTCTGTTTTGTCTTTTCCCACTGGATAGTGAGCTGCTTGAAGATGGGAACTGATCCAAACCTTCTGGAGAAAAAAAATCTGGAATGATACCCAAAGGACAATAAAAGTATGCATGCCCTTTGACTAAGCAATAGGGATACTTGGTGTATACTCCCAAGGAGATCAAAGGAAAAGGAAAAGGTCCCATAAGTACAAAAATATTTATAGCAGCTCTTTGTGTGGTGGCAAAAATTAGAAATTGAGGGAATGCCCATCAGTTGGGAACTGGATGAACAAGTTATATGAATGAGATAAAATCATACTATTGTGCTATAAGAAATGACAAAGGAGATGCTTTCAGAAAAACCTGAAAAAACTTATATGGCTGCAAAGCGAAGTGAGCAGAACCAGAATAATCTGCACAGTAACAGCAATATTGTAAAGACAACCTATTGTGAAGGACTTAGCAATTCTGATCAATACAGTGATCCACCAAAACCCCAAAGGATGATCTCAGAGTAAATATTGAAGCATAATTTTATTTTCTTTCCTCATTTTCCTTGCTTTGCGGGGAGGTGGAATGTGGCTAACAAGGAAATATATTGTGCATTACTTCATATGCATAATAGGTATCATATTTCTTCACAATGGGTGGGAGCCCTTGATGATAAGAACTTTCTTTTCATTTAAAGTGATTTCTTTTTCACAATGGTGAAAGTAAAGAGAGGGAGAGAACTTGGAACTGAAAATAAAAATAGAAAAAAGATTGTAATTTCCTTGAGGGCAGGGATTTTTTTTTTTTATATTTGTATACCCAGTGTTGACTGACTATTGTGAAAGGTATTTCTGAGATGAGATTTAAAACTAGGTCTTCCTGAATTCCTATCCATCAAGTATAGGTGCTTAATAAATGTTTGTTGATTGATGTATTGAAGTAGAACTGATTCTCACAAATCATTTGCAAGAAAAAACAAACAAAACAAAACCCACAAAAGTTTTAAATTCCTCTGGGTTGTAAACTAAACAACTGAAAATGAAGGGGGATGGGGACTTGGTGAGAAGAGAGTATTTTCTCAGGATTAAAGTTCTCAAGAAAGTCAAAGATCTTGAATTTTTAACCAATGTCCCAGCAAAGACACTGCTGAGAAAAATGACCTGAAAAAAATGGAAGTTCCATTACTATAGCACAGAAGTTATTAGTCATATTGCTCTAATTTTAATAGATTTTGAGTCTCCAGATTTTCATTTAATTAAAGATATGGCCATGCAATGATAAGTCATATGCATTTTTTGTTGTTGTTCAATTGGAAAGAGGAATGGTAGGAAGAGAAAATTTGTGAGTATAAAAATAATAAAATGCAGTCCAAACACAGTGTGTGTTTGGACCCTAAAACCCCCACAAAGATATGGCCATTACATTCCCTGCACAAAAATATTGCCAAATTTAGTTGCTACTTTGATACAATTAGATGTCCCAGGATTTGAATGAGTCATTTTTACCGGTTAATCTATAAAGGAAATGTAGGGGGCCTAATTCCCTTCTAGTGCTATCATTCTATGACATTCTTATCAACCTAATAGTACTCACCTGCTTTGACTAGATCTAGGAATGACTAAATGGCAAAGTATTTATCAGTGTAGAACACAGTGACAGGGATTCAAAGCAAAGGCAGTCCCTGCTCTTAAATTGCCCCCATTCTAAGGAGGGAAGCAAGATATATAAGAGGCTTGACATGTCATTTCTACAGATAAAATCACTTCTGTTTCTGATGCTGAATCACTTGACAATTCCAAAGACCTTGATGATAAGAACTTTCTTTTCAAATTAAAGTGATTTCTTTTTCATAAGTGCTTTCCATGAAGAGTACAGGATTTTTGTATTATTACAAATCTGATATCCATTTCCGCCCCTTATTACCTATTACAGAGGGATAGTAAATCCACTTAAAAAGTGCTAGTATATCCAACATGATTGTGCTTGGGTTTGGTGTTACAATATGTAATTATTGCCATAGGAAGAGAATATAAGTGGAAATTAATAATGACACTGGTAGCAGAGGTAGGCTGGCATCTTTGCATCTTTTCTCTTTTTTTTCCTTTTAGAGGGGAGAAGGCAAGACAGTTGGGGTTAAATGACTTGCCCAAGGTCACACAGCTAGTGTGATCAAGTATCTGAGGCTGGATTTGAACTCAGGTCCTCCTGACTCCAGGGCTGGTGCTCTATTCACTGTGCCATCTAGCTGCCCCCTTTTGTATCTTTTCTTAGCCTGTTTGATTCTTATCTATATACCATCTATCTACTCAATGTTACAGGCTTGCTCTATTTTTAACTGAAAGATTCCAATATACCCCTCATGCTGTCCATCTGTTGTTTCTCTATTCTCACTCTCCCTCCTTTTCTGTTAATGATTCATATTGTCTACTTCTCAAGTAGACCACGTCACATCCTTAATGTACTACCTACTGTATATACCCAACATGTATCTTTCCGTTGTCCCCTGGGTTATTTATAATCTTAATTCTTCTGAGACTATTATGTTTTTATTTTCACTGTGAGATGATGGATTTTGCAAAGCACACTGCATTCACTGAAAACTGCAAATTTCTCAAAATGATCCTGCCATCTTCCTACTGAATTCCAGGTCCTAGCCATTAACAATCTTTGCACTTTGTTCAACATGTAATACTGATTTATATAGCTAGGTACATGTCATAATCTGTGTTATATTCAATTTTCATCCATTTTGTTTTTTCTATGTGAATGGTTAGACTTATCTTAAACTACTGTGCATTTCACTGAAGAGACTTTGCAGTGTTCAGGGACCTGAATACAATCAACAAGTACTCATTAAATACTTAGTTCAAAGCATTATGCTAGGAGTTGAAATTATAAATGGAAAAATAAGACAGTTCCTGCCTTAAATTCCATGGGATACAAAGTATACAGAGGATACATACAAAATCAATATACATTGATGGGAAGAGGGGCACTAACAATTGGGAGAAACAGGTACTTGAGTTAAGTCTCAAAGAGGGCTAGGGATTCTAAGAGGAAGTGGTAAAGACAGTATTCTGATAACGGGGGAATAGTTTGTACCAAAGCATGGAGAAAGGAGATGACTCTTATATAATATACAGCAAGTAGGCCAGAATAAATCTCAGGAATACAGTCAAACATGGAAAGATCTAATGAACTGATGCAAAGTAAAGTGAGTACAGCCAGGAAAACAATATATGTACACAATGGCTGCAATAATTCTAATGGAAAGAACAATCTAAACAAATGAAAATGAATGGTTGTAATAGTAATGGAATTTGAAGATCCCCTTGTATTTGCAATCAAACAGGTACTTAGTATCTTGCTTTAAGTTAATATTTGTGTCAAGTATTAAGACCCAGAACTTGGGAATCCCACAGTGGGATGGTCTTGTTGACATAACAGGAAGGGGCAGAACAGGGAGGAACTAATACCGTATATAAGGAAAAGCCCAAACTGAGAGAGGCCAGAACTGCTTGGAGCGTGCTTCTGGAAGCTGAGCTGCTACTGCTGGAGAGAGAGAAGAGAATTGAGAACTGAACTGAGAACTGAGAAGAGAACTGAGGATGAACTGAGAATTGAGAAGAACAGGGAAATGAGAAGAGAAGAGAACTGGGAGGAGGTATGGCTGTGGTGCCGGTACTTTGTCTGTTTTGATATTACTTTGTCAGATTCATCTGCTGTTAGAGGATGATGCTATTGTTACAGAAGCCCTAGGATCTTGCTGCTGGTTCAGAAGCCCTGAAAGAGGATTTTTTTGTTGTATGTTTATAGATATCTTGGAAGAGGGTCTTGCTGACAATTTCAGAGCTCCTGGGACTATATTGATGATTTGTGTTGAGTTCTCAGACCTTGTTGGTGGGTCTGAGTTGATTTCACAGGCAGAAAGTGAATTGATGAGGATGTGGGCAATATACATGAATGTTATTGTGGTTTTGTTAAGTTTTGTCTTCCCAGGAACAGAAACTGTGAAGGACTTGAGGTGGACCAGGCACTGTGAACTTCAGTGTTGCACAAGAATTGGACAAGGAACTGCACAAGAAGCTGGACAAAGAACTGAGAGCTGTATGCCTTTGAACTCAGGTGACAGTGGGATAGATTCAGGGAGGAGCTGGGATCATGGAAGAGGAACCATGGAAGCTGAAAGCCTGCCTGGAGTCAAGATGAAAAGACTTCTCCTTGGGTATTTAAAGCAAACTGAGAAGATCATGATTTACTAGGGGTGGAGAACTTGGACCTTTATATTTAGATGATTGAGTTAAGGACTTACTAATTAAGGATGATTGGAAACTAATCTCCAGTTAAAAAGAAGACTTTTTGATTGAAGAGATTAAGACAATGTGACCCAGGGGTGGAAGACCTTGACCTTTGTACTTTGTGTCAATTAAGGAGGCTTGCCTCCTTAAGGGTGACTGAATTAAGGACTTACTAAATGAATGTCATCTTTTGCTTAAAGCTATGTGACCATTTTAGTGATAAGTTGTTATGACATAACATTCTGAATGCTGTACTTTGATTTCTGTGAATATTTTGTCTTAGTTTGTTACTGAATAGAGAGTTCACTATACTGTGTAATCATAACCTTGAAAGCTGACAGCAGCAGTCCTCTGGAAAGCTGCTCATGCTTGGCTTTACTGTGTTGCAAAATTATTAGGAATAAGCATGGCCCCAAAGAAGAGGTATGAGAAGACACCTTCCCCCACTTCATTGTAGATGAGGGAGGTACATGAGTGTGGAAAACTGCATATTTTTTCAGAGTTGTTGATTGTACTAAACAGTTTTTCTGATTTGTTTCTCTTCTTCCTCCTTTTCTTTTTTCCTTTAAAGAATGTTATTTGTTATAAGGGATAGTTTTTTGGGAGAAAAAAGGGAAGTATTACTGTGAGAAAGTTACGTAAAAAACAAAAGATAGCAATAAAAATTAATTTAAAAAAAAAAGTTAGTGTAAAAGAACAGACAAACAGCAACCTCGAGGCAGGGTCCCCACAGTATGGGCTATGATTATATCAGACCTATCTCACCCAAGCCTCTCAACTCTGAAAAAGGAGAAATGAATAAAAATAAAGAAGTGGCTTTCATTATCATTTCCTAGAGAAGTTTAAATGATACAAAAATCATCACAGTAAGGAGACTTGAGAGATTTCAGAAAATAGAAAGATGTAGCTACCACAGGTACCAATCTAGAATACAAATCCCTTTCCAAAACACTACAGGGGAAGACTACAGAAGACTATCGCCATCATTTCACAAAAAAAGAGAGAGGGGCAGCTGAGGAGAAAACAGAACAGCAAAAAAAAACTTGGTTCTAAGAGATTCAGTTAAGCCAAATCATCACAGAGAGCATTTATAAATTAAATGAAACTGGAAGCAACACAACAGACATAAAATGGTGAGACTTGTAAGCATTTTTTAGATAATGATCTATTCCCATTGGCAGTACTGGTAGAGCTGTCCTGTCCAGTTTCTACCATCTCTGTACTAGATAGGGGAAGAAGATGAAGATATGGAAAGCTGCTATAATGGACCAAGTCCAATGGGAAAAAATTCATTCTAAAGGTTACATAATTTTAAAGGGACTCAGGTTCTCAAGCTATTTTAGAGAAAGGAAGACTCTAAAAGAATGGAAAAAATAACACATGGGGTTTTAAATAAAAAACCTAATAGATAATAGAAGGATCTGTCAGACACCACCAGGTGCAACCAATACCTATTGAGTAAGAATCCTTTCTAATAACATACATTATAAGTGGTCATTGAGCCTTTGATCTGAAGACCAACAGTGAGGAGTAACCTACCACTTTGTGAGGCTTCCCATTCCACTTCCAGATATCTCTAAGATAAGAAACACTTTCTTTTTTCTTTTTTTTCTCTTTTTTCGTTTTTTTTTTTTTTGCCTTTTTTTTGTAGGGCAATTGGGGTTAAATGACTTGCCCAAGGTCACACGGCTAATAAGTGTTAAGTGTCGGAGGTTGGATTTGAACTCAGATCCTCCTGACTCCAGGGCCAGTGCTCTATTCACTGCACCACTTAGCCACCTCTGGCCCCCTAACACTTCCTTTTTTCAAGATTAAATTGACCTCTTTCCAGTTTCTATACCTTGTTCCTATTTCTGCTATTTGGGGGCTAAGCACAAGAAATCTAAGGAATCTTCCACATGAAAGTCTCTCAAATACTTGGATACAGAATGTGGCATACTCTGTCAGGCTGTACCTGATATTTTATTTTCATTTGTCACAAGGGATCAGTTTGGGATTAAAAGAGCAAATAAGAGAACATGATTGTGGTAGAAAAACAAAAGACATCAATGAAGTTTTATTTTTGTAAAGGCCAAGGCCTTTCCAGGTTCTCACTTTATGAGTGAGCTAACGCCCATTCAACGAATAGGCCTCTTTAAGAAGTGAGTCGAGGAATGGCCCCTTCAACATTTAAATATATGTCTATGTCTTTATATCTATATTTGTACAATGTACGTATATTGGAAGCTGTCATGCCCCCTCCTGCTGATTGAGTATCTTCAGGTCATTCTACTAATGCATCTTCATAGACCTTCCTCTGGATGCCCTACAACATCGATGCAGCTAGGTAGTGGGTGACATGCATAGAGCAATAGACTTGGGGTCAGGAAGATCTGAATTCCAAAGCTAGTTTCAGATTTCCTAGCTGTGTGACCCTGGGTAAGTCACTTAACCTCTATTTCAAGTTTCTTCCTCTGTAAAATGGGGATAATAATTGCACCTAACTCCTGGGGTTGCTGTGGGATAAAATGAGATAATATTTGTAAACTATTTTGCAAAACTTAAAGTGCTATATAAACTGCTGTTAACCTTATTCATCATCATTGTCATCATAGTCCTCAATGTCTTCCCTAAAATGTGGTTGCCAGAACAAAACACAACACTCCAGATGAGGTCTAATCAGGACATAGTATGGTGGTACTGTCACCTTCTCATTCCTGGAGCCTGTGATCTTTTTGGCTGCTGTATCACACCAATGACTCATATTATAAGTTGGCAGTTTATCACAAAATTCAAATCTACTACAACCTTACAACAACCACTATGAACTTATCTATGCCTGCTTGAAGGAAGCCAGGAAGTGAGGATGAAGAGGGAGAGTGTTCCCGACATGGGAGATAGCCAGTGAAAATGCAGAACTAGGCAACAGTCTGGAAAGGTAGGAAAGGGGACTGGTTACAAAGGGCTTTAAAAGCCATGGAGAGAATATTGTATTTGATCCTAGAAGTAATAGGGAGCCACTGACTTTTATTGAGTAGAGAGGTGCAGACCTGTGCTTTAGGAAGTTGTGGCTTATCCTTCCTTCTCAAAGAAGACCATGACATCAGGGAGGTGATGACATGACTTGCAACTGAATTGGATTTAAGAGAGAGAGGGCTGGGCAAAGTCACTAGCCTCACTTTCTCCTCCAGAGCTATCTGGGTCCAGTGGCCAGATATGGATAAGATGACTGGAGATAGCCCAGGATGCAATGAGTGACCCTGGCCTAGGCCAAGGCCTTTCCAGGTTCTCACTTTGAGTGAGGTAATGCCCATTCAGTGAATAGGCCTTTTTAAGAAGGGAGTCAAGGGAGGTGGCTAGGTGGCACAGTGAATAGAGCACTGGCCCTGGAGTCAGAAGGACTTGAGGTCAAATCCAACCTCAGACACTTAATACTTACTAGCCCTGTAACCTTAAGCAAGTCACTTAACCCCAAGTGTCCCTCATCCTCGCTCCAAAAGGCAAAAAAACCCAAGTGAGTCAAGGTGAGTCAAGGGATAGCCCCTTTAACCAAAAGAAAAAAAAATCAAATGGGAAAGGGAAGACCCTCAGTGTTGCTAGCCAAAAGAGAAACAATTACTATTTACATTTACTGTGAGCCAGGAAAGTCTAAAAAGAGGGTTTCAGGGAAAGAACTTCCTCTCTCAATGCAGATGTATCTCTGTCTGCAGGGAATTGCCTAGGACACTCAGAGGTGAATCAAGTGACTTATTCCTAAAGCCTATCATCACATTAACTTTTTAATCTGCTGCATCACACCATCAACTCATATATAAACCTTGCAGTCCACTAATGTGGGAATCAACAACTGTGCTGAGTTGTTTCAGTTGTGCCCAACTCTCCATCACCCCATTTGGGATTTTCTTGGCAAAGATACTGAGGTGGTTTGCCATTTCCTTCTCAGCTCATTTTAGAGATGAGGAAACTGAGGCAAATAGGGTTAATTGACTTGCCTGCCAGAGTCACATGTCTAGTAAGTGTCTGAGGCTAGATTTGAACTCAGTAAGACGATTCTTCCTGACTCCAGACCCAGTATTCTATCCAGCACTGATGAAGTACAGGCTCTGGAACCCCCCCTTGAGCTCTCCTTGCATCTTTGAGGTACAGGCTCTGGGAAACCCCTTGAAGTCTGATTGCATCTTCCCACTTGATAAGGCATTTGCAGAAGCCATTAGTATTTCATTGTGGCTGGGCCTAAACCTCTGTTACTAGCCTATTCCATCTGCTTCCCACCCTTGAGCCTATCAAAATATCAATCCACTCTTGCATTGACCTCATTAACTCCTCCTGAAGACCCT
>CM053585.1:410157908-410217663 GCA_028646515.1 Pseudochirops corinnae
TGGGAAAAGCAAGGAGGCCAATGACACAGGCCGGAAGAGTATGTGGAGGAGAGCAAGGCGTTAAGAAGACCAGAAAGACGGAGAGAGGCCAGGCTACGATGTTGGACTCTGGAGCCAGTAGGGAACCAGTGTAGTAGGTGACTATAGGGGTAATGTGGTCAGGGCGTGGCTTTGGGAAGATTCCGCAGCTGAAGGGAGGGTGGGGAGAGACTTGAGGCAGTGGTTGAGATGTGAGGGGAAGAGAACTTGCACCACAGTGGTGCTAGTATCAGAAGATCAGTCAGTAAACTTCATTTTTTTTCAATTCACATAATTAATTAATTAATTTTTGGTTTCCAACATTCACTTTCACAAGACTTTAAGGTCCAAATTTTCTCCCCCTCTTTCTCCTCCCCCACCCCAAGACTTCGTGCAATCTGATATAGGCTCTACTTACACATTCATATTAAACACATTTTCACGTTAGTCATGATGTAAAGAAGAACTAATGGGAGGAACCACCGAGAAAGAAACAAAACAAGGAAAGCAAACAGTCTGCTTCCATCTGCGTTCAGACTCCATGGTTCTTTCCCTGGACGTGGATGCATTTTCCATCCTGAGTCTTTTGGAGTTGTCTTAGATCCTTGCATTGCTGAGAAGAGCCACGTCTGTCAGTCAGTCATCGAATTCAGTCCCTAAACTCAAGTGCCTACTATGGACCAGGAAATGGGGCAGCTTGGTGAAGCACGCAGAACGGAGTGCAAATGCAGCCTTAGATATTTACTAGCTGTGACGCCTTAGGCAACTCAACCTCTATTTGCCTCAATCTCCTCAAATGTAGAATGGGAATTAAAAAAGTGCCTTTCTGAAAGGGTTGTTGCGAATATCAAATAAGATCATATTTGTAAAAACCCTCAGCACAATACCTGGCACTAGAAAGCTCTGTATAAATGCTTGTTCCCTTCCCTTCCTTGTGCTAAGCACTGAGGATGGATACAAAAACTCAAAAAGACAGTCCCTGTTCTCAAAGAGATCACAGTCTAACGCGGAAGAAATTATTGGGGCAGCGAGGTGGCGCATTGAACAGAGCACCGGCCCTGGAGTCAGAAGGACCTGAGTTCAACTTTGTTCTCTGACACTTAACATAAAACTTAGCTGTGTGACTTTGGGCAAGTCACTTAACCCCAATTACCTTGCTTTCTCCCTCCAATAAAAGGGGGATAACCTCTTTTCTTGGAACAAGGGAAGAAAGTTCTTATTGAGTCTAATAATTTTATTATAATATTATCAATAGTTATTAGATTATATTGGAATAATTATATGATTTTATATTTATAATATAACGTGCCATATTATTTTTTATATTTATAACATAACATAATACGTCATTTCATCAGGCATGACACCGCACTTGTGGTTCCATATGGGCTCCGAATGTAACAAACAGCCAGGCTCTCCCCCTTGCATCTGAATTGCCCATCCTCAGCCCAGTCCTTATAGAGGAGCTTGGTCAAGGCGGGCCTGGAAACCAAAGAATTGTTTCCTTCCTTCCTTCCACCTTAGAGATTAGTCTGCATGTGTCGACATTGGCAACGTTAGCTCCACCTTCCTGCGTATGAGAATGGCACGAAGACGTGCAGAGAATCAGCTGAGGTATCTAAGGGGGATCCTTCGTAGACCGAATGATCCGGCCCCTTTCTTCGTCACTGCTTTCCCTCTAAAGAATTTGTGTGCTGTTCCTATGGCTGTTTGGATTCCACCAAGCAGAGATGCTGACATCTTTAGGGAGCAGGGTGCTTGGTTGGTTTTTTTTTTCCTGGTGGTGTTTTTGTTTTTTTTGGAGGGGGGGGAGGGGAATGTGTGTCTTTAACGCTCCTCTTTTTCTGACCACCACATATTTGTGTACATTCCGATGAATATGTTCTTGTATGAGTCAAATATGAGTATACAGCTGTTGACATATCACTTTGGTGGGTGCTGCTAAGTTTGATTGTGAAGCCGATTACTACCATTGATAGAGGTCCTCTAATTACCGAGTTCTTGGCAGACTTTCTTAAGTTCACCCTGACCCTACGATATGTAGCCCCCTGCTCTGGGCTGTGTAACTTTGTGTTTGCATATTCTTTCACACAGATTTCATGCATATGTTTGCGCAAATATGCATGGCCACAATGAATAAATAAAAAGGAAATCCAAGAATTAGTTTCTCAGGTTATTGAGTAGCACAATTAGCCAGCTTGAGTTTCATCTCTATTTCTTCTGATCTACTGTCAAAAGTAAAAAACTAGGCAAAAGAAAAGGATAATTTTCCAACCCCCATTTCACTCTAGGTTTTAGAAATGGAACCTACTATTTGTCCCCATCTTAAGTGGCTCGTGGTAAACAGGAAACACAGATGGGGCGTAGGAAATCTTGGGGCTAGAGATAAGTGATTGTTCCACAAAGGGATGGGGAAAAAGGAGGGCTAGATCACTAGCCCAGGAGGTTCTTAGGCATCTAGAGAGCCCTGCCATAGAGAACTCTGAGGAACTCTGTTTGGAGAAGCCATCAGGAGTAAAACGGGTGCTTCAGTTGAGCTGATAATTCCTGCTCAGTCAAGATGACCAGAGAAAACTGGATAAAGGGCCACATCAGCTTCACATGGAGTCAGGGTAGAAGATATGGTAAAAGGAAGTGGGAGTGTTAGGAGAGAAGGTGTGTATGTGTATTTTGAGTGATTAGAAACTGCCCGGATCAGACATCACAACCCTAAAGGCTCAGTTGAAGTCCATAAAGAGATAGAGGAACATGGCTTTTCCTTTTTGTTCTGACTCTTCTTTCACAACATGACTAACGTGGAAATATGTTTAATATGATTGTACATGTATAGCCCATTTCACATTGCTTGCCCTCTTGGGGAGGGGAGAGGAGAAGAAAGAGAAAAAAAATCTGGAATTCAAATTTTTATAAAAGTGAATGTTGAAAACTATCTCTACATGTAATTGGAAAAAAATCAAATACTCAAGTGGAAAAAAAGGAGGTGGAGGAAAAAGAATATGTGGGCTAAAACTGGGAGCTGTCAGAGTATAGAGCTGGATTCAGTCTCCATTTATTTCTCCCACACTAATGGGAAATGTGTGAAAAGCGACTGAGGAATCTGAGGAGGACATGCTTTAGGTTTGGACACTGACTTTTTAGTAGCTTCCTATGAGGAAAAAAAAAAAACCACAAGCCAATAAATTTAGATTAACACCCAAATTTCAAAAGATTCCCTTTAAGACATAAGAGTCTTAAGCACATAATGGGGAAGGAAGTGACTTGCTCAAATTCCCTCCACCAGCACCCTACTTAGCTCTATTTATTTGTCTAGCCATCTCTCTGTTTTTGGGACCTGAGGAAAAGATTTTGGAACAAACATTAACAATAGACATGGAAGATTCTCTCTCTTCTACCAAAAACTTTGGGCCAAGGGATTTTGGGTGGCGAGCTTAGCGTGTGTATCTTTTTTTTCTAACCGGATTAAGACAATAGAACACATTAAAGATTCAGGTTGGAGGGAATGGAGGTATCAAAGGTTAGGATCAGAAGACTTTTGACTTCACCTCTCACTTGAGGGCTAAGGAGGAGGGGAGACCTGACAAAAGGAATGCAGAACATCTGTAACCCCCTCCAGGTGTACTTTACAAGGCCTGCTTCATTGGATTTACTCATGAGATGTTACTTCTCAAAACCTGTATGTCATTTATGTAAATTGAACTATGCTAAGTCAGAATAACTAGAACCACCATCCGTTTGTAAATGAACATTCTAGAGTGCTTTTCACTTTCTAATATTTACTAACTTTACATCAAATTCCATTTTTTCCCAGTTTGGTCCTATCTCCTCCTTATGCTTGTTATTCCTATAAAATATCCTAGCAAGATTTTTCTTCTTATCAACCTCTTCCCCTTTATTCCCACCTCTACTCAAGACAGATATTTATATATCTATGTCCATACCTACATATCTATCTATCACCTCCCTGTAAATTTTCTGCTTGTTTATTTCCTCTCTCCTTTTCTCCCCTTCCTTGAGTCCTCCTTTCTTTTTTCTCTTTTTCCATCTCCGTTTCCTTTTCTCCTGTCCCTTCTCCACTCCACCATCTATCCCTACTTTAACCCTGAAGTGAGAAAAGGCTTGAGCAAAATTAGGAAAGAGAAAGTGGAGGACACAATTCGGCCTTTCTGCGCCTCATCAGGGCATCCCTTAGAACTGAAGAGGGCTGGAGAGGAGAGGGCGGTTGGCTGTCTGGGCGGGCGGGGACAGGATGTGAGTGCCGAGCTCCGAGCACTCGGCTTCGTGCCACCCCACACGTCCTCAGCAGACGCACACACAGGCATTGCTCATGCTCAGAGTCTGCAGGCCTGCAACTCCCCCACTTCTCGGCAGAAAGAGGGAGGGGGCCAACTGAGAGGAGGTGGAGAAGGGATGTCAAAACAATTGCTCTGCATCTGAGCTTATCAGGAACCTGGGGGAAAGAGGAGGGGTTTTACCAGACTCATGCCCAGAAAGATGCTTCAGTCCTAGGCAGCCAACTCCCAAACAGACATTTGAGTCCCATTAGACTTTGGAAACCCCCACTGTATCCTATAAAATTCCTGTTCTCTCAAAGGTCCCTAGTGTCTCCTACACTAACTCAAACTCTTAAAAATCTTTCCATGCTTCCCTATTTTATCCTCATTGCTTCCAGACAGATGCTTCTAAAACTCCTTTGGTTCATCTTCCATAGTCTTACATATCTCCATTAAACATCCCTTCCAAAAACAAAAACAAAAAACAAATCTCCCTTCCATATCTGTTCCTTTCACTCTTATCCCTCTCCCCTCCCTGCCGTATGGGGCACCTAAAGTGCAGTCTGGATCTCAGGTTCCAGAAATTCTGGAATCTTAACCATCTGCCTTCACTCTTAGAGGAATGAATTTTTTTCCTCAAAGGAAGATTTGATTGCTGGCCCAACCAGATCAGATCTAACCAGACCAGAGCTGAAGCATAGCTTACAGGGATGAAAGAAGGGTAGGAAAGCACCAAAACAGGAAGAATTTCCTGGAGGCCTAGGAGGGGGCTTGCCTAATGAGAATGGGAATGTCACTGTCGGCATTTCAAAGGAAAAAGAGGCTCAAATTAGGGAATGCAGTTGGTAGGGACTACGTGTTGGCCCCCTGAGACTGAGACTAATACCCTGGAAAAAGTCATAAAAGAAAGGGGAGAGTGCAAAACAGCAGTGACTTCAGAGGGAAAATGCAGGGGACATAAAAAAGTTGGAGACAAAACAATAAAGAGGTGATGAAAACCTAAAGAGGAGGAAAAAGAAGAGAAACTATTAAATAAATGTTTAAAAACACTCAAGAAAAAGAGAGGAAGGAAGCTCTTTTGCCATGTAGGATACTGATGTAAACCTGGTCTTTTTTCCTGGAATTGACACTCACATTTCTCACTTCCCCTTTTATTATTACGTATTACTCAAGTGTAGAAGCCTGAGTATTATATCAGACTGATGAGCGGAGGCCCCAGGTGACATGTCCTATCTTATCTTGCACAATAGACATAGTGAGTGGAGGGTTCTAAGAAGTTCAGAGGAGCACAGAAAAGGAGTCAGGGAGTCATGCTGTAGGACCTATTTTCACCCTGTTAAATCACCTGTTAGCCTACGTCATAGACTCTGGACACCCCAATGTACTGTGTGCTTTAGAGTCTGGAAATTGGCTCTGGAGAGTTAAAAGGTGTCAGAAGTTTGGTTCTAAATAAACTGTCCTTTTTTTTTTTTTAAAAAAAACCACAAAGTCCTTTATGGGTTACTGGACCCCTGTGCAGAGGTATAAGTTCCAAATCTCAGAGAATTTAGAGACAAGTCTTATGCTGAGTCTAACCTAGACGCCCAGGGAAAATCCTTGTTTTTGTGAGAATAATACCCAATACATTTGTAAAGTTATCAATGTGCAACCCAAACTCTCTCTTTTCTCTCCTTCATTTTTTAAATCCCAAAGCTAAGTTCCTAGAGGAGAGAGGGAAACTGTAAAGAAAGGGGGCTAGTAAGCCGAATTTGGGGCTACATGGGCTGGTAAGACACCAGTGCCAGGCAGCAGCCCAAACAATTTGTGGAAATCCACCTTGTCTCAAACCTGAAAACTTACACGGTAAATACCTGCCCTTGAACTGTCTTGAGGTTTGAACTCGTTGGAGACAACATCTTTCAACAAATGCCATTTGGTTTGTACATAGACTGACTTTTTTCTTTTCCTAATTTTGACACTGTTTTACCACAAAAATCACCCATTTAGATGGGTATTTGCTGCTAACGATGGGAAGTGAAGTGGGTAGAAGAGATTGACTTTCATTTTACTGCATCACAGTTTCTGGAAAGCCCCAACTGACTGGTACATCTCCATTTCCCCTGATGTACTTTCTTCCATACATTAATGCCATATATATTGTATAGACTTCTATATGAACATATAGAAGATGTGTAATTTAATTCTGCAGTCTCTAATGCACTTAAATTTCAATTACCCCTCATATTAACATCAACTGTTCTTAGTTATAAACTATGACATATAAAAAATCCTGCTGTCAGGAAGATGTTATTTATAGCTAACCTAGATCTTTCATGCATAAGGGTTTTGCCCAGTCCAAAGTGAAACAGCAAGCTTATACAACAGTCTTTATATTTCAGTGTTAGACCATCTGTCCTTTTCAGATAGGCAAAGGTGCCAACTCTAAGGGGCAAATTACTGAGATAATGTAAAAAGATAGGCCCTAATCTGGAAGTACTTGGACCTGAACTGTCAGATGTATAGAGCTTTTTGCTTTCGAGGATGTACCCAAGGCACACACTGCTTTTTCCCCAGCCACTTGTGCATAAACACCATGGAGGACATTAGAGTTTTAAAAAGAAAAAACAAAAAGCACCCGAAGAGCCTCAAAACTTGGAGCTGCGAGTGATTAGTAGGTAAACGGTCTTTGCTAGGTTAGGGCATGCAGAGATGAAGATTTGGGAAATGTATTGGCTAGTCATCATCAATCAGGGTGAAATTTTTCACAGATGGTTTCCACTCCTGAATCAGAAAGGGCTGTCAGAAGTAAAGGCTGACCCTTTGCTCTCTGTGGTCAGGGGAGGTGAAGTCTTAAACAATGGCAGTTGTCTTGACTACATGTGTATCTTGTGACTTAAATCTGTGCCCATTCTTCTCATGGATGCCATGTGTGTTTGTGGAAGTGTGCCCCAGGTTGTGAAGAGGATATTCTCCAACTCCTTATTATCTTGCTATGCCATCTGAGGAATGCCTTTACTTTTAGTTAATTGAGATGATGGCTGACTGATAATCATGGTTGCACACTGATGAGATGCTGTAAACTATAGTTTTAGAAATGGGTACCTATAGGGTACTCCTTGAAGAGGTAGTAGCCATCCTCTGGAGTGCTACAATCAGTGTAATTTAAACTATTCATCATCTTGAAAAGTTATGTTCCATGATTTCACATGGATAACTCACATCACATTGCTTGCCTTCTCAATGGGTAGGGAAGGGCGGAATGGAGGGAGAAAATTTTGAACTCAAAATTTTTTTTAAAAGAATGTTAAATTTATTAAAAAAGAAAAAAGAAAAGTTATGTGACAGCCTTTCCTAGTACAGTTTAAATAATCTCAATACCTTTATTCACTATTCCCATTTTACAGTTTTTCTGAGCTATTTCCAGTTGCTCTCTTCTGTAGCCTTTTCTGATTTTCTCTCTGTTTTTCTTAAGTTTTTTTTTGTGCTTTTTTGGAAGGCAGGGCAACTAGGGTTAAGTGACTTGCCCAAGGTCACATGGCTAGTAAGTGTTAAGTGTCTGAGGCCACATGTGAACTCAGGTCCTCCTGACTCCACGGCCAGTGCTCCATTCACTGTGCCACTTAGCCGCCCCTTAAGTTTTTTAAAAAATATTTTTTCCTTCTTAAGATTTGATTTCTAGAATTAAACAGATTATAGACTAATACTCACTATGATGGGAAGATGACTGTGGTTTCTATGCAAATACTCTTTTCTCTGAAAAGAAAACTTCTGAGACCTTATAGTCGCCAGATTCATAAAGCCTAAGAAAACAGAAGGAGGGAAAGCTGACCCAGATCACAGGATATGTGTTCCTGCCTAATGAGCATTGACCACATGAGGAGGACACAGAGAAGTGTGGTAGAGAAGAGAGGTACAAGTCGTGATTTGCTTAGAAGCTTATTATTCCTAAGAGAAACTGAATTTAGATCCCCCAATCTGGGTTCTTTAGAGTATGGGGTAAACTAAACGGAATCTCTAAGTGAGACCTGAACTGCATCCCAGGAATCAGCCCCATCTTGCATGTCTTTCTCACTGTCTTACCTACACAGCCTCTCTTACTTATTCTCATTCTCAACACCCTCATTCCTCCCTAGAGGAGAGGTTGTCATGGAGATAATGTCATCATAGAGCAAACAAGCTGATGGAGAAATACAGTAAAGAGGCCTAAAGAGTAACACAGCAACAGAGACTCACAGAGGTACAGAAAGAGATGTGGACTTAGGCAGAGCAAGAGCCAGAGACAGGGCAGAGGGCAGAAAAGGAAGTGTGAGAGTATGCCACCGGCAGGGTCCAGATACAAGATAGATAGGAATCACTGACCAGAGTAATAGAGAAGAATACATATACACACACGTGTATAGTATGTATGTATGTGTGTGTATACATATACACATATACATACACACACATCTACCTATATTTATGTCTATCTACATATAGACAGACAGAGACAGAGACAAGAGAGAGAACAGGGAAACCCATAGGTATGGACTAGGTCCCAGACAAAGACAGGCTTGCTGTCTTGGGGAGGAAAGGGAACTTAGAACTCAAAATCTTGTAATAGAATGTTGAAAACTATCTTTGCATGCAATTGGAAAAAATAAAATACTATTAAGTGAAAACAAAAACCAAACCAGAAAGACTATTCTTACATTCTCATTAGAGGAGATAATAACATATACCAAGGTGGGTATGACTTGTCATAGCCCATATATTGAGCAGAGCCCTATATCTTTACAGAATTCTCTATCTTTATCTGACAATCACTATAATAGGTGGAAATTATTGACTAATAATGAAATTATCTCACTTGATTTGCTTATGACTAACTTCTGAGCTAGGTCAGGAAATCTAAATAGGTTTAACTTCTTAAGGATGTACATGAAAGATTGTACACTGTGGTGCAGCAAAAGGATTATATTTTTGAGTCAGAAAACCAGGACTTAAGTTTCAGCTCTGATACTTCCTTATATGACTGGTTAGGTCAATCAGTCAATAAGCATTTATTAAGGACCTACTATGTGCCAGGCACTTTGCTCAACTCTGGGGATAAAAAAAACAGTTCTTGGACTCATGGAGTTCACAATTTAAGTAATTTCAACTCTTTAAGCTTCCATTTCCTCAATTCTTAAAACAAATTACAGAATTTTTGTAAGTAAAGCACTTCCCGTGTTTCAAGCTCTCTGGCCAACTTATTTTGTCAGCTTTGTGAAGTATAAATTAAAAGAAGCAGAGAACCTAGCAAGACTACCTGTTAAAAATGACCATGATGTACTAGGTAAATGTCCTTTTGGAGACCTGAATTATAGATCCACTAGCAAAACAATGACAGGATATTCCAGTTATTCCAGGCCTCCAGGCCTCTGGATTGGCCTCTGCAAACAGCATGCATTTGTCAGAGAAAGGAGTGTTGTCCAACCTAGCATTTCCCTTTTTTTTTAAAAAAACAATAATAATTTACATTTATATTTAAGGTTTACAAAGCATTTTCCTTGAATTCCATTAATTTCTTGAAGAGTCTACATTTTATTTTCCCCCTTTAGTCTACAATTAGAACCTAAGAAGTCTAAGGCAAGCCAAAATAGCCTGCTATTTACCTAAGCCTATCTCTAATTTTATCACTCCCTTGTAGGGCACAGTAAATGTTTGCTTTGCTTCCAATTGTTCTTCTATAAGGCTAACACTTTGGAGCCAAAGACATTTTTGCCTAACAACAAAAAGAATATTACATTTAGATAAGACAAAGTCTTTGGTTGTAGCATTTAAGAAGGAAGAGGGGTACAGTGACACAAATTGGAATCTGGCCATTGTTACATTCTTACCACTGAAAATCCAGCTTGTTGCTTGGGTCCAGAGTTAGGAGCAAGAATCAGAAAACATCTCTACTATCCCTTCCAGCTTTAAAAGGCTATGATTCTATGATTCTAAGACTTCCTCCACTACTGCTACTATCACTCATGCTATCTATCCCTTCCCAGTTCCCTGAACTAATTATTAGGTAGAAAAGAAGATATTTTTGCTGAAATGAAGGTTGAGGATCAAAGGCTGCTTAGGTAAATCTGGAACTCATTAGGTTTGGGTTCCTGAGATTCCTACAGCTTCCTGTGGTTCTTGCTTTATTATCATCTGAATGAGTGAACAGCATCGAGAAGTCTCCCTTCTCCTTTTGCTTCCAATTTCTCCTGGAACACAAAGGCCCTCTCAGTGAGAAAGGTAGTGAAGGCTGGGAATTATGTTTATGTCTGTGGCTATCCCACGGGGAGAAGTGGTTTCTTCTTAGGATAAAGCACAGAAAAATCATATGCCATCGGCTGTTGATGTCTCACCTCTCATTCCCCCTTCCCAACTTGGTTCACTAAACCATACTCCTTACCAAAGCTGAAAAATATATCAGGAAATTAGAATTCCAGTCCAGGATAGACTTTCCAAACTACTTCCTCACTTTAGAAATAATGGGAAATTCCTAAGTTGTTCAGAAATTTCTGTGCTAGGGTTTTGGTTTGTTTTCTAGTATAGTCACTCTTGCTCTTTGCCCTGAACTAATTGTTAAAAGAACTGCTGGGATGGATGAGTCATTGGGAAATGAGAATGAAGCTTAAAAAAGGGGGAGGGAGCATCGATAAAACATTTAATAAAAGTAGAAAGAAGTTTTAAATGAAAGAGAATCTGTTTAATAAGTGGGCCACAAATGACTTTCTTCTACATGAGAGCATTTTGCAGTTTGATATGGGGCTGTTATTGAATCCCCATCCCATTCCATCCCCACCTTTAATCCCTAAGAGACAGCTGTATTTTCAGATAATAAGTAAAGGAAGCCCTCCTCTCAAATACCGGATAAACCTCACTGGGCAAAAGCATCCCTATTCTTGGCAAGGTTAGGATGTTATTCCAGGGAAGGCCTACAGTACCAAGAAGGACATGTGCATGCACCATCTGGGTTCTGAGAAAAAAAGGAAAACAGGATTGTTTCTGTGCCTGTGTCAGAACTCAGCTCTCTTGCTTTACAAAGCACTTTGCTTTATACACAGGATTGTTTCACATTTCTCCAGAATCCAGATGGTCCATGCACACATATCTCTTGGGACTGTAGGTCTTCCCTGAAATAACAACCTGGTCCCGATAGAGGCAAGGTACTTTTGCCCAGGGAAGTTTATCTTGTATCTGAGGGCTGTGAGGAGGTGAATGAAACGACGCCCCTGCAACAACTGCCTTTGTAAAATGCTATTGAGTTAAAAAGGAAACTACTGCTCTATTCCTGTAGCAGTCTAGTCACCTTTCAGTTATCCTTGTGTGGCTCTTTATGACAAAATATGAGCCTCAGACTGGTTTCTCTCTTCTGTGCAGAACCCTTCTGAACCACCTTTCACTGCCGTTAATTGGTTTGGTACTCAAGAAACGGAATCTAATTTTACAAGTAATCTAAACATAATAAAGGCAAATATGCTAAAATAAACTAACAGAAAATATACCCCAAAACCTAATTTAAGTAGTTCTGGATATACTACATAACTCCTTCCGATTAGCTGAGATAATTAAGGGCTAATTATGTAGACAACAATCTTTCCGGTCACTCACTGTTTAAGTAGCTGGAATGCTCCTGGTGGTTTCTCAGTTGAGGGACGGTGTGAACTTTTTCATTATTTGGGACTGCATTTGTTTAATGGCATTTCTTTTCATAGAAGACCTGAGAAACCATTGTCTGTGCTCTCTCCCCAGAAACATGATTTTGTTAGCTGTCAGGATGAACCATTCCTCGGCATTTCTGCACACGTCTCTGTCCCCTTCAAAGAGTCACCTGAACCTCTATAACCTGGAAAAAACCTTTGTGCTTTTATCCAATGGGCATTTTCCTTCCTAGTGGAGTTTTAAGATTTTGGTCTTTACCTATGCCACCATATTCCCCTAAGGCTGAATGCCAACACTGCCTAAACGTGTGTCTCCTCTCCTCTCACATCCCCTCACTGCGAGTTTACATATAATGTTCACATTACATATATGTAGGTACATATTCATAGCTCTTTTTTTTTTTAAAGTGTATTCTTGTGGAGCAGCTAGGTGGCACAGTGAATAGAACACCAGTTCTGGAGTCAGGAGGACTTGAGTTCAAATTTGACTCCAGACACTTAACATTTACTAGCTGTGTGACATTGGGGAAATCGCTTAACCCCAATTACCCTCCAAAAAAGCAAAAAAAAAAAAAAAAAAAAAAAAGAGTCTATAATCTTCACTGCCTACTCTCTGATTTTCCCGAATTTTCCTTTCCATTTAGGCCCCTCTTTCAAACCCTGTTCTTGGACTTTTCCACATCCTGCTTCCTCTGTCCCTTTAATTCACCCAACCCTGCCTTCTAGAGTTCCCTGAATGACTCTTAACTCCATCTTTGCAGGCTGTTTTCAGCATATGTGCTTGGGTCTGATTGAAATGCAATAGCTCCCACCTTATCTTCCTCAACTCAATTTTGCTTATGTCTTTTTCTTATTTATGGTGATTTGGCTCTCCTTAAAATCAAGAAAAAAAGCCTGCTTTCTAGCCACATCCCTTTTTCCTAGGGTGCATGGATATTTGGTATACATTGCCACCTGGTGTCCTACTTGTGAATAATTGGAAGTACCTACAAATAACTTTTACCCAGGCTTTTGGTAACCCAGCTCTTGAGGTTGGATGAGTGGGGATACCAAGTGTATGGCATGTCCTGACATAGACAGATACAAGCACGAGAGGTTATTGCTAAGCTTCATACTATTCCTTGCTCTTCCATTCTATATCATCCTACCCATCCTTCAAAGTAGGACTCCAATATCACTTCTTCTATGAAACCTTCCTTAATATCCCTAGTTGAAAAGGATCTGGTCTGTCTCCAAACTTCTATATAGAGTTCTGCTAGAGGAAAAGTATAATCATTCGTTCTTTGGGAAGGGAGCTCCTTTGTTCTTGACTTCAGGCCTTCTAGCATCTGAATATTTATGAGAAAAGAATAAACTGGTTGCAACATGAGTTCTTTCCTTTCATGGTGAGATTAACTCTGTATTGTATTTATCTTAGTTCCTTCATATGTTTTCACCTATAAGATTCCATTCTCCATTTTAGAAGAAGTCTAACTCCTGGCTGACCTAAATCTAATCAGGTCTCTTTCCTTCCAAGTAATTCTACTAAGCAATTCCTTTTTCTCCTGTTCTACAGAAGAGCTTAATTAGGTTCATTCTCACATGCTCTCAGTTCACTTTTATTTCTTTAAAATTCAAGTTTAATTTTTCCATGAGATCACTGTGAAGAGGAATCTTAGGGACAGAGTACCATGAATATAAACATATCTTCCTACGTTGAGACAAAAACGAAATTGAAATCAGTTCGAGAAAAGCCAAGTAGTAAGCTTAAGTGATCCTGTAATGTTTCTCCCCTCTCACTTTTAAACTGTCTGAGGAAGCAGGACACAATACAGTCTTCCAGTCTACAGTTAACCTTTTGTTTTTTGGGGGGATTTATAGGATATCAAGCCAGTGTTGATAAACATCGGGAGAATCTCTTATAACTATTTGAGAAGGCATGATATACTATAACTCTCGTTATTGTCAGTCAGTCATGTGCCAGGACACGACCTCATGGACCACAGCACGCCGGGCTGTCCTCCACTATTTCCTTAAGTATGTCCAAGATCATGTTTGTTGCTATATTACAACTAACAGGAGCTTAATAAATGTTGAGTGAATGAATAAATGGATGGAAATGAAGCACGGATGTGGGCAAATGCAAGTTAATACATTTAGCGAAGTATCTAAACTATATTCTTGGGCTCTAAACTCTCAATAACATAATAAGAAAGGTTTCTTAAAAATCGCAGACAACGAGAATTAAAACAGATTTCAGATGTGATCTAATCATCTAGTCTAAAGCTGGACTAGAATCACCTGTAAAACACCTGGATAAATGTTCTTTAGTCTAGCATTTGTTCTAAGGCATATATGTATATATATATATATATATATATGTAAACCTACCACTTCCCAAGGGAGCCCATTTTATTTGGAGATAGCTCTAATAGTTTGGAAAGTTTTCCTTCTATTTTTTCCCAAGTCTTTTCTTCTTTGGGCAAAAGGTCCTAAATTCCTTCACTTGACATAATCTCAAGCCCTTCCCCATACTAGTTGCCTTCCTCTGGATGCATTCCAGTTTCTCAATGTCCTTCCTGACATGTGATCCCCAGAATTGAACGCAATATTCCAGATGTGGTATGAACAGGGAAGGACAATCAGCACCCTGGAACTGAACACCAATATTCCTTCCTTCTAATGCAGTCTGAGATCACATTAGATACCATATACTGTTCCCTTAAGGTATAGAGAAAAAAGTCCAAAGGGGTCCATCAAAGACTGGATTTTCATCAAGAAAGAACAAAAAAAGACCAGTCAAACCTTGTATAATTTTAATAAGCAATCTTAGCCTTAGAGAGCAGATAAGGAAATACATCTCCATCTTTTAACTGGAGAGATGGGGTGACTACAGGCATGGAATAGATGCAATTGCTATGTCAGTTTTGTTTAACTTTTTCTTAGTTGCAAGACAAGGTTCTCTGGATTGGGGGAGAGAGGATATCTGGAAATGACTCTGGTGTAAAAACATTTTTAAAAAAGATAAAACTTTATTAAAAGAACACACAACAAATATCTCTGATAAAAGTCTAGTATAGCAACTAAGATATATAGAGATTGACATAAATATACAAATAAAACCAGTAGGTACTACAAGTTTTGAATAGAAGAAATGCAAATGACCGACAATCATATGAAAAATACCGTTACTACTAAGCAAACTGCAACAATCTTTGATGTTTTACTTCATATCTAAATTGGCAAGAATAAGAAAAGATTAAAATAGTTAATGCTGGAATGACCTGGAGAAAAACCAAGTATAATAACTCACCACTGGTGGAGCTATGAATTGATTTAACCATGCTGGGAGATAATTTGGAATTATTCAAGAAAATTGAACTCTTCATTCCCTTTGACTCAGTGATCCCACTATTGGGCATATGCCTCAGGGAAGTAAGGAACAGAAAGGTCATATAGATAGCAAATTATTAATAGAATCACTTCTTATGAAAGAAAAAAGACTAGAATTAAAGTGGATGCCAACCTGTTAGCCTGTAGCATATGAATGTAATGGAATATTAATGCACTATAAGAAATTATTAATATGATGAATTTACAGAAAAATATGGGAAGATTTACATAAAATGATATAGATTAAAGAAATTATAACCAAGAAAATAATATATATGATGACCACAGTAATATAAATAAAAACAAAATCAAAAGACAATGAATCCAGATTAAATGCAAGGGAACATAGTTCCAGAGGAACAATAGTGATACACGCTTCCCTTGGTTGAGAAGTAGTGGGCTATAGATACAGAATGTTCCAAAGATTATCAGATACAGAAGAGACCTTCCTTTTCCTTAAACCAATCTCCAGGAACCTATTGCCCAGTTCTTACTAGGCATCAGTGCCAACTCTCAACTGGTTGCTGACCATCTCCCTCCCATTTCCACTTCTACTGGAGATATTCCAGTGGGATCTGATGACCTCTTGGTCTGGGATCATCTGTTCCACTATTCCTCCCCTAGGCCTTTGGGCCCTTGCCATCTGCCTGCTACTTTGTCACCAGGCCTTTACATTAGCCATGAAACAAAAACCTCCTTTATGCATTGTCTTACTTAATTAGAATATGAGATACTTGAGAGCAGGGGCTGTCTCCATTTTTTATTTGTATTTCTTATTCCTAGTATTTAGATCAGTTCTTGGTTGGCACAGAGCAAGCTTAATAAATGTTTTTCCATTTCACTCCTTTCTATACCATTCTGATGGTTATTTTAATTAACTTATTACCTCTGTTACGAGGAAGGGTTCTATTGAATGAGGAGTTGTTGAGAAATTTCTATATATAAAAATAAAAACCATCAATTTAAGATTTAAAAAAAAATAACAAAACATAAAATGTTAAGCTACCCTTATTTAAAACCACAGTATGTATGAACTTTGAAAAGTATATGCAATTCTCAAGAAGTATTCAAATCTCAAGAAAGACTTAGTGGAGCTATGGAATGGTTAACAGGAAACTGAAAGCCAGAATTATAATAATAATTTACATTTGGGGAAGGCTTTAAGATTTACAAAGTACTTTCTTTACAGCAACCCTTGTAGGTAGGTAAGATAAATATTATTATCCCTCCTTACAAACTGAAGCTGAGGGAGGTATGTGTAGTGATGTTCTTAGGGTCATATATGTCTATTAAGTGTCAGAGCTAAGATTGAAACCCAGTGACTGTAACTAGTTCTTCATGTTTTTTGTGTGTCATGGGACTCCTTTAGAAGATAAGTGAAGCCTGTGAATCCTTTTTCAGAATAATATTTTTAAATGCATAAGATAAAGTATAAAGGATAATAGAGGAAACCAAAGGTTAGTCAAAATAAGACATTTTTTCCCATCCAACTACACCAACTCCCTGTCTGTGAATCCTAGTTTAAGAACCTCTGTTCTCCAGTCCTCTTCCTACTATACTATGTGACCTAGTGAGGAGTTAATGAAACTATCTAACTGCTTCCCTAGTCACCTAGGCCAGATAAATTACATCCTAGGACACTAAAAGAACTGGGCAATGTAAAAACTGAAACTGTGAGTGATATCTGAAGGATCTGGGAGAACTAGGGTGAAAAACAGGGGAAGAAGGCACCAGAGTAATTAAGATAGACAAATGCTCCAATTTTTAAAAGGGTAAAGTTATATTTCACAGATTGTAGGTTGGTATGTTTGACTCAGTTTGTTTAAAAAAACACTAGGACAAATGACAGAGATGGTTTGTGAGTATGTAGAAAAGGAAGTAAGGATTGCTAGTCAATTTAATTCAGTTTTACAAACATTTATTAAATCTTTATTATATGCAAGACACCCTGCTAGGCCCTGATTCACAGCCTTGCCAATAACTAAAGCATTGACAGTTCATCCTTCAAAGGCTTTGGAATCACTGCCAGCTGTCAGAAATGAGCTAAAATGGCCACCTTGAAGAGATGGAGACCAGAAGAGGAAAGTAGGGAGGAAGCTTGGGAGCCAAAAAAGTCAGAGACGTATAACCACAAGACTGGTAAGAAGCAACAGCAACACTTGTTACAGTCTACATGTCACACTCAGCAAGAGCTTCAAGACAACATCAGCAGATGATTCAGGGGGCCCTAAAGCACGGGCAGTATGATGTGCCCTTCCTTCCTCACATGTGCCTTGGGCATGTGCTCGTTATGTGTGTGCCCTTCAAAAATGTTCCCCAGATATATGCATTCATACTAACAATGTGGGTATTTTGGGGGCAGTTTGGGGGGAAATGATCTACTGCTACTTATTATATTATTTCATTAAATATCTTTGCTTTGAACTAACTGTGTTTTCTGACTGTTGTATAAAAGTAAACACATTGATAGGCACTTGGGCACTATGGTTTTGTGTGGATATGGACTCCTAAGAGTATGAACTTAAGAGCACCTATTCTGGACATCCCAAGTATAAAATGGGGCTGCCCCAGGTGCTACATGAAGAAATGGAGGAGTAGGTTGGGAGAGGGCAGAAGAGGAAGGAAGCAAAGTATAAAGAATTTAGGATCATTGTAGATAGAAACAGAATATTTATGATAACAAATATTATCATCAGAGTATGCAATAGACTACCTAGAACAGTGGTTCTCAACCTTCCTAATGCTGCAACCCTTTAATACTCGTATATGGGCATATCTGCATGTGGGTGGACCCGCCTGGAGACGGATAGAGGATCCGCGTCTCAGTTCCTAAGATCATTGGAAATATGTGTTTTCTGATGGTCTTAGGCGCCCCTGTGACCCCTGTGAAAGGGTCGTTCGACCCCCAAAGGGGTCGCAACCCACAGGTTGAGAACCGCTGACCTAGAAAAAGAAAATCAATGAAGAGTTTGTGAAAACATCACAATTGTGGCATACAAAATGTATCAAAGGAAGAATGGGTACTGTGATTTGGGATAGTTAAGACAATGTTAGAGGACAGAGGGAATGCACAAATAGCTTAGTTTACCTCTTGTTTCTTTGTCAAGGACACTGAAGAAGACAGAACAAAAACGTGTAAATAGGACCTGACATTCATAAGTAGGGAAACAGCAAGAGCACCTTTTGTGCTTTATGTGTTCACGTCACCAGAACCGGATGAGCTACATCCCCAGGGAAGGAAGGGCTGGTCGATGTGATTGCTCAAGTGCTGTCACGGAACTCTGAAAGACCACGTGGAAGTATCACAGGAATGGAAAAGGGCAAACGAGGCCCTAGGAAGAGAGATGATCTGTGTGAATTCGAGGCGAGACTCTGAATGGGCTTCAGTTCCAGGCAGAACCTGTTAACAGAGGCATGGTGGGCGAACATAAAGTTGGTGATCGCAAAGAGGCAATATGGCTCCATCGAAAGCAGGTCATACCAGAATGAATGACCTCATTTTCTTCTTGTTAACAAGGTTATTTGGTTTGGTAGATCAAAGGGGTACTATAGATTTAATTTGCCTAGATTTTTTTCACATCCAGATTTTGAAGAAAGCACTTGACAAGATATTTCATTCTATTTTTTGTGGAGGAGATGGAAAAATGTGGGGTAGGTAAGAGTGAGAAGGATTCAGAACTGGTTGAAGGGTCTGACTCAAACAGGAGTCATTAATTAATCAAATAATTAAAGAAATCTCTGGTGAAACAACACAGTGATCTTTAACTGCTATACGGTATTTAATGTTTTTGTCAATGATTTGGATAAAGAATAGATCAAAATTGTACCACATGAATGTAGTGGGATATTAAATCCCCAAGAAATAGTAATTATGAGGAATTCAGAGAAACATGGAAGATACCAGCCAAGATGTAGAGTAGGAGTAAGAAGAACAGCCCAGCTCTCCCCCCTCAACTGCTCGAATAATAATTTAAGTAAATCAGACCTAGCAATGATCAGGAAATCCAAGTAGAAAACACACAGTCATTTTTCCAGGCCAAGGAACAGAAACAGGAGCCAATCAGCAGCTGTATCCCTCTGACCTCAGAGCTGGGCGGTAGAACCCTACTGTCTTCCAGGCTATTCTTCAAACTAGACTCTCCATTTTCACAGGACATTTTCATTGGTTGTCCCCCAAGCCTGGAATGTTTTTCCTTTTCATTTCTGCTTTCTGAGATGAGCCATCATCTTGGCTTCTCTGACTTCCTTTAAGGAAGTCCTTTAAGTTCAGCTAAAATCCCATCTTTTATGGGAAGTCTTTCCTGATCCCTCTTCATTCTCATGCCTTACTTCTGTTGATTATTTCCAATTTACCCTGTACAAAGCTTGCTTGTTCAGAGTTTTTTGCATGTTTGCAGTTCTGCAGGTTTTCATTAGATTGGGATTCCATTAGATGTGAGCTCCTCTGGCATAAGGGCTGCCTTTTATCTTTCTTTGTATCCCCAGCACTTAACACAGTGCCTGGAAGATAGTAATACCTATGCATTGAGTGACTGACTTGCAGGTGTGTATTGCAAGCAGCAATAGAGCAGCTGTGTCTCCAGCAGGGACTGACCCTGTTTACCATGAAAGGAGCACGTCAGCCAACAGGAACCAGAGTATTGCTTGGACACCCCAGCTGGGTTGCTCCACTGGAGTCCTAAATAAAGCAGGACTGTGGCTAGGACAGGGCCTGGGGCTATGTTCTAGGGCTAGGAGATGTTGCAAATCCAGGTTAGACCTGGTTTGAGGTTGTGGCTGGACAGAAGTGAACAGAAGTGAGCCTAGGCTGCCCTGAGATCCTCAAAAAACACATAACCCAAAGCCTGGAGAAAGCTGTAAAAGAACCCCAGAGAATATATATATATACCAAATAGGGAAATAAGGCTGAAAGAATGAATCAATAACAACAAAAGACTTCCACAATAAAGAGTTATGGTATAGGGAATGCCCAAGACATAAACATAGAAAAGAATAACTAAACTATCTACAAGAAAAGCCTCAAAGGAAAACACAACTCAGTCACAATATCAACTAGAATTACTAGAAAAATGAAGCAAGACTTTAAAAAATGACATTATAAATGAAATAGAGAAAAAAATTGAAAAGAAGCAAGAGTTTTAGTAAAAAGACTTGGAAGGAGAATTAACAGCTTAGTGTAAGACTACTCAATTTTACTCACATAAGAGTATTCTTGAAAATTAGAGTGAATGAAGCAGAAATTAACTCTATAAGACAAGAAATATTAAAATAAGGAGCCTGAAAAAATATAAGAAAATGTAAAGTTTCTCATATACAAAAATAAATGACCTGGAAAATAGATCCAAGAGAGGTAATTTAAAAGTCATTGAAATATCTGAAAGACATCACCAAAAAGAGGGTTTAGATATCACATTCAAGAAATCATGAAAGAAAACTGCCTGGATTTCAACAAGCAAGGTCTCCTGCCTGGTTCTCTGACACCCCCAGGAAGAGAAACACCATTCCATCAAGCACCAGGCTCCTCCATTTTTGGGAAGAGGAGGAAGGCCATTCCATAAAGTCTTCTTGGTCACCTATCTTGGGGGAAGAAGAATAAATAATAGCATTCCTTCAGCTTCCAACATTTGTCCCCTCACTTACACTGCCTGACCCTGAGAGAATGCTACGGTGAGGTCAAACCCCTATGGATGAGGAAATCTACCAGAATTCATTGTTCAATGATTATTAAGCTTCCCTCCTACATTGCCTTCCCATTCCAGGGATTCTGAAATTCTTCAGCATCATTTAAACCCCACTCCTCATCCCCTGTCTGATCCCTTATTCCCATCTCAATCCAATTCCCTCAATGTCCTTAAACCTGCCCACTCTTTCCATTGTGCACCCTCTGAAATGCCTACTCCATAGGCAACAAAATTGTTTTTACCTTAAAGCCTTTCCTTTCCAGTTCCTCCTGATGATATAACTTCCCTGGCCTCCTTTTCCAGCATTGGCTATACTTTCACTCGTTTTCCCCAGCTCACGGGTTGAGTGAGGAAGTTGGAATATTCCTTGGTCCCCATTTCCACTTCCAAGTTTTCCCTCTACTATTGTCACTCAGGAACCTTTCCTCCTCTGAAGTACACTAAATCCATATCTACCACCCAATCAACATTCTGGTGGCTGTTGTCTACCAACTTCCAGAATATTGGCTTTTTCTTTAATGAGTTCACTGGGTGCTCAACAGTTTTTCTCTCTTACTCAACTTCTACTAGAAGGACTTCTGCATATATACTGGTACTCTCTCAAACATCCCAACCTCAAGGCTCCTCAGATTACTCATTTCCCATGACCTACTTCTCCCCATCTCAGCCACACACCAAGATGATCATACCCTTGATCTTACCACACTCACAAATACATCACTTCTCTATTTGTAGAACACTATCCCATTTACCACAGCAGCTTTTCCAAATCTTTTTATCCCTCTTCAAATGGTATATGGCTCTTGCCTCCCCCTCCCCAACACACACACACACACACACACACACATATCTCTGCTGAAAAATTTGCCTCACAGTTTAATGAAAAAATTGAGACCATATGTCAAGAACCCCGTCTTCTTCCTTCCTCATCTTACATCACTCAGATATGTTCAGCCACAATCTCCTCCTTTACTGTATCTCACATAATAAGGTTGCTCTTCTCCTTACCAAAGCAAACCCCTATACATGCACATATGATCCCATTCCTTTCTCTCTTCTGCAGCAAATTACCCCTTCTATAATCTCCACTCTCTCTCTTATCTTCAGTCTCTCCCTGCCCACTTCATGCTTCCTGACTGCCCACATCCTGAAAAAACCCTTACTTGAATGTTCCGATACCCACTAGCTATTGTCCTATACATCTCTTTTGTGGCTGAGCTCCTTGAGAAGAATATCTTCAATAATTGTCTTTATTTCCTTTTTTCTTATTCTCTTCTTAACTCTACCATCTGGCTTCTGACTTCATCGTTCAAGTGAAACTTCTTTCTCCAAAGTCACTAGTAATCTCTTAATTGCCAAATCTAATGGCCTTTTCTCAATCATGATCTTTCTTGACCTCTCTGTAGCCTTTGATACTATCACTCTCTTCTCCTCGATGTCTCTCTTTTCTGGGTTTCTGTAATACCACTTTCTCCCAATTCACCCATCTGGCTGCTTCTTCTCAGTCATCTTTGCTAGGGCCTTTTATGGGAAGTCTTTTCCCTATCCTTAATTAGGGTAATTCCAGGGATTTCCTTCTGTTAATTATTTCCAATTTTTCTTGAACATAGCTTATTTACAAAGTTGTTTGCACATTGTTTCCTCCATTCAAATGTGAGCTTCTTGATAGCAGGATTCTTGTGTCATCTCAGTGCTTAGCATAGTACCTGGCACAAAATAAGTGCTTAATAAAGATTTACTGACTTACTGACAGATCTATTGGAACTAGGGGGACAACTGCAAAGAGGAAAAATCTATGGGTCACATCCTGAAAGAAAAACCCAAATAAAAACTCCAGGGATGTCAGTCAAGAGCTTCCAGATCAAAGAAAAAGGACTTCAAGCAATCAGAAAGAATTCAAATGACAGGGAATGACAGCTAGGATTGCACAAGACTTAGTAGCTAATACTATAAAGGTACAGAGCTGGTAATATGATGTTGCAAAAGGCAAGAGATATGTGCTTATAACCAAAAAGAAAACTTACCTGGCAAAACTGAGTATAAATCTACTGGAGGAAAATGGATATTTAATGAAACAGAGGATTTCCAAGCATTTTTGATGAAAAGAACAGAGCTAAGTAGAAACACTGAAATGTCAAAACACAAATAAGAAATATAAAAAGATAAATATGAGCAAGTAATTAGAAGCAAATACAAGGACAAAGTGCTTACCTTCTAATGGGGCAGATGATACAAGTTGTTTCTTCAGAACTCTAATTCACCAAAGGTCACAAAAGAACTTGAACAAGGCCTGGGAGTGGTTTTGTTATGTTTTGATGATCTTAAAAGAAAGAAAAACGAGAACCATTGGAAGACTTGCATGAACTGATACAAAGTAAAGAAAGTAGAACCAGGATAACAATATATACAATAATTATTATTGAGCAAATTAAAATTACACTAAAAGTCTGCTGAACTCTGATTAAAGCCAATGACCCATATTAATTTCATTAAACATGCCTCTTTCCTTGCTCTCATATATGTATATGGTAGGTCAGGTTTTTTTTGATGAACTCATTTCTTTAATAGTGAATACATGTGATTGCCTAGGTGAGCCTGAGATTGCATTTCAGGTCCCTACCTATATTTTCTGCTTTGTGTTCTTTCCCCTGAGCACAGGGGACCAAACATTGATTTTGAGGATGGATGTTTCTAGCCCTGGTGGATATCTTGTGAGCTCAAGAGGTTTAAAGTCACTGAGAGGTCCTGGCACTAGAACAGGAGGTTATTTCCTATATCTGCCCTATGACTTGATAGAGAAGATCATCCTCAGTAGGATGATAAACTACCCATCCCTTGATGGCCAGAAGATTTAGACCTGGAGTTGTTCAGACAGTACAAAGCTCTACCACCATTTTTCTGCTATGCCACTATAACATAGTCTAGTATAACATAAAGCTCCTCTAAGACTAGTTTCCCCAGATTCTTATTGTACTGTAATATAGAAATGCTTGTTTTGTTCTCTTTATTAAAAATAAAATAAATAAAAAAAAATCATTGGTAGGCCAGGACCCTATAGGGTCACAGCATTCTCTAAGTAGCTCACACTTAGACAGCATGTGGTTTCTAGAAGTCTTTTTCTCATATGAAGCTCCCTTTTGGGGGGTGGGGTGGAGCTCTCTCCTGGTCATTGGGGAGTATTAGTGACCTTGCAGGGTCCTAATGTTGCCATTAGCTTGGTGTGCTGGCTATTGCTTGGCTTCTTGATTCTGTCACTGGCACACTGCAAACTAGACTAATAGGGTGAAAAAATTTTGACCTTTTCAAGTTTCTAAGGTTGTCCATCCTCTGGTCAAGGGGAGGGGAGGAGAGAGCCATTCTCTCTTCAACCGAAGAAACCTTCCTAAGCAATTCCTTCTGAGGGGCTTAGATGGAACTGCTCTACAACTAGGCTGGCCTGGCATTGGAGTACTGGATTCTGAACTGGCTTGTTGTTTCATTTAATCTCCAAAGATCAAGACTGATTCTATTTAACCAAATATAAGACTTTTCCCCTGTGGTATCATCAGTTTTCAATCAATCCCAGTACTTTTGTCTCACAAACTGATTAAGGACTTATATGTACCTAATTTATACCTTTGATTGAATAGAAGCACTTAGCAGCTATTCTTATCTAGTTTATGACTTTAGTTGATTGATTCCGTAACTTAATCAAAGAGGCATTTTTACCTGCCAAAGGTAATCAGAGCTCAGAGCATCTTGTTACTTACATTCATTGAGATTTAGGGATATGGAACTCCCCTCTTATACCACCATGCTGCCTTGTCTCCAGACTCTCCCTAATAGACCCCTAGCTCCCAACCCAGGGTCAGGATGATTGGGGAGAGTTCACCATATCTAGCTGACCCCAGACACATACCTATACTTCACCCCAGCATCTTCTTGCCAGCTCTAATGTACATGTACTCACCTTGCTGAATCAGAACACTGCCATTGCTTCTAGGTAAGGGTATGTCAATCACTTTTGTCATTCATCATCCCTGTGACTTCATCTTTCCTGGCCACCACTCATCTCTACAATTTGCCTAGATATCTTTTGCATTTGTACACCCAGTTCTTAGCTCAGTTCCTGGCACATAGTAAATACGTAGGTTTTTTTTCCTCCCTTATTCATTCATTTATTTTAATAAGGGAAGACTGTGACAGGGATATTTGGAAATGTGTGTGTCATAAAAAATAACATTTAAAAAAATTTTGTTGTAAAATTAATAGGGCTAATGTCAAGTTTTACACTTGTATTCAAAAAAATCAATTTCAGAAATACAATTTATGAGAGGTGTGGCCAAACAATAAATTTTTCTGATAAAGATCTAGGTGTTATAATGGACTGAAAGCTCTGTGAGTCAATACTAATAATTACAGTAAAAAACAAAACAAAACAAAATGCCGCAATAAATATTTATTAAGCACCTAGTATGTGCTGTGGGGTATTGGAGCATAAGCACTGTCCCTAAGCTCTGGGGACACAGCATGAGGCAAAAGATTATGCCTGGCCTCAAAGAGCTCTCAATCTCATGGGATGTAGTCCTGCTATATTCTTCCCAGATCAGACAACATCAGGAGCATTGGGTTTGGTACTCTGTGCCACATTTTATAAAAGATATTGATAAGCTGGTGGCAGCCCGAAGTGGGCAAGTAGGTTGTCGAATAGCCTCAATTTCTTGCCTTAGGAGAATCACTTGAAAAAACTATTTACACTGGAGAAGGGACTTAAGGGGGGCAATTCTGTCCCTGTTCCCAAGAGTTTGAAAAGCTGTGTTTTAGAAAGGTTTTGAGCTAGATGTTTGGCCCTAGAGGACAGAACTAAGAAAAATGGGAGGAAGTTGCCAAGAGGCAAATTTAGGCTTGATATAAGGGAAAACTTCCTAACAATTAGAATTGCCCCTATGTAAAATGGGCTGTCTTCAAGGGTGTGGGCTCCCATTGCTCTTGAAGACCTTTAAGGAAAAGCAGTGTGAATGATTATTCTTTGAGTATGTTGCAAAGAATATTCTTGTTCAGGTAAGGGTTATTATATTAGACTGGGGCCTTTGGAGGTCCTTTAAAAAAAATATGATTCTAAGATCCAAAAAAAAGGCAGTTAAAAATGATCTCCTTCATTTACTATTATTTTCTGAGGTCTGTCTGGTAATATACCTTATCATTCTTAAAAATAACAACTACTACTGATAATTAACATAAACCATCAAAAGGGTGGTTGGAGATAGGGCACAGAGCACCCTAAGGAGCTGAAAGTCTTCCATAAAAAAAAGTGTACCTTCTCACACACAGGCCTAAGGCCTGGATTTTAGTTTTGATTCTGCTATTAATTCAGTGTGTGACTTTAGAAACCTCTCTAGGCTTCAGTTTCCTCCTCTGCAAAAATAAGAGAGGAGAAGCCTGCAATAGATGGATGGCCTCTAAGATCCTTCCAGTTCTAGTATTCTAGTCATCATCACTGGATGATCAAGGTAATGGATTTTGACAACTATGGGAGATCAGACTACATCTGTTCCCCATGTTCCCCTCTGTCATTTCCTTGCTCAAGGCCTACCTGAGAAGCCCACCTTTCCTGCTTTCCTGTCCTGGACGACCTCCTTCTCAGCCTCCTTACTGCTATGAGACTCCATGAACTCACCTCAAAGCCCTAGACCCTGGCCTTGTCTTCTGGGATCACCTGCTAAGAGTTCTGATGGGATGAGTCCTCTCTGGAGGACACTTAGGGCAACGGGGAGAGGTAGGATGGAGTGGGCTCAAGCTCAAGGGACAGGAAGTTCTGGAGGGAGAGTTCTGCTCCAGGGTAGGTCACTCGCAAGCTACTCGACCTTGAACGAGTCCTTTCAGCTCGGTTTCCTCCTGGCGGCGAAGGTGGAATCATCGGGGGTGGGGAGGTGGGGTCCTTTCCTTCCTTGCCCCGGAGCCGAAGCCGGGCACTAACTAGCTGTCAACCCCGATAAACCAGACCGGGCCTGGGCCCGGGGCCGTAAGGGTCTTCCAGCCCATGGCCCTGCAGCTCCAAGCCGGGCGGAACCTAGTTCGAATTATCCGTTATCTTGGTTCCTTTTGAATTTTAACCGTTCACCTGCTCGCCCCCAGGTGCGGAACTGCTTCTAACAGAACCACCCATCCCCATCTCTATCCCCAATCCCATCCCCGCCCAGGCCCGTCCTCCCCAGCCCCACCCCGACCCGTCGAGTCCGGTACTCCTCAACTCCAGGCCCGCCCCGCCCCGCTCCGCCTGGCTCCGCCCCGCACTGCAGCATCCTCCCCATCCCTGCCCCGCCGAGCAGCTCCTCGCCCCGCCCCGCCCCTTGGTCACTTACTCAACCCGGGGCTGGCCGGCCTGGCTCTCTTGGCTTCAATTCTCCGTCCAGGCTCAGCCTCGGGCGACTCTGGGCCTGTCAACGTTCTTGGGGCCCACCATTCTCGCCCGCCTCGTGAGGGTCTCCTCCCATTTCCCTTTCCAGAGCTGCCCGCCCGGCTCCCCCAGATCTCCCTCCCGCTAGTCCGCCCCCTGGGTCGCTGGGACAGCCTCTGGGGAGGAAGAGGACCAGGAGGAATTCGAGGAGGAGGAGAGCCGGGGCTGCCCCCACACTCCTCTGCCCGCCGCCCAGGAGGCCAACGGCTTTTTCCCCTCGGGCTCCTGGAAAAGGCCCGCTCCAGGGTTCGAGCCCTCGAGTGTTCACACCCCCGCCGCTCCCGCGCCTCAGTGGCGTGGTTCATCAGTGGGGCATCTTCAGGCGGGTCCCAAACTGTGGTTGACTCAGGGGTTTGAGAATTTTGTTTTATTTCTGAAACACAGCCTTGAACAATTTGTCCAGAAGCATGGTAGGAACATAGTTAGAATCTGGGTTTGAATTTGAGGTTGGCAAGGTCCATCCTACCTAAGGGCTTACTTAGGAACGCCCTCGAAGGCTGCAGGTTCCTCACCCCGGGCCACTAGACCCGAGCCCCTCCTTTTTTGAAGATGAAGAAATAAACGTCTTTGTGAAGGCCGGGAGAAAGCTGGAGAGTCTTGTCCAAGGTTCCCACAGGTGGTCCTCATTTGAGAGTTTTGAACTCAAGTCCTCAGGCTTCAAAGCCAGTGTGCTTTCCACTGTACTAGACTTTAACATCGTTGGATCTTGGCCTGGAAGGGACCTTATTAATTGCCTAATAGTAACAACTTGCACTTACGCTGCACTTAAAAAAAGTTTAAAAAGAACAAAATCTTGTAACAGAGTCAAGTAAAACAAATTCCTATATTGACCATGCCCCGAAAAATATGTCTTATTTTGTAACCTAAGTCAGGTTATTTTTGTAACCTTTCTGTCAGGACTTCACCAACGTCATCTGGAATTATGCTTGGCCAGTGAAAAACCATGCCTTTCAAAATCAGGACCTCTTTTCAATGTTGCGATAGCATCACTTCATTCACTTCACTCTACATCAGTTCAATGCAGTCTTCCTAGGTTTTTCTGAAACTGTCCCTTTCAAGTCATTTTCTACAGCAAAATCACATTCATGCGCTGTAACTGTTCAGCATTCTCTAACTGATAGGCACCCCCTTCTTTCCAGTTGTTTACTCATACAAAAAGCTGTTGTAAATACTTTCGGATTTTCTTTTCTGTCTCTTTTTTCCTCTTTGGTGTATAGGTTTGCATAGTGGTATCACTGAGTCCAAAAGAGGAGGGGTATTAGGAATCAGGGAATCAGGAAAGGATTCATGTAGAAGATGGTGCCTGAGTTGAGTTTTGAAGGGAACCAAGCATTCTAAAAGTTGTGAGTGAGGAGGGAGTATATTTCAAGCTGTAAAAAGGCATAGAGACTGGATTTGTGGACACCAATTGTAGAAGAAAGCTATTCCAATAGTCCAGGGAAGATGTTGATGAGGAGAACCTGAATTAGGGCAGTTTTTTCTTGAGTGAAGAGAAAGAACGAGGTTCTATGGTGGATGAATGGACAAACAAAAAACTACACCAACCTCCCTCCCCCCCCCAAAAAAAAGCTCCCCAATAACAACACCAAAAAACTTGGCCACTTATTTTATATTTAGGGTGAGTGTGAATAAGGGAGTTGAAGACTGAGGTGGTGAATCTGGGAGACTGGAAGGATGGTGGTATTCTCAACAGATATAGGAGAATTCAGAAGAATGACAGAGTTTTGGGGAAAGATAATGACTTCCATTTGGATTTGCTGAGTTAGTCATCAAGCATTTATTAAGCAGTGTCTATGTGGAAAGCCCTGTGCTAAGCGCTGGGGATATGAAGAAAAGGCCAAAACAGCCCTTGATCTCCAGGAGTTCAGAGTCTAATGAGGGAGACAACATGCAAACAACAACGTACAAATGACATATACAGCATAAGTGGGAAGTTATTTCAGAGAGAAGGAATGAGCATTAAGGGGATTGAGAAAGGCTTCTTGTAGAAGGTAGACCTTTAGATGGGAAGCCAGGAGACGGAAATGAGGAGAGAGAAATTTCCATGCACGGAGGAGAGAGAATGAAAATGTGCAGAGTGGGGAGATGGAGTGTCATTTCTGAGGAACAGCAAGTGAATAGAAACTAGAAAGGCAGGAGTGGGTCGGGTTATAAAGGGCTTTGAATGCCAAATCAGATTTCTAATTTGAAATGTCCAATAGGAAATTAGAGATGCTTTATTGGGGTTCTGGAGAGAGACTAGAGCTAGATTTGTATGGAACTGGAAATCATCTCCATGGAGATATTAACTAAACTCAGGGGCTTTGATGGAGTCACCAAAAGAAAATCTGTAAAGAAAGAGAAGAGGATTGGGGAAGCTAGGTGGCGCAGTGAGTAGAGCACTAGCCCTGGAGTCAGGAGGACCTGAGTTCAAATCACCTTGGGCAAGTCACTTAACCCCAAATGCCCTGCCTTCCCCCCTCCAAAAAAAAAGGAGAGAAGAGGGTTTAGATCTTGGTGTTTATCCTCAGAGGGAAGGTTATCACTATTATACCTATACCCCAAACAGATGAAAGAAAGCAGAAAAGTCTTATATATACAAAACTATTTATAGAAGCTCTTTTTGTGGAATCAAAGAATTGAAAACTAAAGGGGTACCATCAACTGGGGAAAGACTGAATAAATTATGGTGTATGTATGAATGTAATAAAATTGTATTGTATTGTAAGAAATGATGAAAAGGGACAGTTATTCTCCCAAAGAGAAGATACAGGAAAGAGAAATACAAGAAGACATTAACAAACTTGTACAGAGTAAACTGAGCAGAAGCAACAGAACAATTTATGACAGCATTGTAAAAATTAACACTTTAAAAGACTTAAGTCTGATTAATACAATGATCAACCATGACTGCAGAGGACTAATGATGAAGAATGCTACCTATTTCCTGATAGAAAGGTGATACATTGTGAAATACACATTTTTGAACATGGTCAATATGAGAATTTATTTTGTCTGACTATGAATATTTGTTACAAAAGTTTTTTTTTTCATTTTTTCCAGTGAGGGTGGGGAATATGAGAGGAACAGAAAATAAACATTTATTCCTTAAAAATAAATTTTAGTTTTAAAAAATATAGGGAGGGCTATAAAGATCTATCAAAGAAGTCTGAGGAAAGATTGGACAAGGAGGAAGAGAACCAAGAGAAAGTAGTGTCACTAAAATGTTAAGGAAAAAAAACATTCCGGAAGGATTGTAGTACAGAGAAGTCAAGAAGGGAGAAAAGTCTGTTGGATATGGCAAATAAGATTTCATTAAATCATATTCTAATTTGAAAATTATGAGTCTTGTTTTTCTTCTTTAAAAAATCATTAACTTTTGAGAGAGTGATTTCAATTCATTGATGAGGTGGGAAGCTGGATCACAAACAGTGGAGTGAGAGAAGAGGAAGTGGAAACCATGGATGTAGGTAGCTTTGTATAGGAATTTGTCTGGGAAAAAAAGGAGAGATATAGGATGGTGCAGTGACTAGTGAAAGGTTGGCTGCTGTTTTTGCTGAATGTGGGGGGCAGAGTAAATCTGCTGGAGGATACAGAAGGGGATGGGATCAAGAAGATGTAAAGGGACAGGCTTTGTTAGTGGAAGGACCACTTCTTCATCAGAGACTGAATGAAGGAGGAAAGAATGGAGGATGATGCAAATAATTTTTCACATGTAAAAAAAGGGAGGAGCTCACAGTGAATAGTCTCATTTCTCCATAAATTCAGCACTTCCAGGTTGTTCGTGAGCTCTGAAATTACTTATCACAATTTATTGACTTTTCACCTCTCTCTCTGCCTTCCAATACTAAATCCTGTTTGTCTATGCCATGACCCTCCAGTCCCCAGCTCTCAAGTTCTCTCCCAGGCCATAGTCCCTGCACTAGCAGCACTGTCCACCTTTCCTGATATTGACCATTTGGTGAACCAGTTAAACTGCCTCTGGAGTCCTTTGCCCTTTGATCATATCAACATATGTCCTGCCACACCTCAGCCTTGGATCATTCCCACCATCTACTGCCTTCACTCATACACTTGCTGCTGAACAACAGTGGAGAAAAATCATGTAACCATTCTGACCAGGTCCACTATAAATTTATGGCCCCTCACTGCTGCTAGGCAATTCTTCTATACTTCCCTTATTAACTCACTATTCCACTCTCTTTAGTGGCTCTTCCAAGTCTTTCTTTCCCTCCTCAGACCTCCCATGGCTCCCCCACACCATACCCTTTCAGCTAAGAACCTTGCCTCCTAATTTATTGAAAAACTGAGACCATTGATCAAGAGGTCCCTCTTCTCTCTTTGTCCTTCTCATCTCATATTATTCAAATGTCTTCTTCCACTATTTCCTCCACACAAAGAGGAGGTGGTCTTTCTCCTTCCAAAGGCAAGCGATCCCATTTCATCCCAACTCCTCCAACAGACCGCCCTTCCTTTTATTCCCACTGTCTCTCTTATTTTCATCCTCTCCCTGTCTACTGGTTCATTCCCTGCTACATATAAATATGAAATATGTGCATGTCTCCCCCACTCTCAAAGAACCCTTACTCAATCCTTCCATCCCTGCCGTCATCCCATTTCTGTTCTGTTGTTTGTGGCTAAACTCCTTGAAATAGCTGTCGACAATAGATATCTCTTCTTCCTTTCCACTTACTCCCTTTTTAACTCTGTAAAATCTGACTTCTGACTTCATTATATACAAAACTACTGTATTTAAATTGACTAATTATCTCTTAATTGCCCAGTCCAATGGGTTTTTCTCAGTCCTCATCCTTCTTTACCTCTCTGCAGCTTCTGACACTGTCAATCACCCTCTTCTTCTTTATATTCCCTTCTCTCTAGGTTTTCAGGACACCACTCTCTCCTGGTACTCTTGCTTCTCTTCTTGGTCTCCTTTTTGGAATCATTATCCAGTTCACACCCACTTAAAATGGGTATCTATAATGGGAATGGGCATTTGAAGATCTTCCCTGCCCCTTAATAGGCCTAGGGGGGAGTTTGAAGACCTCTCCTACTTTGAAAGTAAACTCTGCCCCCTAATAGGCTGAATGTAGTCACGTGGAGCCTCTGGTGGGAGGAGTTTTCTGAAGAGAAGCAGAGCCCACAGGAGGTTGGTCAGAGCTAGCCAGATGGGGGGGAAGAGAGGATGCTCATTAAGGAGATAGAGAGGTTTGTGAGTAAATATTGAACTTGCATTGGTTTGTGGGAAGGCTGATCCTTCAGCCTGTGGCTTCCAGGATTATTAGGGCTTCTGAATATCTTTGGTACTATGATGGAATCAGCTTACTGTAGGTTTTTGGGATTTGGTTTTCTGGTGTCTAAATAAATGCTTCAGTTCTATCCTCTACCTGGAGAATCTGGTATATTTTGCACTTGAATGTCATGTGATACTTATAGTCACAAGTCTTTATCGTGATCGTGGGCACTGTAAATATTGTATTGGTGCTACAGTGTCCCATGGGACTCTCTCCTCTTTTTCCTCTATACTACTTCACTTAGTGACCTCATCACAGCTCCTAAGGATTTAGTTATTATATCTAGTCTGATGATTCTCAGATCTATTTATTTGCTGACCTTCCTAGCCTACTGTACATCTCTAACTGGAGGTCCTCTAGCCATCTGAAACTCAAAATGTCCAAAAAGGAATTCACTATTTCTCTTTCCAAATCCTTCTCCTTTCCAAACTTTTTTATTACTATTGAGGGCACCACCATCCTCCAGCCTCCCAGACCCACAGCCTAGGGCATAAGCCTCAACTCCTTACTATCTCTCATTCCCCATATCTGTTGCCTACATCTCTGAAATACTTCTCTCCTCTGATACTTCTACCACCTCAAGTTTGCTGGTGGGTTTGACTGCCTCATCTATCCCCACTCCAATCCATTTTCCATTCAGCCACCAAAGCTATGTTCCTGTTACTCCCCTATTCAATAAACTCCAGTGGCTCCCTATCACCATCAGGGTCAAAGTAAAAATCCCATTTGGAATTCAAAGCCCTTCATAACCTAACTTCCACTCCTCAAAACATACTCTCAGATCCAGCGACACTGGCCTCTTCATTGTTCCACAAACAAGGCATGCTATCTCTCAGATTTGAACATTTTCTCTGGACATTCCCAATCTTGGAATGCTCTCCCTCCTCATCCATCTCCTGACCTTCCTGGCTTTCTTAATTGCATGCTAAAATTTTATTTTCTGCAGAAGGCCTTTCCCAACCCTTCTTGATTCTAACCCTTCTGTCTTTTGTTTCCTCTTTATCCCATATGGGATTTTTACTTTGATCCTGATGAGTGGGGATAGATGAGGCAGTCAAACCCACCAGCATTGATTGACTAACTGACAGGTTATGGTTGGATAAAAAAAAATTTCAGGATTCCCAGCCATGGAATTAGAGCACCTGTGGGTGATGGTAAGCTTAGGATTGTGTGAGGGTCCCTGTGTGTGGCTGTGGTGGAGTGAAAACAGTAAGTTATGGGAGATGAGATTGAGGAACAAGGAAGCCTAAGTCAAAGTGTTTAATTGTTGATAATGTATATGTAATATAAACATATATGATGATGTTCCCTAGTAAAAGGATAGGATTTGTGGTGGGGAATAACACCAGAGGGAGAATAACTTGGGGTCTGAGAATCAGTTGCTACAAAGATCTGGACTTGGTGACATATTTGAGTAGAGTGAATCTCAAAGGAGGAGAAGTTGCTGAAAAATAGTGGCAGAGGAAGAGTCTAGAAGTGGCAGCAAGGAGCAACCCCCATCTAGGAGCAGCATGTATTGGAAGAGATGCAGAAAATGTGGAATCATTGATGGTCAGGGAGTATCTTCTGACTATAGCTAGGTCTCCATGTGTACCAGAAGATGGAAATCGCATGAGAGGACAAGTTCTAAAATGAAGGGAAATTCCTTAAAGATAAAATGAGAGTAGCAGAGGCCTCAATGGAAGGCGTGGGCAGAGCTGCACTTGGACACAGGAGAGGTAGGGTTGAGGTGAATAGGGATGAGGAAATATGAAGTAGGGATATGAGGTAGATAGCAGAAGACTATCCATTTTTCAGATTAGTAATTGATAAGAAAAGTGCCAAGTCAAAGGACCCAGACTCAAACACAGGTCTTTTTTATTTAAAGCTAAGTGCTCTTTCTATCGTAAGCTGCATCATAAGGGATAATACAAAACAAAGCAGAATTTGGCATTTATTGAATTTTTCATCAGCAGTTTCCATGCTTGATAATATGTCCATTTCAACAATTTCCTGCTCTCTAGCCATCACCATAACGTTGTTAGTTAGGAAAGATACGGGGAGAGGGAGTCCATGGAATTATAGAAATACACTGATTATGCAAAGAGAAGATGCTCTAAGACTCCAATGTGCCTGCTCCAAGGCCTTTCATTCCCCTTTCCCTGCTATTCTCTCTTTTCCATAAATGCCAAATGCAATCTGGTACTGTCTAGGGTGTTGTAGGTACCTGCTTAGACTTTCAGAGAAAAGAACCCTATGCTTATCCTTGTTTTGCTAGGAAAAAGTTAGCTTAGCTCCAGGATATGAGGCTCCCATTTCTTAGGCTATATGTTTGACTAACCAATCTATTATTATTATTATTGCTAACAAACATTAAAGGGACACAAATAGAAAACTGAGATAGCCCTTGTTTCAAGGAGGATGCTACAGGAGAATACATGATCATAGATAAGTAAAGTAAAATAGTTACAAAATAAATACACAGGGATTTTATTGGTAGACACTAAAGGTTGGGAGAATCAGGAGAATTCTCTTACAGGACCTGGTAGCATTTAAGCTGAGCCTTGAAGGTAGAGAAAGGGCTTCCACTAGCCAGAGATGAATAGTAAGATCATCCCAGGAATTTAGGCATAGTTTGCACAAAGGCTCCAGAGAGGAGACAGAATGTCCTGTACTAGGGAGCAACAAGTAGACGAGTTTGGCTAGAGTATAGTACCTAGGGGGAATAATGTGTAGTCAGCCCAGAAAAATAGGCTTGAGCCAGATTATAAAGGGTTTTAAAATGCCAAATAAAGGAGTTTGTATTTTATTGTACTCCTTTCAACTCCTTTAAAGTAAGAGAACCCTGGAATCAGTGATTGAAAACAAATTTTTAGACTTGTGGCTGGGCTTTGTAATTTTCTAAGGACAATCAACACTATTTCCACTGAGTTGGCAGATTTTCTAGATTTGTTAGGGTAAGGTGGAGAAGGGGTGCAGGGTAAGTTTCAGACTTTGCAAAAGCATAGGAATAAATGACTCAAATATAATCTGTGTTAGTATAATTTTTTTTATTTGTTTGCATGCTTTAATATTAATATAAGCAAAAATCTACTCTTGTTCCATTAATTAAATACAGTATCCTCAAAATTCCTAACCATTTTTCCCCTCTCCCTGCACTTTATGGTCCAGTGAGGCAGGAAATTATAATGGAAATAGTGCTAGCTTTGTAGAGAAGACGTGGGTTCAAATTCTGATTCAGAAGCCTTAGCTTCAGTTTTCTTATCTGTAAAACAGGGACAATAGCACCTAACACAGGACTGATATGAAGACCAAATAAAATAATACTTACAAAGTGATATAAATATGAACCACATCCTACAGTTTTACCTAGAAGTGGCAATATGCAAGTTACCTTGTCTCCCTGCTTCTTTATGTACCTCTACCACACCATAGCCATAAGGATGATGAAAGGTCACAATAGGAGTTTCACTATCATCATTCATTCACGGCCTCTTCTCAACCCTAGACCAATCTTCCTGGTTTCCCATCCTGGAAGATCCTAATAAAAGGTCCTTTTGGCTAAACAAAAGGTATCTATAAAAGAATTTAATCTTGGGCAAAAGTAGGATACTTCTAACACTAATCTGAAATTTTCTGAGATCTTATATCACACTAGAATTAGAAAAAATATGAAAGAATTGATGATGTCATATGTGGCCTAATCCAAAATGCCAATTTTAATCTTCATACACTTCAAAGGAGGAACATATTCTGTAATTGGTGGCTTATGTGATCTCCTAACAGCTACATGAAAGTTCATATTTTTTCACTGGAACTCCTCATGCTGCAAATTACTTTTCATGTTTTCTTGTTCAATGTACCAAAAAAATCCAACCAACCAACCAACCAAACAAACAAAAAACCCCAAATTGCTCAATATTCCCATTCATGCTTTCTACCTTCTTCTGGAGGAAGATAAAAGAAAATCCTCTTCAACATTTATAGAAACGCAATAGGCATAGACTGTAATATAAGTATAGTATTGGGGACCAGTTTAATTAAATTCAGAGAGTTCATCACCAGATAAATTGCAAGCTGATGGATTTTTTGGCATAGTAACTTCTGAAAACCATTTACTAAGTCATAGAGAAGCTGAAATTTTACATTTACCAGAGTCACTATCCCCACCGATAAAACCCCAGGTCCTAGTATCAAAGGATCCCACATTATAATTTTGTGTATGTGTTTTTATCTGTTTATTAAACTAAACTTGTAAAATATCTTATTCAAATGTTGTATCCCTCCCATTCCTTATCACCATGCCTAGCACAATGTTCTGTACCCAATAGGTACTTAATAAATGTTTGGCTTAAAAAAAAATCTCCAATTACATATGAAAACAATTTTTAATGTTAAAAATTTGAGTTCCAAATGATTTCTCTCATCCCTTCTCCTCATCCCTCATTGAGAATTCAGGCAATTTGATATAGGTTATACATTTGTAGTCATGCAAAATATTTCCATATTATCATGTGAGAGAAAACATAGACTGTCCCCCCCCCCCAAAAAAACACCAAACCATGAACAAAATAAAGTAAAAAATAGTATGCTTTAATCTATATTTAGACTTCATCAGTCCTTTCTCTGATGGTGGATAGCATTTTTCATCATAAGTCCTTCAGAATCATCTTGGATCTTTGTATTTCTGGGAATAGCTAAGTCATTCACAATTGACCATCATACAATATTGCTGTTACTGTGTACAATGTTCTGGTTCCTCTCACTTCACTTTGCATCAGTTCATGTAAGTTTTTCCAGGTTTTTTCTGAAACCATCCTGCTCATAACTTCTTAAAGCATAATGATATTCCATCACAATGATAGGCCACAACTTCTTCAGCCATTCCCCAATTGATGAACATCCCCTTGATTTCCAATTCTTTGCCATCACAAAAACAAAACAACAAAACAAAATGCTATAAATATTGTTATACATATAGGTCCTTTTCCTTTTTAAAAAATCTCCAACATTTGTCATTTTCTTTTTTCATATTAGATAATCTGATAGGAGTGAGATGGTACTTCAGAGTTGGTTTAATTTTCATTTCTCTAATCAATAGTGATTTAGAGCATTTAAAAAAATGTCAATAGTATTTTATTTTTTTCCAATTATATGTAAAGATAGTTATAAACATTCATTTTTCTTCTCCTCATTGGTTTTTTGAACCTCTTTTGTTATTTGAGTTAGTCTTTTTCTTTTGAAGGGGGAAGGTTAATTGGAGTTAAGTGACTTTCCTGAGGTCACAACGGCTAGAAAGTGTTAAGTGTCTGAGGCTGGATTTGAACTCAGGTCCTCCTGACTCCAGGGCCGGTGCGCTATTCATTGCGCCACCTCAATTCCCCAAGTTAGACTATTTTTAAGGTGTTATTTTTAAACATTCATTTTCATAAGATTTTAAGTTCCAAATTTTTCTCCCTCTCCTCTTCACCCTCCCCAAGACAGCAAGTAATCTGATATAGGTTATACACATGTGAAATCATGTTAAACATACTTCTATATTAGTCATGTTGTAAAAGAAGAATCAGAAAAAGAAAAATCATGAGAAAGAAGAAACAAAAAAAAGTGATGATGATCCCCTTCAACATAAGTCTTTCCAGGTTTTCCTGAAGTCTGCTTGTTCATCATTTCTTAAGGCACAATAGTATTCCATTACATTCATATACCACAACTTGTTCAGCCATTCCCCAAGTGATGGGCATCCCCTTAATTTCCAGTTCTTGGCCACCACAAAAAGAGCTGCTATAAATATTTTTGTACATGTGGGTCCTTTTTCCATTTTTATGATCTCTTTGGGACACAGACCTAGAGGTGGTATTTCTGGGTCAAAGGGTATGCACATTGTTATAGCCCTTTGGCATAGTTCCAAATTGTTCTCCAGAATGGTTGGATCAGTTCACAACTCCACCAACAATGGATTAGTGTTCCAATCTTCCCACATCTTCTCCAACATTTGTCATTTTCCTGTTTTGTCATGTTAGCTAATCTGATAGGTGTGATGTGGTACCTCAGAGTTGTTTTGATATGCATTTCTCTAATCAATAACAATTTAGACGCTCATCATTTCTTATAGCACAATAGTTATTCCATTACATTCATATACCACAATGTAATGGTAATGGAAATTTGAAGATCTTCCCTGTCCCTTAATAAGGCTGGGAGAATTTGAAGACCTTCCCTGCTTTGAAAATAAACTCTACCACCTAATAGGTTGAATGTAATCACATGGAACCTGTGGTGGGAGGAGTTTGCTGAAGGGTAGAGCAGAGCCCACAGGAAGCTTCCCTGCTTTGAAAATATACCCTGACCCCTAATAGACTGAATGTAGTCACATGGAACTTGTGGTGGGAGAAGTTTGCTGAAGAGTGGAGTAGAGCCCACAGGAAACTGGGAGTCAGAGCCAGAGTGGAAGAGAGAAGATGCTCAGGCAAGGACATAGATAGACTGCTGAATAAAAGTTGGTTTTTTGCCACCTGCTGGGACAGTTAGGCTTTTGTAGGTTTGTGGGAAGGCTAAAGAAGGTGTGGCTCTCTGCTATGTCATGGTGCATTAACTTCTATGTTGCTATGATGGACTTGGTTTCCTGGTGCTGGGATTTGGTTTTCTGGTGTCTGAATAAATGTTTTGCTTCCATCTTATATGTGAAGAGGCTGCTACATTTTGTGATCAACCACCATGTGGGAATATTTAAAGTCATGGTCAGTGCTGTAAATATTGCATTAGCACTATACATGACATTCAGGCATTACCCAACTGATAGGCATTCCCTTGATTTCCAATTCTTTGCCACCACAAAAAGAGCTGTGATAAATATTGTTGTACATATAGGTCCCCCCCCCCCTTTTTTTAATCTTCAACATTTGTCATTTTCTTTTTCTGTCAGGTTAGACAATTGGATGGATATAAGGTGGTTCTTTAGAGTTGGTTTTATTTGCATTTCTCTAATCAATAATGATTAAGAGTATTTTTTCTATGACTATAGATAGCTTTGATTTCTTCATCTGAAAACTGCCTGTTCATATTCTTCAACCATTTATCAATTAGAGACTGATTTGAATTCTTATAATTTGACTCAATTCTCTATGTCTTTGAGAAATGAAGCCTTTATGAAATATACTGTTTCTCCCTGTTTTCTGCTTTCCTCCTAATCTTGGCTGCATTGGTTTTGTTTGTGCAAAAATTCTTTAATGTAATCAGAATTATCCATTTTATTTCCCATAATGCTCTTTTCCCCTTGTTTGGTCATAAATTCTTCTCTTGTCCATAGATCTGACAAGTAAACTGTCCCATGCTCCCCTAATTTGCTTATGGCATCACTCTTTATATCTAAATCGTGTACATATTTTGACTTTGTCTTGATACATGGTGTGAGATGTTGGTCTGTACTTAGTTTGTACCAAACTGCTTTCAAATTTTCCCAGCAATTTTTGTCAAATAGTTCTTGTCCCCAAAACTTGGATCGTTGTATTTATCAGACACTATATTACTTTGGTCATTACCTACTTTGTATTTTGTACCTTATCTATTCGACTGATCTACTACTCTGTCTCTCAGCCAGTACCAGATTGTTTTGATGATTATACCACTTTGTAATACAGTTTGAGATTTTGTACAGCTAGGATACTTTCCTTCATATTTTTTCCCCACTAATTCCCTTGATATTTTTAATCTTTTGTTCTTCCAGATGAATTTTATTATTTTTTCTAGCTCTATAAAATAATTTTTGATAGTTTGATTGGTATGGCACTAAATAAATAAATTAATTTAGGTAGAATTATGATTTTTTTATATTGGCTTGGCCTATCATGAGGATTAATATTTTATCATTTGTTCACATCCAACTTTATGTGAAAAAATTGTTTTGTAATTATGTTCGTATAGTTCCTGGGTTTTTTCTTGGTAGGTAGACTCCCAAGTATTTTTATTGTTTATAATTATTTTAAATGGACTTTCTTTATCTCTTGCTGCTAGAATTTGTTGGCAATATATAGAAATGCCTATGATTTATGTGGATTATTTTACATCCTGAAACTTTACTAAGGTTGTTAATTATTTCAACTAGTTTTTAAATTGATTCTTTAGGATTCTCCAAGTATACTATCCTATCATCTGCAAAGAGTGCTGATTTTATTTTCTCATTGCCTATTTTGGTTCTTTCAATTTTTCTCCTCTTATTGCTATAGCTAGCATTTCTAGTACAATATTGAATGGGGATAATGGGCATCCTTGTTTCACTCCTGATTTTACTGGGAAGGTTTCTAACTTTTCCCCATTACAGAAAATGTTTGCTGATGGTTTTAGATAAATATTATTTATCATTTTAAGGAAAGTTCCACTTATTCCTATGTTTTTAGTGTGTGTGTGTGTGTGTGTGTGTGTGTGTGTGTGTGTGTGTGTGTTTAGTAAGAATGAGTGATGTATTTTGTCAAGTTTTTTTTCTGCATCTGTTGAGATAATCTGAATTTTGTTGTTTTTGTTATCAATATCGCCAGTTATGCTGATAGTTTTCCTAATATTGAACCAGTTCCACATTCCTGATAGAAATCCTGCCTGATCATATTGTACGATCTTTGTGACATATTGCTGTAAAATTCTTGCTAGTATTTTCTTTATTTTTTTGCATCACTAGTAGGGAAACTAGTCTACAGTTTTGTTTCTTTTCTTTCTCTATTTCAATATATAACTGAGGTATAATATACCCCATTCTACCTTTCCCTTCCTCCTTCTCTCAGTGCATTCCTCTTTCTCACCCCTTGACTTTCTTTTTTTGGATATCATTCCATCATAGTCAACTCACTTCCCATGTCCTCTGTCTTTATATTTGCTTTTAAACTGCCCTAATATTGATAAAGTTCTTAGAGTTACAAGTGTCATGTTCCTATGTGGGAATGTAAACAGTTTAACTTTATTGAATCCCTTATGATTTTTTTTTCCCTGTCTACCTTCTTATGCTTCTCTTAAATCTTGTATTTAAAAATAAAATTTTCTGTTCATCTCTAGTCTTTTCATCAGTAATGCTTGAAAGTCCTCTATTTTGTTAAATATCCATTTTCCCCCCTGATGGAGTATATTCAGTTTTACTTCATAGGTGATTTTTGGTTGTAATCCTAGGTCCTTTCCCCTCCAGAATATCATATTCTAAGCCTTCCAATCTTTAATGCAGAAGCTTCTAAATCCTGTTATTCTGACTGTGGCTCCACAATATTTTATTTTTCCCTTTCTCTCTGTTTGCAGTATTTTCTCCTTGACTTGAGAGCTTTGGAATTTGGCTGTAATATTCCTGGGAGTTTTCACTTCAGGATCACTTTCAGGAGGTGAATGGTGAATTCCTTTGATTTCTATTTTACCCCATGGTTTTAGGACATCAGGGCAGTTTTTTTCTGAATAATTTATTTGATCATGGCTTTCAGTCAGTACAAAAGTACAGTTAGTACAATAATTCTTAAATGATCTGTCCATCTATTTTCCATGTCAGTTGTTTTCCCAATGAGATATTTCACATTTTCTTCTATTTTTTTCATTCCTCTGATTTTGTTTTGTCTTTTTTTTTTTAACATAAATTAACTTTTGTTTATTTTTAGTTCACATCATTCATTTCCACAAGATTTTGAGTTACAAATTCGCTTTATTGTTTCTTGATGTATTGTGGAATCAGTAGTTTCCACTTGCCCAATTCTAATTTTTAAGGAATTCTTTTCTTTAGTGAGCTTTGGTACCTCCTTTTCCATTTGGCCAATTTTACTTTTCAAGTTGTTTCTTCAGTGAATTTTTGTACATCTTTTTCATTTTTTTTTGCTTCCTTTACCAAGCTGTTGACTTTTTTTTCATGATTCTTTTGCACCACATGATTCTTTCTCATTATTTCTGTCCCTAATTTTTCCTCTACTTATGTTATTTGATTTTTAAAAAATCCCTTTTGAGCTCTTCTAGGAATTTTCTTTTTTTTTTTAGGATGGTAACAATTCACCTTTTTCTTTGAAACTTTGTATGTAGCCATTTTGACATTTTTTTCTCTTCTGTTTGTATTTTGATCTTCCCCATCACCATAGTAATTTTCTATGGTCAGGTTCTTTTTAAATTTTTGTTTGCTTATTTTCCCAGGCTATGTCTTGTCTTTTAACTCTTTGTTAAAGCAGGACTCTGTTCCTTGGATGCAGGAGCATTGTTCCAACCTTTAGATTTTTTGTGCTGCTGATTTTAGAGCTAATTCTGGGGACCTGTAAGTTTTCAGTTATTCCAAGGTGGTATGATCTAAAAGAAAGATTTGGTCACTGCTCTCTTTGCCTGTGCTCTGGTCTATGAGCACTCTTTTCTGCCCTGGAATTGTGTGATCAGTGTCCCACTTCCCTTTAGCTTTGAGCTTTAGTGTGTTAGTGCTGATCTTCAACCTGGAACTACAAACCTGGCCTGTAATCTGAATTCCCATATGGTAATGCAACAGAGCCCTGCACTTAGTGCCAGTTAAGTGTCCCCTATAAATTTCCTTCTGACCAGTTGTCTACTTCCCTTACTGTGGGTGGGTTAAAAGTTCTTGGAAGTCACTGCTGCTGATTCAGTAAGCTGGCTTTTCAGTGTCCAGCCTGCTGATGGCTTGCTGCCTGTACTGGACTTTGCTCAACTCTCACCCAAGTGAGACAGACCTTTCCTGTAGAACTTCTAAATTGTCTTGGGCTGGAAAATTGTTTCATTCCTTCCTTTTGTCAGTTCTGCCACTCTAGAATTCATTTGGATGCATTATTTTAAAGTTATTTGGAGTGGAATTTGGAAGAGCTCACATGAGTCCCTGCTTTCACTCCACCATCTTGACTCTGGCTTAAGAAATTGTTGAGTTGAACTAGTAGAGACTGAGATTGCTGGTAAAGGGAGGATAGCTATTTATTTGTCTGCAATGCTGCAAAGGGGCATATATCTGCAAAATCTGTTATCCTATCACTCCCATATTTCCTAAGTCTTCCCGGAAATACACTACTTATATTACACACTGAGTTGGGCTACCCCAAAATACAATTCACATAATTAAACATTTATTATCTATTACGTGCAGAGTATAGTGCAAGGTATGGGGATACAAAGTTTAGGTAAGACATAGATCCTGTCATCCTGTAGTTTCTAATTTAGTAGAGTGATGTAATATTACAATATTTTAATACTACAAAATACAATAACTACAATTTAAAAATAAAATAGCAGACTAAAGAGTGCATTACAAAAATATTAAACAAACTGTTGAGAAAGGTATAAGAAGCAAAAAGACTTCAGAGAAGGCAATTAGGCAAGCTTTTGCTACAGGTGGAAAAGTTCAGATTTGAAAACATATCCAAGGGTTTGACATATTTCTTTTTTTATTAGGTCAAATTATTTTGTAGAGATCCTGCTACCCTGGTGCCATATACTAGCTCCCCATCTTCCTTCCACTCCATCTGCTACATTTAAAGTGATGGGAAAGCCACCTGGAAACCTTCATCGGGCAGGATGATGCTGTGTGAGCCAGGGACCAGTCCTTGGGCTTCTCTGTGCTCCAGTCTTCTGTCATCTCCAGGGAGAGACGTGTTTTTTTTCCTTCTCTGCCTCCCTCCTCTTTCTCTTAGGAGGCATGAGGTCATGTGTTAACAGGTGTGTAGGGAAGAGATGTGATGCATAAGGAAGTATTGCTTGTATTCCGGGTCACCAGGAAGCATGCTGACTTTAATGGGTTAACAACCCACACACAAGACGATGAATTTGGGTGAGGGTGGTACCCTGGTGGGCTCCACTAATTAGTTACACTTTCTGCCTTCTCACATGCCCATCTCTTCCTATTTCCGGGTTCTCTTCCCCTTCCGTTCTTCAGTAAAATAACTGGGTTCTCCTCGTCCCGCCTCCCAATCCTAAAGCTAAACCGGCGAGAAGTGGAAAACCAATGGGAACTTCGCTCTACAGGGCTTTGTTTATGCTTTTTATTACGTCATCACCAACTTTAACCAATCAGTAGGCAAAGGGGGCGGGGTCAATTTCTTTACCATTTCCTGCCCATGCAGCCACCTCTCCCTTGCTTGTCTCCGACCTCATAACAGACTCTTGTGTTAGCCAATTCAAAAGCGCATTTGTGCCAAACCTACTCAGACTTTAACCAATCAGAGAGAGATAAAGAGCACCAGGGGAGGGGAATACAAGCTTGACCCCTCTTTTGGAACGGATTTGAGGAAGATTACATTTGGTTGAACTTCCAATTAAAACCTGGTGGTCGCAGCATGGAGTTTACTTCGAGGGTCACAGCTTTTTTTTCTCCTACTACTTCCACCCCACGCCAAGTTGGGTCCTTTACCCCACTCCCCCTCTCCCCTGTCATTTCCAGCTTCCAGGAAAGAGGCCAGCCAGTGAGTGGTATGCTCTCACTCCCCGTCTCAGGCCACCCAGCCTAGGAGAGCCTTTTTTGATTCCCCGCCCCCCAGCTCTGGTGTCAATCTCCCCTTTCTGCTCGTCTCTTTCTGCGACTCTCCTCCCATACACAGGTTCCTGAGTCCAAGCTGCAGGGGTGGAGGGGGGGAAGAGGGAGGAGTTGGTTGCTGGGGAGTGACTGAACCATCTTAAGGTGGAGCAGGACAGTTGTGACTCTCTGGACCTCAAAGCAAGACTAATGCCACTTTCTCTACAGTCTCTGCTTTTCCAACTTTGTGCTTTGCCCCTGGACTGATTGAAATAATCTCCCAATCTTGCAGCCCCGTGATACCTTCCATTATCCTCCTCCTGCATCATCTCCAGACCAGTCTTTGCCCCCAAACTTTAGTTAGTCCCCGGGAGATGACTTAAAGGAATCACAATGGTTTTTAGAGGGTAAGTAGAAAAAATGAGAAAAAGGTTTTATTAGCCAGAGGTAAATCCAATAACCTTGCTATATGGCTTATCAGTCTCTGAGGGCTTCAATCAATCAAGAAACAATTATTTAAGCATCTGCTTCGTGCCAAGTTACAAAGAAAGGTAAAAGATAGTTCCTACCCTCAAGTCGCTCACAATCAAAAGAGAGGTACAGCATATACATTCAAACAAACGATGTGTATACACACATATATGTATATGTATATTTGTCATATATATGATAAATGGGCTTATATGCTTTATGGCTAGTGTTTTATTGTCCTCACAGTATTTGTGAAATGGATGTGGGAGGGGGCTTTATGAGGAGGTGAGAGAGTCAGACTAGAGAGGGTAGGTGGGAGATGTCCAAGGAGGGTGTAAGCTTGTGCAGTAGCGATCTGTATGAACAGATGCTAAGTAAGTGAGAACAATTTATACAATTACAGCACGATAAAGAAAAATAACTTTGAAAGACCCGAAAACTGATCAGTTTAATGACCAACTACGATTCCAGAGGAAAAATGAGATGGAGCCTGCTACCCATCTCCTCAGAGAGAGGCAATGGACCCAAGATGCAGAATAAGGGACACAAAAGTGGGAATTTGCTTTGACTATTCATATTTGTTACAAGGGCTTTGTTAATCTTTTTCCAATGGGGAAGGAGGTTGAAAGGGGAGTAGGGAATAGAGAAGCCAAGAAAAGGGGAAAAAAAAGATTATACATTGGTGTTAATACGAATCTAGGGGAAAAGAGGGCCTGAAGAGGGAGCTGAAGGAAACAAGCTTGTCCTGTAAAGGGCCAGGAAGTTGTTGAAGTTGTTAAAGGGATTGTAAAATGAGCTGCAGGAGCGTTCTAGTACCTAGCTTTTCTATGGTGTTAAGAATCCCACCTTCTGCAAAAAGGCCTTTCCTATGCCTTTCAATGTGCGTGGCTCCCCTCTGGGATTACTCTCAGTTCTTCTTGTATACAGCGTTGTTTATACATCATTATTTGCTCGTTGTGCTCCGTATTAGACTGTGAGCTCCTTGAGGTCAGGCTGTTTGTCTTTATTTGTATCCCCAGCCTGGCAGAAAACAGGCGTTTAATAAAAGCTTGTTGACTTGATTTTAATAGTCCATAAAGGACTTTGGGATACATACATATGTTAACTCTCTTGAGTCTCAGAGTCTGGTGGGGGGAGTAGTCTCTCATTTTTACAAAACGAGGATAGGAGAGGCTGCGATTTGCCCAAGGTCACAAAATATCGGACCCCCAGGCTTCTGACACTTCGACTCCGCGCCTCCTACCCTAAGTGGATGGAGCGTCTCAGACGATCCCCGGGCTGCTCGTCCCTTCGGGATGGGTGGGAGGAGGTGGCGATTATCTCGCGGGAGGGAGAGAGCCTTGGGCGGCCGCCCGGGCCAGGGAGAGGTGGGAGCCCCCCGCAGCTCCCCGAGCCTCCTTAACCCGGGCGGGGAGACGCCGGCCGTGACTGCCGGGCTGGGCCGGGGGGCGGGGACAGAAGGGGAGGGGGGCGAGGAACCGCGCGGAGGCCGGGGAGGAGCCGGGGCCTGCAGCGGAGCGCAGCCGGAGCCCGAGCCGAGCCCGGGGACCGCACGTATGTTCGCCAGCTTCCCCGCTCGCGCTGAGTCCGGGTAGCGTGGCGTCCGGGGTGGCGGCGCGGGCAGCCCCGCAGGCCCCGGGGGGACGAGGCGGCCGGCTTGCCGCCGCTGCTCCCCCGCGCCGAGCCCGAGCCCGAGCCCGGAGCCGCGGCCTCCCTGCCCGGCCGGGCAGCCCCCGCGGAGCGCGAAGAGAGGCGAGACGCCGCGCCCGGGGCGCCCGGCCGGCCTCCGCTGGACCGGAGACCCCTAGAGCCCGGGCCGTGCCCCGGGGGAGCGCGTTCCACCCCGGAAAGCGGGGGCACCCTCCTTCCCACCCTCCTGCGTAGACACACTCACTTCTTAGTTCCAGACTTTCTGGGCAAAGGGGGAAAGGAGAAAGGCGCCCTCCCCCCTCGTGCCCGCTCTCCTCTGGTGATAGCCGAGAACAGTGCTTGTACCCAGGGGCTGACAGGACACCGCGGGGCAGGGGAGAAGGGCAGCAACATTCCCAAGCCCAGGTCCGCGGGCTTCTAACTAGGACCTAGAAAGTGGAACCGGGCAGCGCCTCTCCCCTTCATTCTCCAGCAGGCAGAAGAAGTCCCTCGCCCCTGAAGGAGTCCGTTTTGAGGGGAGGGGGACTCTCCCAAAGGGGAGGAGACAACCCCAGGTTGGGTGAGGCTCCTCCCCTTCTCCCCAGGATTACTGCCAAGGCGTGGGGGGTCTACCACCTCCCACAGGTAGGACCTCCTTCTCCTCCTGCTGCTGCTCCTCCTTCTGGGGGGACTGACTTCGCCACCCCAGCTTGGGGAACTCGGCCAAGCCCACGAAGAGCTACTGAGAATGGGGCCCTTAGCCTGCCCCTAAAGAGAGATAACCCTTCACCCCCAAACTCCAGTGCCAGGTGGTTTCCTTCCTTTGCCAGGAGAACCTCTGAGGCAGGTGAGTAATGATGTCTGTGGTCAACGTCTCCTCCCTCCCTCCCCTTTCCTTCTCTGACTCCTTTTATGAACTTAGTGGATCAAGAGGGTGGAGGTCCAGAATTTGGTTTTGACATCTAAGAAGTGGATCTTTCAGGGCCAGGGAGTTGCAGAGGGATCAGAGGAGTGAATACTTGGAGAATGGATATCCTGAAGAGGACAAATGGATCCTGGGAGGTGGAGCTTCCGGAACTTGTGGAGAATGGATCCTATTGCCACGACTCTGGAAAATGGGTTCCCTGGAGTTTGGGGAGAGGTGGAATTCCCTCCTCATCCCCAAGGAGATCTTGCTGAGCATGCTGAGAAGCAAGGGGTGGGGGGACATCAGAAAAGTGCTCCAGCTGTTCTTGAGCTTCAGACAGACTATCATCCTCAGCCCACCTTTCCCCCCAAGCCCTACAACTCTGGATTTGGCTTTCATTCACCAAGCACTTCATAAGTGCCTTTCATGCCCAGGCTCTGTGCTAGGCCTGACAGGCCCAGGGCTGGCACCCTTGGATAGATCCTAGAACTCTGTGTCTGCTTCCCGATGTCTAGATCAGAGACCCAAAAAGTAGGTGGCCCCAAGCTTGGAAGGCTTGTAGTCACATGAAGTTTTAACTTTCCCCCAAGTCCCTTGTGTGTTTGGAGGTTTTATTTTGTGTAACAGAATCATGGGATGAGCTAGAAGAGCCCTCAGACCTCATCTTATTCAACCCCTTCATTTTACAAATGAAGAAACAGGTGCAGTGAGTGAAGGGATTTGCCTGGGATCTCACAGGTGTTAAATAGTGGAGTTGGGATTTTAACCCAAGTCTTCTGACTGCAAAGCCGGTCATCTTTGCACTGTACTATGCGTCCAGTTGCTTTAAGATTTGACACCGTCCACAAGTCCCATCAGAGCTGCCCAGGTTAAGGAGGCTTGTTGAGCTGCAGGGGCTCCCTCCTCCCCCTGGCCTGGCCAAAGGATGAGCATCCAAGATGCTTCATTCGTGTATCCAGAGATAGACAGATAGTCTCTGTGACTCTGAAGGTAGGGGCAGTATCCCAGAAAACCCTCCTCCTCTGCATCTCTATCACTAGATAGGATCGTTTTCCTCCCACAGCTCATAAAAACTATTTAGAGTTGGGACCTTAGAGGTCATCTTGTCCAGTCCTCTGATTTTGCAGATGAGGAGTCAGCACAAGAGAGGTTATGTGACTTGCCTAAAGACACAAAGCTGCTAGGGGAGGAGGCCTGGGTCTCCATTAAACCCAAAAGAAGTATGGGAGACCTGGAATTCAATAGCCTGCAAAGACTTAAGAAGAACCAAAGCTCCTGAGCTGAAGTCCCTCTTTAGAGAAAGACCTATACCACTGTGTCTCAGGGCTTCAGTCCCAATATGACTGTACTTCAGGTGAGAGCAAGTATGATTTAACCGGAAAGGGATATGTGTAGTCAGCACTAAGTCCCCTAAAAAGAATCTTTCCATCAAAGAGATCATGACCTCTAAGAAATGTCTTAGATTAAGGTTCCATTCCAGAAAAGCCTCAAATGGTTTCTTTCTAGTTCATGGCCTGGGGTGAACGCTCCCCAGCTTGTACACAAACCTTTCTTAGAGTGTTGAGGGAAGTCAAGTTGCAGTGAGAAGACATTTCTCCAAAATAGCAGGGGGCTGGGGATTCCCTCCTGTTAACTCTTAGAGTAGACTGTCTCCAGCAAAACTATCCCTTCTGGAGATCTGTTAACTTCTCTCTCTTTTTTTTTTTTTCCTTTTAATCTCAGGGTCAGTGAGTTAGGTGGATGACTCCAAGCCTGTCAGGCACCTTATCTTTTTCTGAAGTATTCTAGCCTTTGCCCTCTGCTTTATTCATTCCCATCCATCCCACAGCATAGCTGGGTGTGGAAGAGTAACTAGGCTTGGGTTCTTACTTTTCCTCCTGCTTCTCCACCTCTAGCCCAACCCCAGGATGGGCTGTCTGAGCCCCTGAAATTGCTTCCTCCCTCAGAAGTAGCATTCTAGAGCACATATTTGCTGGGAGAGACAGGATCAGGTCTGATGGATTGGTACCTCCTAGGCCTAGGGGCAGGATCTTCCCCAAAGGGGAATAGGCTATTGTACAGTAGATTTGAGAGTATAAATACTACTGAGAAGGCATATATAGGATGTATATATTGGTACATTATATAACTGAATGATAATTCAAGTGTATATCTCCAAGTATCTATTATTGGGAGTGTATATGTCTGGGTGTGATTGAACACAGAGCTGCAAATACCAGGGTACCTAGAATCATGTTTCTAGTGGGGGCTGTGCAAGGAATGGACCCTTATGAGTCCTGGTGAGGTGTAGAAATACACAGAATAGGGTAGCGATGGGGAATGCTTTTTGAAGCCCGACATCCTTGAATTGTTGTAGAGCAGTAATCATAAATATCAGAGTAGCCCAGGTTGGGTTCAATATCCTTGGAACTTTGGGAGTGATAGGAGAAGGCTGTCTAGGTTTGGAGGTTATCCAGAGATATTTGAGCCTTTACCCCAAAAACTTTATATTCTGGCAAGATCCAGCTTTGCTCTCACAGCTTCTTTCTTCTCCCAAAGCACCTGACCATCTGGTCAGGAATAAAAATTATTCCAGTACCCCAGCTACATGGGGGAGCTTGATCACAGCCAACTTAAAATGCTACCTTTCTATCTGACCCCTAGGTGGGGTCAAGAAGAACGATGAGTTTGGCAAAGGATTATAGATTTAAAGATTGATTGATCTAATGCAACCCCCATATTTTACAAATGAGGAAACTGTCTATGAGTGGTTAAGTAGATTGCCTAAGATCACATAGGTAGTAAGTGGAAATTCTGGGATTTGAACACATATGTTCTAGGTTCAAGTTTATGAGTTCCTACAACTCTGAGCATCAAGGGCGGTCATGTGGATGCTTATCCTTAAATAAGCTCCTAGACCTGGTCAGAATTAGAGTAATTCTATCTCTGAAAGAAAACTAGGATGAACCTTAAGGACTTGGCAAGCAAGCTGAACTGAGCAAGTTTTAGGTTTTATATTTTATCTTGCCCCTGTTTTTCTTCCTTCCTTCCTTCCTTCCATGCATCTTTCTACCCATCTTTCCTTTCCAAATTGGTACTGTTCAATGGGTTAGCCCTATGATCTGATAGAAAATATTCCTGGTCTTCCAGAGAGGTTATCTCAAATTGAATGGATGCTCTGGGAACTTTTATGACCTACTCAGTGTCTACTTTGATACCATGGAAAGATCATGAACTCTGGAGTCAGAGGACCTGGTTTTAAATCCTGTATCTTATGAGCACTACTTGTGTGACCTTAAGCAAATCACTTAAGCTGCCTAGGCCTCTGTTTCTCATCTGTAAAATTAGCGGGATGGTGGTGGCTTAGGTTAGATGGTGTTCCAACTCCTACCCATGATCTTATGACAAGGGAGAGGATAAAGGAGGGGAGAGAATAAGCATTGGTAGAGTACCTGCTGTCTACCAGGCACTCTGCTAGTACTTTTATAAATATTTCATTTGATCCTCACAATAGCCCTGGGAGGTAGGTACTGTTATTATTTCCATTTAACGGTTGAGAAAACTGAGGCAAAGAGAGCCTGTGGTCACGTAGATAGTAAGTGTCTGAGGTCATATTTTAACTCCTCTTCCAGATTGCAAACCAGCTGCTTCTGACCACATACATCTTGTCTGTCTAAGTATGTATGTACAGAGAGGCTGCCTGGTTGTACTGTAAAAAGCTTTGAATTTGGAGTTGAGGCCTAAGGCTGAATCCTAGCTCTGACATTTAAGAGCAGATAGATCTAGGGCAAGTTCCTGCCCCTCTGAGTCTCTTTTTTTTTCTGAAAAATCAGGATAATAAACACACAGGAGTGGAAGCAGCAATCAATTTACAGACCATAAAGGGATATAGAAATGTGAGTAATTAGGAATGCCCATTTTATTAGGGAGGCAGTGTCGGAGTAGTGAGTAAAGAGCTGGTTATGACTCAGAAAGGGCCTCCTGTGACACAGGCTGTGACCCTGGGCAAGTCCCTTTACCTAAGAATGTCATTTGCAAGAAGGTGCTGATCTGCCCTGGTGGGAGGGAGAAATTCTTCACTGGGAGCTGGCTCCCTATGCCAGTGAAATCACAGGACTAGGGAGCAAACATTTGTAAGTCAGCCGAGAGTGGTGGAAGGGGACAGACATTTATGAAACACCTGCTAAGAGCTTAGAGTCAGGAAGACCTGTTTAAGGCTGGCCTTTGACACATTCAGGCTGAATGACTGACCTGGGTCACTTAACCTGTCAGTACCTCAGGCAATACTCTAAGACTGCATTTGGCCACAGTTTATCTGTATTGGTAAAAGGAGTTTCTGTACTTAAGAGCTGCCTACACTTTGAAGTTATAGATCCAGGCAGAAAAACCTTAGAAGGAAAAATATTATGAGTAATCTGTTGGGCCAAGTGTGTGTTTATTTAGTAATCTATCTAGTATTTATGAAAGGAAGAAATCACTTCTCTCCTACCCTCTACTCTTACCACTCTCAGAAAGCATATTTATATAGGAAAACCTGCTCCTTTAAAAAAAAAAATCAGTTTTTTTCAAGGAACAAAAATATACTTTTTTTTCTCTGTACTTCCCCCATATTGAGGAAAAAAAAGAAAAAACAAAACCCTTGTAACAAATATGCATAGTCAAGCAAAACTGATTCCTCTAGTGGCGTGTTCAACTAACATATGTCTCATTTTGCATCCTGCCACCATCACTTCTCTGTCAGAGATAGGTAGCATGGCTGTCCCATGACCACCTTTTCCCAGCTCCTGAGAAGTATTACTTTTTTTTTTTTTTTTGCTTTTTGGAGAGCAGTTGGGCTTAAGTGACTTGCCCAAAGTCACACGGCTAGTAAGTGTGTCAGTTGTCTGAGGCTGGATTTGAACTCAGGTCCTCCTCACTCCAGGGCTGGTGCTCTATTCACTGCACCCCCTAGCCACCGCCTAAGTATTACTTCTTGGTCTCTTAGACCAAAGAGACAAGGATGTGGCCTTGTTAGGTTCTGTGACAGTGTTGTAGTAGCATGAATCCCCCCCTGGAAGAAAGAAAGGTCTGGACTAGTAGTGGGGAGAGGGGGGGCAGGGAATGATGTGATGGAAACATCTTCTATTTTTTTCCTTCTAATAATAACCTGATGATTAGCCTCATGCCATTTTTTGGGGAGGCATAAAGCATATGATAGATATGAGAACAATAAGGCTTAATTACTTATTTCAGTGGAAGAAAGGTTGAATTGTTGGTAGGGATTGTAGTCTGGATCTTTTTAGTGAAGGAGTTATCATTGTTTTGGATCAAGAAGGTTGGTTAGGTATATTTAGGGAGTTGATGGCAGCAGCATTGGGAATAGAATTGAGACAACATGTTGGGGGGGTCCCTTTTATGGGAAGTATGAGGGGAGTAAGGAAAACAAGATGGGTTAAAGGAGAATGGGATGGAGGATCTCACTGCAGTCAGATGTGGCTCCAGGCACCATTGCTCTAGGTTAGGGAAGGGCCAGACCCAACCTGGAGCAGGAGACTTCTTCCTGCAGGGGAACTCATGATCACCACATCCTTGCTGTGGCATAAACATGCAATGCTGAGGGAAAGTTCCCCAACACTTTGAATTCACTCTCATGCTCCTGTCCAAGGATAGGACAGTTTTAAAAAATGTAATTCTCTAGGGCTTTCCATGGGCTATTTCCTTGAGTTCCTCCACAGAGATCAGAAATACATTTTGGTAGCAAATATTCACCTCCTGTCGCACCCAGCCAGGAGAAGCTGGGAGCCTGACCTCTTGAGAGTGGAGTTAGTTCTCAATCTCCTTCCTCTCCCACCCCTCCAAGTATGGTGTTTGGCTTTGGCTGACTAGAGAGGCCTTACTTTGGCTCCGTCCGTGACGGCTGTCACAGCTGCCCGTTCCCTCCTGGATATGGCAGCTTTCTGATTTGGTTCGGTTTGGTGAGGTGCTGGAAGACCTGTTGGTGCCTGAAAAGACGGTTGACTGACCCTGTACATTTCTATGGTGTAGATCAGGTCCAGGGATCAGAGCATAGTAGAGACATCTCTTCCTGGAACTATTTATAAACATGTCATATTTTTTTTCTCCTGTCAGTCAGTCAGCTCTTGGGTTGCATTGGCGTCCTGGCTGCTTAGACCCCTAAGGCACTAAGGTGTTTCCTTCAGCTCTGGGGAGCTGGGCTTTCACTTTGAATTGCAGCATGGGTGTGTTTGTTCGGTGGATGTCAGGACTGGGTGCATGTACGTACGTGCACAGAAGGCTCAGGTGGGATACACCCTTGGTGGAAAAGGGCAAATAGTTGTGGGGATTCCTGAGCCCTGGGGGAAAAAGGGGACATTTCTTAGAGGGGAGGAATGGTCATTTTTTAATAGGTGACTTAGGTTTAAGGTAGATTGGAATCATTAACAGCAGAGTCTGTGTAGGAATATGTGTATTTGGACAAGGAGGAGAGATCGCATTCATGAATGTGGCTTAGCCCAGAGTGACCCTGGAGACATTCCAGCTCAGGCTTTTCCTGAGGAGTGACTGAGGATTCTCAGCAGGGGTGCCCCAGGGAAGCGGTTGTACCAGCCAGAACTTAGGGTAAGCAGGCACAAACCTGTAAGGTGGCAAATCTTGAGGGGGCTAATGCTCTCCTCACCTCAAGGGGAGTGCCACTGGGGGATTTCTATCAGCCCCATCCAGATACCACTCCACAGGTGTCACCCCACTTTCTTAATTTTCCATCACTGAGGCTTCACCCTCCAAGAGCCACCTCCCTGCCCTAGAGAGTGCCCGGGCTGTGTGGGTGGCAGGAGGGTTTGCAAACCCAGGCATGGGTGGCCTGGCAGTGATAGGAGTCTGCATTGGGGTTTAGGCAGGGTGCGTGCCTGGCTGGGAGAGAAAGATAGAGGGAGGGAGAAAAGGAGTTCAACTCATCACTCCAGAGTGGCTATTTTTAGGCAGCCTGTCTGATTGTTACCGGTGCACATGCAGCTGGGTGTCTCCCTGGCTCCGGGGAGCCATCATGCCCCAGTGGTGGGAGGTGCCTCTCCTGGCTTCTTCCTTGTGTGCGCGGGCATGAGTGTGTGGGCGTGTTTGTTCTGGGGAAACAGCTGAAGGTGTCTAGCAGGGTGGCTGTGTGCTCAAGATTGTTACCCCTATATGTGATTGCTTTATTGGTGATTTCTTATAATTGTAACCTCTGAGTGTGGCATATATGGTACATTGTGTGATTACGTATGTGTGTGTGTGTGTGTGTGTGTGCACACTTGCACAACTAGTATCTTTAGTTTATGGGTGTGTAGTATGTACTCTCTGTGTATGTATGGTGTGTCCAATAAGTCTCAACATACACATTAGCTGGATTAGAAAGGTGGATCCTTGTAATACGTCTTAAAGGTGCCTATGCACACCGAATATGGCCGTAGGGTCTCAATCTGTTTGTATGTGTGTGTGTGATATATACACACATATAGACACAGACACTCACACACTCACACATCCAGATTGAGTCTGGGTACCCATGCAATTAATTCTAAGCATTTTAGATCTGGAATTTGAGTCCTAGCTTTGCAGTTTACCATTCGCTGACATTTGGGCAAACCTTTCCAGGCCTCAGTTTTGTCATTTGTAAAGTGAGGGCTTTTGTAGTATAACCTTTCTTCTAGATCTAAACCAAATGATTCTGGGGGCCCAATTAACTTTCTCTCACTATTGGCTTTTTATGTACAGGTTTTAAATTTTGCTATATTGTAAAACCCCAGTTCTGAAAGGGTGATGTCTGGACCCTGAAGTTCCCCAAGCCAGGACCCTTACAGGGGATTTGTGAGCTCATAACTATTTTTATGATAAACTAAGACATTTATGCACTAAAATACTCCCTTCTTCCCAACTACATTTCTGTGAGGCCAGATTTTCTTGATGTATTTCAACCAAAAGGACACATCACAACAGGCTGAGTGTAGAAGACAGGAGAATCTTCTATTAAGCTAAACATTAAAGAGATTTGCAGAAATATGTAAAATAATCCCACTTTTCTAACTAATTTTTTTTTGTTTTGGAAAAGGCTGTTATTTTTCATAAAAATGTTATTTATGTTAATGTGTAATAACATTGTTATTTTGAATGAATATATAAATATTTTTAAAATTAATCATTTTAAATTTCTAACATGGTAGATGTCAATAGATATAGCTCACATAAACCAAAGCTCCCTGGGGTCCTCAGTAATTTTTAAGAGTGTAAAATGACCTTGCAGAGTTGAGGGACTGGGCAGTTTTCAGTTTAGAGAACAGTTTAGCTCCTGCCTAAGGAAAGAGTTCCATCTACCTTGTCTCAGGGTAGGATGGAGAATGAGGAAGAGTTGCCATGATCCTTTTAGGTCATGGTCAGATGGGTAGAATATCGGGGTTTATGGGAATGAGGTGAGAGGATTAGGAGTTGTTCACAAGAGAAGTCATTTAAGTAAATGACAGCTAGCAGAATGAAAATCTTTTTAAGGGGTTGGAATTAGAATGCGCTCCCCAGGAGCTAGACACTATTTTAATTAATCATTCAGTGAGCATTTAAGTACCAGACGCTATATGCATTGTTCCATATACGTTATACTCATTCATTGTATTCTTTCCCCATGTACTCTTCTGCAGAACCTGGTAGCACCATGGCTTCTGACCTGGAGAGCAGCCTCACCTCCATAGACTGGCTTCCCCAGTTGACCCTTCGGGCCACCATTGAGAAGCTGGGGGGAGCCTCCCAAGCTGGGCCCCCTGGAGGTAGCCGCAAATGCCCACCTGGTTCACCCACAGATCCCAATGCTACCCTGAGCAAGGATGAAGCAGCTGTCCACCAGGATGGCAAGCCTCGATACAGCTACGCCACACTTATTACCTATGCCATCAACTCCTCCCCAGCCAAGAAGATGACCCTCAGTGAGATTTACCGTTGGATCTGTGATAACTTCCCATACTACAAGAATGCTGGCATTGGCTGGAAGGTAGGACTGGCCCTATGATTGGTCATGCTCTTGTTGTCAACCACCGTGCCTTCTGCCCCATCTCTTTCTTACCCAGCTCTGATTCATTCTATTCTAGCACAGGTAGATAGGGACTTTTGAAAAAATATATTTTGCTCTTATCTCCTGCTTTATTTTCAGGTAACTTGGTCATGATAAAATTACTTCTACAAGGTGTGCCAGGAAAATTCCTCCAGAGGCAGAATCCTAGATAGAGTTTCCAGGCTATTACTGCTTCCCCTGTTATCCCAACTTCCTCTCCCCAAATAGACCGTGTTTTTCATCTCATCATGTCTCAGGACAGGAGTACTATCAGATTTCACATGGCCATCCTGCCTTTTTAAAAAAAACACATTTTTACTGATATCTTCTGTTGTTAAGTCACATACATTTCCCATTATATCATATATTTCCAATTACATCCCTCTAGAACCCTTCTTTATAACAAAGCGTAAGAAAGGTGGCGGAAGTTCAGCAAAACTTACTAATATATAAGTTTGGCATTATTTGCAGTATCCCTTACCTGTCGTTTCCTACTTCTACAAAGAAACAGGGAGGTGCCTTCTCATATTCGTTTGTTGGGGTGTCAGGCTCGGCCATTATAATTTCACAGGATCAAGCTTTGATAGTTTTATTGTTACCGTTCTTTCCATTTACATCATTGTAGTCATTGTGTATGTTGTCTGATGGGTCCTGTTTAAGTCACTTTGTATTAATTCATATGGCTTGCTTTCCTTCTCTCTATTCATTATATTGATTGTTTCTTACGGTGCATAATATTCCATTATGTTCGTGAACCACAGCTGTTTGTCTCCTTTCTCAGGTTGAGACATCTAGTTTATTTCCAGTTTTTTGCTTCTATAAAGAAGTGCCCCTGTAAACATTTTGGGGTATAAGGCCTGTCTTTTTATCGTATACTACCTTGGTTATGGATATTTTAGTCACCTTTTACCGTAATTCCAAATTGTTCAGATTCCAGAATGTTCAGATCAATTTACAGCTCTTCAGACGGCGCATTAGTGTTCCTTTCTGTCTGTAGTCTCTTCAACACTGAATATTCCTAGTCTTGTATTATATTTGCTAATTGGTAAACGTATCTTGAGAAATATGTCAATTAAAGAATACAGACAGTAATGAAATTATCCCCAACTGTAGCAGCTTATTTTTCAAAAAAGTTAAACGTGGGTAAGTTGTTTAGAGGTGAGAAAGCATGGCTGATCTGCCTCTTTTGGCAAGGAAAAGACCCTTTGTTCTCACTAATCTTTTGAAAAATAACTCATTTGTCAGTTGTTGAATGGAGATTGAATATATATAGTTCCTTAACTTTTTAATTGCAAAAGGTTTTTATTAAGCAGTCATTAAGTATTAGGCACTGGAGATACAAAAAAAAAAATGAAAAGCAAGCTGCCCTCAAGAAGCTTACATTTTAGTGGAGGAAGAAGGATATACTATTTATTTGTTTTGAACTTAAACACCAAAAAAATAGCATTTTCATACACACAGCAGAACATAAAAAGAGGATTCTCTATGAAACCATTGGTTTCCATTTCATATTTCTTGCTTTAAAAAAAAGTAAACAAGAAATTCTACATGTTACTTTTAAAGCTATCCTGATTCTCTGTGCTTCCTCCTGGATTTTCTCCTGTGCATTTAAAAAATTGTTCTAATGTCCCAAGAGAAAGATATGAGGGAAAAAAAAAAAACCTCTTGTAACAAATAAAAAAATTAAGCAAAACAAATCTACACAATGGCCATGTCTAAAAATGTCTCTTTCTACACCTTTATTTCTCTGTATCCACTTAAGTGGGTAACATCCATCCTCTGGACATGTGATTAGTCATTGCAGTGATCATAGTTCTTAGGTCTTTCAAATTTATTTGTCTTTGTAATATTGTGGTTCTTAAGTAATCTGCATTGGTTCATAACTATCTAGGATTCTCTGAAATTGTCTTGTGTCATTTCTTACTGGTCAGTAATGTTCCCTTACATTCATATATCATGATTTATTCATCTATTACCCAGTTATTGAAGATGCAAGGTAAGGTGCCCCCTTATATTATTTTTTTTTTTTTACCCTTTTACTCCCCACTTCAGAATCAGGGAATTTGTTTTGTGTACAGCTATTAATTCCTTGGTATCATCTTCCTTCTTAAAACCCTTCCACTCCCGACATACACATTCCTGATTTTTTTTTCCCTATTGAGTTTGATATATGTGTGTTTAACCCTCTTTCGTTTCTTTCACATAAAATGAGGCTCAGCCGATGCCCAGTGCCTGCAGCCCCTTCCTTCGTGTTTGAAAACTCTTCTCAATTATGAGAAATTGCAAATTCCACCCTGTTCTTCCTCCTTTCTATACTATGGTTTTTCTTTTATCCTTCCTTCTCTTTCCCCATTTTAAACAATCAGAACAGTTTTAATCCACTTCCATGGCTTTTGTTTTTCTTATTTAACTTCATCAAAACCCTTTGAAGACATTAATGTTCTGAAGGGACATGTTTCTTCACCCCCTTATTTTATTTATTTATTTATTTATTTTTTATTTGCTCATTTACTTTTTTTTTTTAATTTTTTATTTTTTTTATTTGCTCATTTACTTTTAATTTACAAGATTCGGTTCCACAATCACTTGAGTTTCAGATTTT
>CM053585.1:410218163-410237295 GCA_028646515.1 Pseudochirops corinnae
TCCCATTTCTTATAGCACAATAGTATTCCATTACATTCATATACCATAGCTTGTTCAGCCATTCCCCAATTGATGGGCATCCCCTATATTTCCAGTTTTTTGCAACCACAAAGAGAGCTGCAATAAATATTTTTGCACATATGTTCACCCCCTTATTAATATCAGCACTATTCCATCATATAGTTCCTTCTAATTACTAGATTTACCTTTTTAAGTTTCTCTGAATCTTGTCCATTTCATAGCTTCTGCTTAACTCTAGTCTTTCCATCAGGAATGCCTCTGTTCTGTTAAAGATCTTTTTTTTTTTTTGAGAGGGGAAGGTAGGGGCATTTGGGGTTAATTGACTTGCCCAAAGTCACACGGCTAGTTTTGTGTTAAGTGTCTGAGGGGAGATTTGAACTCAGGTCCTCCTGACTCCAGGGCCAGTGCTCTAGTCACTGCTCCTCCTAGCCGCCCCAATCTTTATTTTTTTTTACCCTGTAAGATTATACGCAACTTTGTAGTGTAAGTTATTCTTGGTTGTAATACTGTCACTTTTGCCTTTTGGAATATCCAGTATTTGGATATTCCAGTATCTCGTCATGTTTATAGTAAAAGCTGCTAGCTCTTATGTGATCCTGACTCTGTTCCTTGTATTGTACTGTTTCTGCATATTTGTTATATTTTTTCTTTAGTGTGGGATCTCTAGATACAGGCCATAGCGTTCCTGGGACTTATTTGTAGATTCGTTCTGTCTTTACTTTGCCCTTGATTCTCATAGATCTGGGCAATTTTTACTTATGATTTTCTGAACTGTTGTGTCCAGGCTTTTTTTTTTAAATCATGATTTTCAAGGAACTAATGATTCTTAAATTATTTTTTTCTTGCCCTGTTATTGATATCAGTTTTTTTGACATCAGATACCTTTTTCAGCCTTTTGACTACATTTTTTAATATTTCTAGCTCTCATCATGGAATCATTTCTTTCTTTTTTTAATTAAAATTTTTTAAAATTAATATTTTTTTAATTCCTTCCACTCCCACACTTCTACTAGGAAAAAGAAAAAGAAAAACAAGAAAAGCAAGACTCATGTAATTAATATACTTATGCCCAAACAAAACAAATTCCTACACTGGCCATGTTCAGAAATGTGTCTCATTGTGCATATTTAACCCATTATTTTTCTTTTAGCAAATGGGTAACATTCTTCAAGCCATTGATTTTAAGTTAGGCTTAGGTTTACTACTTTATTTTCTAAACTATTTATTTTTCCAATTCTTCTAGAGTTTTTATTTCATTAAAAAAAAAACTCTTACTAAATTTCTTCTAGATATTCATGTGAAAAATCCATTTTTCCCCTTTTGAATTATTGATTGCAGTTGCAACAGAGTTAGTTATTTCTTCTTTTGGGGGATCTCTAGATATGTAATAATTTTTTATATCGGTTAATATTTTGATTGATTTATCTTTCCAGTTTTAGTTCACAAATTGGTGCTTGATGCCTTGGCTAGTCTTCCCTCTCCCTCTTGCTCTTTTGGATAGATATAGTGGACTCTCCTTGGTCTTGCCCTGGGCACCTACACTGACCTCCATCTCCTGGGTTAGACTTCCCTGGATCTTTGAGGACTTTTCCTCATCTTCAGGACTTTTCTTGCTTCTCAGGATACAGCCTTAGGGTGTCTTGCTCTGAGTGCAGCCATAGCACTAATCTTTTGCTCCCAAGGTTTCCAGATCCTAAGGTCCCCATGTTAGGACTTTCTTAGGAAAGCTCTCCATGCAGAACCTCGTAGGCTCCATATGGTCCTAAGCCCGTCTCTGGTCATATGGGGTAGCTCTTGAAACTGGTTTTGCTGGTGGCCTCATCTCCCATTGCCGGTAGGCTTCTGTTTAATCTCTCTTGCACTTCTGGGGTAGAGGAATTCACGTAGTGCAGTTTCTTTTTGGATTTCTGATCGTTATTTTGTCTAATGTGAACCTCAGGGTTTTGCTCGTATTATGCAGGGATGTGCTAGATTCAATTTTTGTTAAAATTTCGATGTGAACATTTGCTCCTTGGAAGTTGGCAAATACTATGAATTGGGGCTTGACTTATTGGTTTGTTGATTGTCCTTAGGCGGTAGAAGTTATGTTAATAATGCAGTTTCAGAGAGCTTGTTTTAAACGTTTACCAATATACCCTTGGTAATACATGGAAGCTGGTGGGCTTTACTGCTCATTAGGACAACCACCTCGTCTGGGAGTTCTTTCTTTATTTCTTAGTTAGCAGTTGTCTTCTGAAAATAGAAGCCAAAAATTAGCTGTGGAACTTTCTTTTTCTTTGGATGTATACTCCAGAGACCAATTTTTGGATTCATTATCTAAGCATCCTTTCCCTTGCTTTTGAGAGGATGAAATGGGTAGGTTCCTGTTTCCCTACTAATTAATCTTTCGTTGTTGAAATGCTTTTCAAAAGTATTTGATTATGTTTCCTCTCTATGTCCTATTGTCTTAAATTTAACTCCATAGGAGTTCTCCTGGCTGAGTTGCTACTGCCATCTGACAGATAGCTTTTAATACCATAAGTAAATTGGCTCTAATCATGTCTTATATCTTTGTTCTAAAATTCTTCACTATTTTAAAGTCTTCATCGATTCTTTTAAAACATTGCTGTTAATTTCCCACAACCCCCGTCTCATGGAACATTCTCTTATAACAAATAACAACCGTTAACCAAACCAAATGAACACAGCGGTCATGTCTGACAGTCTGTCCCTCTTTCTGAATATACAGCCCATCTCTGATCTCCAGGGAGGAGGGTGCTGTGCCTCCTCATCAAAAGTCTGGAGACAAAATGGCATGGTGCGTTCATTAACTTAAGTTCTGCTGTCATGCATTCATTTGTTTATGTGACTTTATTGATGCTTTTTTCTTAACATCTATCACTTTTCCACTGACTTTCCCAGCTCCTCCATGGAGTCCTCCTTTGTAGCAAATAAGGACAGTCAAGTGAAACGAATCTGTCAGCCTTTCAGGGTTACTATTCTTTCAATTTTTTTTTTACCTTTACCTTATTCTGCTCTATTCTGTGCTTGGGCCCCTGAGCCTATCCCTTTGTGTCTTAAGAAACAGTCTCCTGCCTCATGGAACCCTGAAGCCTGATTTTTTATCTCTGTTTCCCTAGAACTCAATTCGTCACAATCTTTCTCTCAATAAATGTTTTCGGAAGGTGCCGAGACCTCGGGATGACCCTGGGAAGGTGAGTTGTTGCTAAAACCTGTTAGGAGAGAGCAGCAAGAAGTAGAAGATGGGTGGTAACCAAGGCTTTCTGTATATTTTAATGCCCCATAAGAGGAAATAATGTCAGTCAGACTAGCACCTTTATTTTTTTCAATTTGGGAACTTCTTATGAGGTCCCCCTGGAATTGGTGATTAAGGGGGGCTGTGGAAGCCATTTCTAGAGATCTTTAAGAACAGTGTCAACATTGGTACTCCTCTATTTGGACTGATTTGGCTTTGTCTTGACATTTTAGAGGCCCTTTATGGCCAATGATTCTGTGATTCTGTGTTGAAAACTTTCTAAAATGATAACTTGATTTTATCAAAGGAAGAGTACATTATTTTACTCATTTTATAAATAGAGATTCTTGAGGCCCCAAGAAAGGTAGGAATTTGCCTGAGAACGCATAAGGAGAAGAATTAGGTAAAAACTTTTTAGCCTTTTGTACTATTTCCAGCTTATTCTACTCCTGGTACTTTTACTAGTCAACATTGAGCTTATAATTTGGACCGCTGGAGTAACAGCATCCTGCCTCCAGCCCATATTTGACATGCTTAATATTCCCTGTTCAAGTTCTTCTCCTTAACATTGAATAGTACCTTGGAGAGATGACTTGAACCTTTCCTTGGCTATTTGCTCCAGTTTGGTACCATATATATTGGAAACATGTCCCTTTGCTACTCCTTCAAAACTAATTTGCCTACCCCAAGCTAATAATTTTTTCATCTTTTGGTATGGAATTTGCTTTCAGGGCTCTTACTGGACAATTGACACCTGTCCTGACATCTCTCGTAAGAGGCGGCACCCTCCAGATGATGAAGTAAGTTCTAGCCCCACAGTGAAAGACCATTCCTTGTCTCTTCGACCACTTCTCATCTTTTTTTTTTTTTTTTTTACCTAAGTTGGACAGAGACTGACTGTAGATAGTGAAACCAAGGGTATCAGGCATATGTTTTTTCTGTACTTTTCTGATAATCTTCCACCTTCTTATTCATTCCTACAGCTGTCACAGGATTCCCCAGAACAGGAAGCAAGTAAGAGCCCACGAGGAGGTATCCCAGGGAGTGGGGAAGCCTCATTGTCTCCTGAAGGAAATACTCAGATGTCACTGCAGAGCACCACACCCATCACCAGCTTCAATCAGGTAGGCAGGACAGGTGGGGATAGAGTAGAGATGGAAGGGATCAAGTAGAGGGAACAAGAGGCAAGGAAGTAGGCAGAGAAATTAAGAAAAAGAGAAAAATAAAAATGACGGGAAAGGAAGTAAAGGAAAGTAGGGGAAAAGATGATGGAGAAGGGAGGTTAAACCACAAATGGAGTGTAGAATTGTAGACAGAGAGGAAGACGAGAAAAGTTTGTGAGAAAGAAAGAAGAGAGCCTTAGGAGCATGATAAAAGAGGGTCATAAGGAAAACAGAGAGAGGATGGGGAGAACACAGGAGAAAGGGACCAGGAAGGAGGAGAAAGATGAAAAATCAGAGGAGTAACAGGGAGGAAAGAGGATAGAGAGGACAGGCAGGTCCTCTCAGGTAACTGACTGAGAAAGACTACGCTGGTTTTTCAGCTAGGGCACTGACCTCTGGTTGCAGGGTTCAGGACCCGTGGATGGTGCGGTAGTTGCGGCTGGTGGTCCAGGACGAGAAGGGGCTGATGGGCCGCCTCCGTTGTATAATACCAGTCATGACTTCAAATTTTCTTACTCGGAGATAAACTTTCAGGATCTGAGCTGGTCCTTTCGAAACCTCTACAAGTCCATGCTAGAGAAATCGTCCTCTTCCTCTTCCCCACATGGTAAGTCGTTGGTTGGAATGGGAGTTATGTATTCTGTTCTTCCTTTGGGATGAAAGGGTGTCTCTTCTCTTTCTTCTTCTTTGCTTCTGGAGCAGGTAGAAACTTATCAGAAGGGCCTGACAAGCTGAAGATGTTTAGAATAAGGTTCTAGTTTCATTCTGATGAATAACTTTCTTTAAAAATCATTTTATTGGTGACTTTTTTAAAGCACCACAATCATTTTCCCTTCTTTTCTTCTCTGTCCCTTGTAAACCAAACCAAACCTAAATATTGAAGCAAAGCTAACCAGCTACCAAGTCTGAAAATGTACATGACATTCCACAGCTGTAGACCGCCTCTACTGATTTTACAGTGTCATTGTTAGTATAGGAATTGTTCTCATTATTCTGTTCACTTTGCTCGCATCAGTTTGAACAAATCCTCTTATATTTCTCTGAAACCGTCCTTTTCATCATTTCTTATGGCACAATAGTATTTCATTCCATTTATATTCCATAATTTGTTCAGTCATCTTCTAATCTATCCCCTTAGTGCCTGGTGTTTTTTTGTCACTACAAAAAGACTGGCTATAAATATTTGGGTGCTGGTGGGTCCTTTTCCTCTTTCTTTGATTGTGATATCTCTGGGTCTAAGAATATGTTTAGTTTTGTAATTTTCTGGGCATAGTTCCAAATTGCTTTCCAGAGTGGCTAGACCAATTCACAGCTCCACCCTCAGTGCATTAATAACAGCGTACCATTCTACTAAGAATTCTTTTTCAGTTTTCCAGGACTGAGATTATTCAGTATATGAATACTGACTCCTGTCAGGATATTGTCCTCCAATATTGAATTAGAGGTGAATATAATCTGGTCAGCCGCAGGATAACTCCTGCCGGTCATTTAGGAGACAGCCACTAGAGGACAGTGTTGTCCCTGGTATAGTACAATACCATCTCCCCCAGTGCTGATTCCTTCGGATAATGGTTTAAATGTTGAACAAAGGGGCTTTGAGGCATTGTTGGAGTCAGGCATAATTCTCTGTACATTTCCTCTTTGTAGGAAGGACTTAAAGGCAACTAGGTGGCACAGTGAATAGAGTACCGGCCCTGGAGTCAGGAGGACCTGAGTTCAAATGTGGCCTCAGACACTTAACATTTACTAGCTTTGTGACCTTGGGCAAGTCATTTTACCCCAATTGCCCTGCCTTCCCCCTTCCAAAAAGGCAAAAAAAAGAAAGGAAACAGGAGGGACTTGGAGGTAAAATTAAGTCAATAAATTGACTTAAGCCAATAACTTATTTTAATAAGCATCTATTATACATGCCAGGTGTTGTGCTAAGTCTTGGAGATACAAAGAAAGGCAAAGCATACATAGTCCCTGCCTTCAAGGATCTCCAATCTAATGGGTGTGAGAACATGCAAATAGCTACATACAAACAAGTTATATATCCAGGATAAGTCAGAAATAATCAACAGAGAGAAGGCACTAGAATTGAGAGGTTTAGTGAAAGTCCTCTACTGAAAGTAGAAGGCAGGATTTAAGCTGGTACTTGAGGAAAACCAGGGAAGGGAGGCAGCAGGGATGAGGAGGGAGAGCCTTCCAGGCACAGGAAACTTCTAGAGACAATGCCTGGAGCTGAAAAGATGGAATAGCCTTTGTGAGTAGCAGCAAGGAGGTTTGAAGAGTACATGGTGAGATGTAAAGTGTAGGAAGCCTGGAAAGTTAACTGGAGGCTAGGTTATGAAGAGTTTTGAGCACCAACTAGAATTATTTATTTGAGCCTGGTGGCGATGGAGAGCCACGGTAGTCTATTGAGTAAGTCCAGGGTGACTTGGTTGGACCTGTGCTATAGGAAAATCACTTTGGGGACTGAATGGAGAGATTCATGGCAGGCTGACCATGGCGCCACCAGGCAATCACAAGAGTCCAGGCATGAGGTGATGAGGGCCTGCACCAGGTGGTAGCAGTGTGAGAAGAGAGAAGGGGACTTATGCCAGAGAAGCTGCAAAAGTGACATTGACAAGCCTGGGCATTAGATTGGAGATGGGGGATGGGGGGGTGAGAGAGAGTGAGGGGTTGAAGACGACACCTGGATTGTGAGTCTGGGGGAGTGAGAGAATACCTGAAGGAGAGAGAATACCTGAACAGCAATAAAGATGTTTGGGAGAAAAGAAAATGAGTTCTGTTTTGGGAATGCTGAGTTTAAGATGTCTACAGGGCATCTGATTAAAGATGTTTCATAGGCAGTTGGAGGTATTAGGGCCGAGAGTTTAGGGCTGGTTAAGTAGATCTGAGATTTATCGGCCTTGAGGTAACAATTGAATCTGTAGGAGCTGATGAGGGCCCCCAGTGAAATAGTATAGAGAGAGAAGAGAAAGGCCCCAGGACAGAGTCTCGTGGGGTACCCATGGTAAGTGGGAGTAACCTGGATGAAAATCCAGCAGAGGAGACTAATAGGAGCAGTCAGATAAGTAGGAAGAGAACTAGGAGAGAGAAGTGTCACAAAACCTAGGGAGCAAGTATTAAAGAGAAAGTTAGAGGGCACAGAGAGGTCAAGAAGGATGAGGACTGAGAAAGGTCCATTGGGCTCAGGAATTAAGAGATCATTGGTGACTTTGGAGAGGACAGTTTTAGTTGAATGATGAGATCAGGAAGCTGATAGTAAAGAATTAAGAGGAGATGAGAGGAGAGGAAGTGGAAGCATCTCTCGTAGGACAGCCTTCTCAAGGATCAAAGAATTTCCGTGTTTGTGGGTGCGATGGCATCTGCTCGAGAAATTTTACTTTCTGTTTGCCCGTGGGGTGATGAGAAGAGTAACACACAAAGGCATAGAACAGCTATATATGGAATCAGAATAGGCCAAGACAACCGTTGAATTATCTTATAGGATATTGATTCTGATTTAATTTTGATCAGATTGCTAAAATAATCCCTAATTCCCCTTCCCTCCCCAGCATCTCCCTCTAAGAGTGTTCATACGGCTCCCATGCCAGTTAATGGAGGTACAGTTATAGAAGGGACAGAATGATGAAGAGAGAGCAGCCATGCATGGGATAGAAAGCCCATAGTGTTGGTTTTTATTCATTTCTTGATTTGTCTCCAGATTAGTTCCTTTTGAGCCCGAGCTGATTTGTAGATCTAGGTGATATCCTCAAAAGATGATATGGTTTGGTCCTACCTGGGACTTTGCTGGCGCCTCTGGTTATACTATTCTTTTTTTTTTTAAAGAAAGGAAGCTCCTTGAGAGAAGAGACTGTTTTATTTTTGCCCTTGTGTTACAAGCACCTAGCACAGTTAAGTGTTTGTAGAATTCAGTTGGTCATCAGATTCATGCCCAACCTTTGTTGGGTAAACTTTAGCTGTGGCCACGTTGGCCATGCACCTTAGTCCCAACTCGAGCTTTGTGTCATACTGCAGGAGGTTACAAGGTCTCTTCTAGGGATGCTGGCTTTCCCAGGGCAAACTTCCCCTTCTTACTTTGGGGTTTCTGTAAGCATCTCCCATCCAAACCCCAGCCATCCTTGCTCCGGTTGCCTGAGTCCCTTATTTCTTCCTACCTTACAGGTTTCTCAACTCTCCTGGGTGATATGCAGCCTTCCAATCACAACTACTACATGTACCAGCAACCACCACAGCCACCCCAGCAACAGCAGCAGCCACCCCAGCAATCTCAGCAGCAACCAGCGGCACAGGGCCCTTCGTCTGTAGGGGGTGCCCCTTCACTGCATACTCCCAGCCCAGAGGGCTGCCCCCCACCAGGAGGGAAGCAGCCCGGGGCTGACAGCTATGGGACACCCTCTGTGATGGCCATGCATCCACCCCCACTGCAGCATGTGGGCTATCATCCCCATCAGCATCATCCTCACCCACATCCACCCCAGCAGCCTCCACCACCACCCCAGCAGCAGGCACCGTCCCAGGCTTCTATCAACAGTACCGGCTTTGGTGAGTAAGAAGAACAGGGACAGCCCAAGAGGAAAATGAGGTTGGGTGAATGAATGCCCGTTAAAGTGACTTGACCTTCGGATACTCCTAATCTGTGGCACTGGGAGTAGCAGGGTGCCTCAGGGCGAGTCCGTCAGCCTCTGAACTTGAGTTTACTTATCTGTAAAGTGGAGCTAATGATACCTTGATGTGTGTACTTCCCAGGGCTGTTAGAATCAAATATGATCGTGTATGTGAGGCACTTTGTAAACCTTAAAGCCTTAATAAATGAGCTTTATTATTTGTTAGAAAATTGAATCTGGGTCCCTTTAAAGTTGGGCTTTGTGTCTTGGACTTCTTGGACGGTATATTGAAGGCTGTGGGACCCCTTCTCAGAAAAATATTTTGTTCATTTTGTCTTTAATTCACAATAAAGGAAAATGCTGTATTTCAGTTAGGGGTTCGTGAAAATAAAGATATATTAGTTCAGAGATCCTCTGAAATTTAACTACAGACCCAGGGCTTGTTTACCCCAGATGAAGAGCTCCTGCTTTATAAGGGTTTTTTTGGTAGCTTCTTTTCTGTGCCCACCAAATCCAGTATGCCACGAGATCCTGTATGATAGAGGGGAGGATACTACATAGAGCTTATTATTCAGTATTATAGAACACTTCTGATTTCAGGCTAAATGGTGCCTAAAGCCTTTTCTTAAAGATTTCCAGGGAAGGAGATTCCATGACTTCATTTATGGATATGCTTAATCACCTGTAAGTGACTCTGGAATCCTGATCGTAGTAATTAGTCCTCTTGAAGTTATGTGCTGTTCCACATCTCACTTCACCACATTTTGTCTATCGTTCCTTCTGTTCCTAGCATTTCCCCCTGACTGGTGCTCCAACATTGACTCGCTGAAAGAAAGCTTCAAGATGGTTAATCGGCTTAACTGGTCCAGCATCGAGCAGTCCCATTTTTCAGGTTAGTGGCCATAGGAAGAAGCCTGAGAAGATGCCATCATCCTCCTAATCCTCCCAGTTTGAAACCTCAGGGTCATCGTTGTTTATCCTCAATATCTAATCATTTTCCAAATCTTGCCATGCCTACTTTCATGGCATCTCTTGTTCTCATTTCCTTCTCTTTCTCCTCAAAAACTTTCGAGTTCAGGCCCTCATGAATTCTCTCTTGGACTGTTACACTCTTAGAATCAAAGTGTTCTTCAAGACTCAGATATAATTACCTACATGAGATCTTTCCTGTTTCCTCTGGCTGCTACAGCCTTCCTCCTACCCCATTCTACCACCCCCCCCCCCAAAAAAAATAGCCTTGTGTCATTTTGACTATATTTTGTGCATGTGCACACATACACACACACATACACATTCTGTCTATCCTAATAGAATGTAAGACAGATAATGTTTCAGTATTTTCTTTGTAATCTCATAACTAAGTACAGTGCCTTGGCACACAGTAAACTTTTAATTTAAATGCCTGCAGATCGATTGTAGTTACTATAACATTAAAGCAATTTATCGTCACCACCATTTGGTAGAGTAGAAATGGTTGGATTCCTTCTGACCAGTAGTCAGAGGACCTGGGTGTTTGTCTTAGATTTATTCCTGATTATGAGCGATCACAGACAAGTCTCTTCACCTTGTCAGGCTTCTGTTTTCTGATCTGTCAAAGGAGGGGGCTGGGACGAAGGAACCTCTGAAATCTCTTCCAGCTCTGGAGTTACGATCCTGTGATCTTTGACCTCTCTGGCCTTCATGTTTTCACTCATATGATTGTCTTTTTTGTTTTGTTTTGTTTGTTTTTTGGAGGGAGGAAGGCAGGGCAGTTGGGGTTAAGTGACTTGCCCAAATTTCACCCATATAATTACATTAAGAGTAGGTATTTCATACAACCTCACTGTACTGTTGTGAGGATGGAGTGAGATCATGAAAATGAATGTAAATGCAATGTATCATTATTGCTGTTAATTACTTTCTGATAATGATGATATATATGCATTTAGCGTTTTACCTGTGATATAAAAAGGAAAAAACAATGAGAAGTAGTAATTAGGGAGGTGTACCTGAGAATGAGGACTGGTACTGGGGTCTGTAAAACAGAGAAATAATAGAGAGGACAGGGGTTATCTTTGAGGGTCAGAGGTCATATGCCTTCCTTGTTTTGCAGAGCTAATGGAGAGCCTCCGGCAGGCAGAAAGAAAAAACTGGAGCTTGGACCAGCACCACATTGCCAATCTCTGTGACTCCCTCAACCAATTCCTTACCCAGACTGGTCAGCTGCCCCACCCAGGGGGTCCCCATCAGCCACCACCTCCCGCTAGAATTGCTGACACCTGTGCCCTGACCAGCGGCAAACAAGAGTCCGCAATAAACCAAGGTAATAGGCAGACCAGAATACCAAGGGCAGGCAGAGGCTGGGTAGCTGAACAAGGTAGGGAGTGGGGAGGTGGGTGGACAGGCAAGAGTGGTGAAAGGGGATGGAAGAACACACTGGGGATCTCCTAGTGTTCAGACACCTGTGCCTGTAGATGTGGTAGAGGGATAGTAACAGAGAATTCCTGCTTCTCTGGTGGAAAGACGACTAGATTTGGAATCAGAACACGTGTTCAGAGCCTGGCACTGTTGCTTACCACTAGTATGACCTTGGGAAATCACCTCATCTCCCCAGGCTTCATTTTTAAAAAAATATTTATTTATTGATTTTTAGTTTTCAGCATTCCCTTCCATAAGATTTTGAGTTCTAAATTTTCTTCCCTTTTCCCCCACAAGACATTGTGCAGTCTAATATAGGCTCTACCAATACATATTTTCACATTAGTCACGTTGTAAAGAAGAATTAGAACTAATGGGAGAAACCGTGAGAAAGAAGGAACAAACAAAAGAGAGCAAACAGTCTGCTTCCATCTGCGTTCAGACTCCATGGTTCTTTCTCTGGATGTGGATGCATTTTCCATCTTGAGTCTTTTGGAGTTGTCTTCGATCCTTGCATTGCTGAGAAGGGCCAAGTCTATCAAAGTCAGTCATCGTACAGTGTTGCTGTTACCGTGTACAGTGTTCTCCTCCCAGGCTTTGTTTTCCTTGTAAGATGGAGGAACCGAATCAATGACTCCTGACATCCCTTCCATCTATAAATCTATGAACCTCTGCTCTCAAAGGCCTCAGTCTAGTTTGGAGAACAAAACTGTTTGAGGCAGAAGAGGAGATGGCTCAGGGCACATCCACATTTTTCACTTTTCGGTTTTCCCAACCTGTTCTTTGTTCCTTTTTCCCCAAAGGGGCTCGAGTGGCTTGGCAGTCCTGAGTAATTCATGATTTTTTTTTTTTAAATTCATGATTCTTAAATGAAGGAAACAAGGCAGTGGGCTCTTAATATGATTCTTATATGTAGCTTCCTCCTAATGCCTATAATACTTCATACTCCTAGAATTTAGGTCTCCTTTTTACCCTTCTCCAGTAAGTGAAAGCTGGTGGCTTCTGGAGAAGCTGCTTGTGTGCTGTCCTGATTGGTGAAAGCCTCACACCCACAATTGTGCTTCATCCACGCTGTTTGCCAGCCTTGCCACTGTGCTCCCATGTCCCACCCCATGCTCCGACTTTCTGCCCCTACCATTGCTTCTGGAAAGAGCCTATCATTTGGCTACCCTGTCTCGTTGTTTTCACCATTCCTTTGAATCCTCAGATCAAAACATCCTTTCTCGAGCCTTAATTTCCCATAGAATTCTTGGATTGGCTAGGGCCATCCCACATTTCTGATCTCAGGCTGCATGGTGCTGAAATCCTGCCATGTGGCTCTCCTATTCTTTTAAAGATTTCCAGGGAAGGAGATTCATAACTATTTATGGATATGCTTACTAACCTGTAAGTGACTCTAGAATCGTGATTGTAGTAATTATTCATCTTAAAGTGGTGTGCTGACCCACATCTGACTTCACTGAATTTTGCCCATTGTTCCTTCCATCCCCAGCATTTCCCCTGACAGGTGCTCCAACATTGACTCCCTAAAGACAAGCTTCCCTTCTTTTTCCATTAGGATATAAGCTCCTTAGGGCAGGGACTGGTCTCTCTTTTGTATTGGTATCCATAGTGTCCAGTATACAGTAGGTGCTTAATGAATGACTTTTCATTCATTCATTCAAGAAAGGGAGATGTTATGGCAGCATCAGTTCAGTGAGGTCAGTAGCTCTGCCCAAATCTGAATATGATCTTATTTGTCCCTTTCAGTGAACTCTTATGGACACCCGCAAGCACCTCACCTCTACTCTGGCCCATCTCCCATGTACCCAATTCCTACCCAGGACTCTCCAGGATATAACCGTCCAGGTAAGTTGCTGTTAGCTCACTTGATCACCAGGCCTAAGGGGAATCTCATTCTTTGGCTGGTGTCTTCCTTTTCTTTTTGTTGCTTTTTTCTAATAACCTTCAGAGGATCTTTTAGTACCCCACCTGCTGTGGTGCAAGAGAGGTTTGTAATATGCTTGTAGAGAACCAAGAATGCCATCCGTGCCTTTTCAGGAGGAGAGACCATTTGCCTACAAAAGAGAGAATTGTGTGTTTGGGATGGTTAAAAAAAATCCCAGACAGATTTCATTTAGAGTTAGTTCTCTTTTTAATGAATGAAAAGGGAACAGAGAATGGATAATATGAAAACAACAGATAATCTAAAACAGTTTATGTTAGGCTTTAGATTGTGTTCAGAGAATAGTCAGAAACAGATGCTGGTACTCAATGACAAGGCCTTTGTGCCAAGGTCTGGTCTCTCCTCCCCATTCCTTGTCTTCTTGCCCTCCTGGTCAGCTCAGCACTGCTTTCAGCAACTTCAAAAGGAGAGAAAGCCCCATGTTGCTCTGAGTAATATATGTAGTGGTTAATTCACGTGTGGATAACTGAGTTGACTGGATTTTACCACCTGAGAATACCCCAAAATAATAATAACTAGCCAGTACAGCAGTTTGTGCTAGTTAGTTCCAAGGCCTTCTCTCCAGGGGTTTATTGTGCCAGCTAGACTAGAGGGAAGTAATGACTTTAACCTCTTCCTTTCTTTCCTGACAGCACACCATCTGGTCCCCCGGCCACCTGTCCCACCTCCTGGTTCCAACGAGGAGATCCCTGATGATTTCGACTGGGACTTGATCACTTAGTGTATCACAGACTGAAGAACCCAGGGCCAGTGGTGGTGAACCCTGGCAAAGAATCTAGAAATAGCCCCAGTCCAGTTCCCCTTCCCCAAGCCTGTACATAGATATATAGATATATAGATATATATCTATTTCCTCTTTTTCTTTTTTTCTCTTTGCCAGAGAAGCCACTGCAAGATGCTGCCGAAGATAACCCTGCCTTCCCTGTCTTTCTCCCCATTCTTTTATTATTGTTGTTATTATTATATTATTGTTATTACTAATAATATTATTGATTACTTTGCTGGCCCCAACCTCCAGCCCCTGGTGCCATGGACCATTGCCACCCCCAGGCTGGGCGGCAGGGCTGTAACAACCAGGGAGCAGCAGGCACTCAAACTTCCACATCTTGGAGATTCAGTGCTGATCTCACCTGTTAGCTCTGGATTGGTTACTGCCCCTATCAAACCTCAGTTCAGGGCTAGAGAGAGTAAGTGGATGGGCCTAAAGGGCTATGCTGACGTCATTGATCCCAAAGGAGTCTATGAGGTGGTGCTATTTCCTCGCCCATCCTGAAATAGTTCTTGCTATCTCTCTCCTCTTCCCCTCCCCCCCACTGATGCCCAGTAAGGCCAGGGTTTAAAATCCCAGTGAATAAGAAGCAGGACAGGTAAAAGGTGAGGTAGGTGGTGATTGGTGACTGAAACAGGGAGGCAGAATCACAGGAGATAGAGGGGTTTTGATTAGGCAAGTGAAATCCAGAGTGTTTGTGAGACTCTTGTAGAGAGGTGGTGATCTGAGTGTGTCTGGAATTGGATTCCACTGCCATTGAAGTCAACCACTATTGTGGCCCCTCAGCCACACTAGGAATTGGGATTGATTTTAACTAATGAACTCAATCTCTGCTCTTGAGGGGAATGAATATAATCAACCCTAACTTGATTTCTAGGAGAGAGTTTCTATTTTACCTTTTTTCCCATTCTAAATCACCTCTTTAAATCCACATCTCATTTATAAATGGAAATGGCCATCTTTTTATGTCCACCTCCCGCCCAACAAATTTAATATTTTTGTCCAAAGGTCAGTTTTTCATACTGATCTTCCCTTTGGCCAGTCATCCCTTTGACCTTCCCAGAAGGCAGAGGATCCCCTGAGTACCATAATTATCAGCAGAATCAAACAAATGGTATCAGGATACAAGGGTTTGGGCTGAGAGGAGAGAAGGTATCATTGGAAGTACAAGTGGGGAGTTCCTGGCCATTTTAGTTGCATTTTAGTTGTTTGTCTCTTGGGGTTGGAGGTTTTCCCATTGGGTCTTTGAAGGCTTAAGAGAGGATGGCAGAAGAGAACAGTGTTTAGTGATAACTTATGTCCTTTAACAATTGGAAGTCAACATATATTGACTAGCTTAGTTCTCTTTATGCTCAGTGAAAAGTCTCTGTTGAGTGTTTAATTCTGTACTTCAGAGAGAAGAGCAAATTCACTTAGACCTCCACCCCATGTATTTTCACTTTTAAATAGGAATGGGTGGAAATAGGGTAAGGCCCTTTTCCACTTCCTGAAACTCCCATGTGGGGTGTTCCATTCCTGTTCCCTGTTCTCAGGATTTCCAAGACATCTGTTTTGACTCTCTGCTTTTTTCCTCCTTCCTTAAAAAGGACTTCAGTTGGGTGTGCATTGTTGCACAATAGAAATAAAATGAGATTGAGGTATAGGGACAGGAAGAACTAGTTTCTGGGAAGAAGCATTTGTCAGATGGAAATGGGGTAGGGGACCAATCCCTTGTGTGGCAAGGCAGTAAAACTAAGGTGCACCTGGCATAATGTTTCTCATTCTGGAGGAAGAACCTCTCCGACAAGTGGGGCATAGTGTCTGTCTTTTGACTCCATTTCAGGGATCCAAGGAAGGGGGCCTCCTCTTTTTTGTACTCAGCATCTCCTACACAGATCTCAGTGAGGAGTCTCTACTGCTGATCACAGCTTCTCTCCCTGTAAATCCCTTTCCCCTTTTAGATAAATGCAGCATTTATAAGAGTGGACTTATTTGCACAAGCAAATGTGCCACCTTGACAGCAAATCATCTTTCAGGAAATAGGCGTACTTCAGGACTCTGAGCAATCAGAGGGAGCGGGACCTACTGATCATGACAGGAATTTGGGTGTTACGTCTTCTGGGTTCCCAGATCCCCTCTGCCAATTTCAGCCCTATTCAATTGCATAGGACAAGTCTCTTTCTGTACCTCAGCCCCACCCTACCTTCCCCAGCCCCTAGTGAAATGGAGAAAATACTACTCCTTTGTTGGTTCAAAACTCCAATGTGTGCTGAAGAGGACTGTTTGCTGAATGTGAAGTGTAGTTGTCATTGTACTGAGTGATGTGTGATAGCAGGAGCTCACAGGTGGCAGAAAAAAATGTGGAAGAGGGGACTGGAAAGTGGTAAGGAGGGAGCAGGGAAGCAAGTAATTGGTGTAGATCCACCCTTCCTTGCCTATCTCCCTTTAACCCCCATGTATCCGGTTAGGTGATTCCCTCATGACACTCATGATGCTTTGCATCAATGTGGGCTGGAAAGGGGTGGGGGAGGAGTTGGCCTCACATTTTTTTTTTGCATGCTTTCTTAATAAAACAAACAAATAAGAATGTTGACCCTTTTTGTGCCAGTATCAAACTTGTTTGGTGAAACACATTTGCTTGAATTCATCTTCAATCCTTGGGGAGAGTATGAGGGAAGACAGGAGGGAGGGTTTGAGCTTGATTGGAGCAGAAGTTTTTTGTAGGCTTGATGACCTACCAAAATGTCAGAACTAAGTGGACACGCCCTCTATTTTTTCACTGTTCCATTAGCCGCAGTGAAATTTTGCATAGGTAGTTCACTATCCCTTTGGTGTGTGGCACTGGGTACACTTGGCTTGTATTCTGGGAGATGTGAAAGTTTGAAACGGGACTGGAGCAGTTGGATTCCAGAAAAGCAGAGGCTTTCAAAGTTTCCTTGGGAAGAGTACTTCCTCAGAGGTTTCTTCCAAAAGAATATCTTTCTAAAGACAATCAGAACTTTTAAGAGGACCCCATCAAATTCACTTCTACATCATTTTTTGGGCTCCTAAGTCTTGGTCAATTCTAGAAAAGCCTCCTTAACTCTATCCCAAAGAATTCCTAAAGTTTCTACGAAACTCTGAAGGTGTGGGCTGAGGTGGCAGCTCTCCATGAGTCATTCTCAATCTTATAAGAAACAATAAATTATTCAGACCAACGTTCATACTGAAAACAGCAAAAAAGATAGCCCTGAAGATGTTTTGTTATCTAAGAAACTCCCAATAAAAATGCAACTGAAAGAGAGGTACAACTGAAATTCTGCACCATCCCTATGCAAAACTCAAAACATGAGCCATCAACGGAATTGTTTCATGATGTATAATTGTTATTTTCCCTCAGAAGAATGTAAACTCTTAGAAGGCAAGGGCTTTTTTTTTTCTTTATTCCCTGTTCCTGGAACATAATAGATAGATACTCACTAAATGCTTATTGAATTCAAATGAATTCTTAGATATCTGGCAAGAGGATTGGACTATGTCTTAAGTATGTATGATATTGGCCATTTCTCATTCATCTTTGCATCTCTGTGTCTTATACATAGTAGGTACTCAAAGGTTTCTTTTTTTTTTCCAACTATGAAATAAATGACTTAGAGGGAAATAGAAAATTGGTGAAGGGTTAGATAATGGTGGAGTACAATGGTAGAAAGGAGGGAGGTGGTGGTGTAGATTTTTGGATAGGAGAGTTATGTAGTTGGTTGAAAAGTGGATAGAAATGGATTTCCTGAAGGGCACAGTAGAATGTCGGTGCTGTGAAGTTGTTTTTGGCTGTGTCTGACTCTCTGTGACCCCATTTGGGGTTTTCTTGGCAAAGATATTGGAGTGCTTTGCATTTTCTTTTCTGGCTTATTTTACAGATGGGGAACTGAGGCAAACAGGGTTAAGAGCCTTGCCCAGGGTCATATAGCTAGTAAGTAATGGAGGCTGAATTTGAACTCACGTCTTCCTGACTCCAGGGCTGGTGCTCTATTCACTGCACCATTTAGCTGCCACACAATAGGATACTGGGAGTTAATACACTAATAATTTCTTATTAGCAAATTTGATTTGCTAGGCTTTGTATAAAACTTAAAAGTTACGGTCATTTATGTTAATTTTGGCATAGAAGACATGTATACTAATCACATTTACCAGAATCCTGACACTTAAAAAACATTTACATTATTAAACTTTTGAAGGAAATCAATTATATACCATTTTAAAAAAAGCTTAATAGTATGCCTAGGCGTGTTGATGATTAATTTTGAAATGAATGGCAGAATTTTTGCTATTTTCTCCTTTTTCTCCATTTCAGATGAGTTTCTTGGGAGAAGCAAATTCTGAGTATGGCCAGGAATACCATGGGGGAATGTGAAATTTGAAACTATTTTAGGCATATGAGTCAATATGGAAGGTTTAGAAGCAGGGGACAAAGGATTTGAAAGATACCAACAGAAATATGCTCATTGGTATACAAGTGAAAGGAGAAGGGGAAGGTGGATTATCCAAACCACAACTTATTTTTACCACTGGTTGTCCCTGCTAGCCACTCACCTGATCCTGTTCATCAATAAGGACTTGGTGCAGGGGAAGTCTACACTCCTGGAGGTTATGGACATAAACCTTAATGACTGCAAGTACTAAACTCTATAGTTTTCGGAGTCAACAGCCTTCTGTCTCTTAGTGCTGCTTCTCTTTGTGACAGCCTCAGTTTATTATCTTGTTTGGTTTTATCTGACTCTTTGCAACCTGTGGACCCTAGCATGCCACCCCTTTCTGTTTCCCAAGTCTGTTCAAGCTCATGTTCATTGAATGTGTTGGACATCTTTTGACTTGAGGGACTCATCTTCCAGTGTCATATCTTTTAACATTTTATTTTATTTTTTTTTAAATTTTATTATAGTTTGCATCATTCATTTCCACAAGATTTTGAGTTACATATTTTCTCCCCCTCTTTGCCCCACCCACCGCCCCAAAACAGCCATCCCAGTGTGTCCCCCCTCCCCCAGT
>CM053585.1:410237795-410253096 GCA_028646515.1 Pseudochirops corinnae
ATAGACTGGGGGAGGGGGGACACACTGGGATGGCTGTTTTGGGGTGGTGGGTGGGGGAAAGAGAGGGAGAAAATATGTAACTCAAAATCTTGTGGAAATGAATGATGCAAACTATAATAAAATAAAAAAAAAAGACATACTGAGGGAAGAATAACTGTTGAAATACCTATAAACTCTGAAGAGAATAAAAAATCCAAAACCAGAGCCAGTAGTAAAAATTCATGGCCTCAAATATCTACACACAAAAGTACAAAGTGTGTAGGCAATAAGGAAGATCAACTAGGGAGTATAATGCAAAGAAGCAAATTCAACCCATGGCCATCACGAAGACATGAGGCCTATGACGGAAATTTGGATCTGAACTTTACGCAAAAGAAATAAAATAGGTATATTCATGTGAATAATCAGGAACAAAGAAAGAACTCAAAACAGCTTTTGAACAAAGATCAAACAGAGGCAGAAAGAGAAGCAACTTTGACACCAGAGTATACTTACAACCACCTGGACAGAAAGAATTAATGAATGAGGTATCTAAAAGAGATCATGATAGCAGTGGGGGAGATATATCAATTATCCAGCCCATCTGCTGGATCACACTCTCTACTCAAAGCACTAGCTAAAAACTTCTTGATATGCCTGAATGAAAATTTCATCCTTCAAAAGGTAAGGAACCAACAAAGGGAAATTCTACTCCGGATACTTTTTTTTTTTGGAGGGAGGAAGGCAAGGCAATTGGGGTTGTGACTTGCCCAAGGTCCCACAGCTAGTAAGTGTTACGTGTCTGAGGTCAGATTTGAATTTGGGTCCTCTTGACTCCAGGGGCAGTATTCTATTCGTTGTGCCACCAAATGCCCCTAAAATCATTGTTCTTACTATAACAAGATGACTTAGCTTCCCTGTCAAGTGTTTTTGAGCTTCCCCTAGACTATTTTAAGTGAATTATGAGGATACTGCATTCCTTATACGGTGGAAATGATGAGAACATTGGAAGAAAGTGATCGTTTCCTCCTAGGTTTTGTGACAGAAATGTCAAACACACGTTCTAGAATTTAGAAGAGCAAAGAGGTTTTTTTTTTTCCCTTTTCCTTCTTTGCATTTTTTAATTTTATTTTTAAAAACTTAATGACAGTAAATTTCAAAGGTTTCAGAGGGTGGATAGACAGAACAATTAAAAATCTCAAGAATGAAATTCTGAAAACAGAGAAAAAATCCTAATGAGGAAAAATGGAAGTCATTAGCAAGTATTTATATTCTTTCTCTTCCACCTCCTCCCTCCCAATTAAGCAGAAAAAAAATCTTGTAACAAATACACATAGGTAAGCAAGACAAATTCCCATAATGGTCATATCCAAAAATGTATGTCTCATTTCTGCATCTTGAGTCTTCTTCTCTGTCGGAAAGTGAGCGTCATTTTTCATCATTTGTCCTTTGTAATCATAGTTGTTGATGGTGTTGCTCAAAGATCTTAAGCCTTTCAAAGTTGTTAAAATGGGAGTCATTTAAAAGAGCACAGTGTGTATGCACAGAGCTAACTCACTAACCAATCTAAACGTGTTAAAAGATATACACTGAGGACAGGAGCAAGAGAAGGAGGAAACGAAGAAACTGAAAGAGGGATCAGAAAAGTTACAATTTTAGTACAGAAAAAAGACATACTGAGGGAAGAATAACTGTTGAAATACCTATAAACTCTGAAGAGAAAAAAAAAATCCAAAACCAGAGGCAGTAGTAAAAATTCATGGCCTCAAATATCTACACACAAAAGTACAAAGTGTGTAAGCAATAAGGAAGATCAACTAGGGAGTATAATGCAAAGCAGCAAATTTGACCTCATGGCCAAAGGATAACGACGGATAAATACAAAAGTATGACCAGGTTCTGTAAGAACAGTGTCAGGAATGCTAAAACTAAATAAGCTGGGGCCATCAAGAGAAGCAAAGGAAAACATAGACACTTCTAAGAGGTGGAGGTGAGGAGGGAGAGAATACCAGGGAGAGGACAAGGCTCATGGAAAGGAAGGGGAAAGGAAAGCAAGGAGACCAGTTTGGCTAGAACACACATGGTATGTGAAGGGAAATAATGCATGACAAGTCTGTCCCATTAGAATGTGACCTCCTTGATGGAGAAGGGCCTAGAACACAGATTCAGACTATACACACAATTAGGGGGTAGGTCACCAGTGAGGATTTGCAGGTAAGAAGGACTGGCCAGACAGCCAAGAAATAAATCCAAGAGGAGTGTTACAAAAATCAAGTGGAGAATAATATCCAGAAAGAGGAGATGGTCAAGAGCCAAATGCTGAAGATGGTAATAGCCAGTATTTATGTGGCATCTTTAAGTTTGCTAATCACTTTACAAATGTCTCATTTTATCTCACAACCCTGGGAGCAGGGGAAATTATTCCCATTTTCCAGTTGAGGAAAATGAGGCAGAGGTTAAGTGACTTGCCCAGAGTCACAGAGATAGTGTGTCTGAGGTTGATTTGAACTCAGGTCTTCTCGATCCCAAGCTCCACTGAGCACAGAAATGCTGGGGATACAAAGGTTAGAGTGCAGTGGTCCCTGCCCTCATGTTTGCATTCTAATAGAGGAAATAACATATACACATATTAATATAACTTTTTATCAGCTGAAGGGTTAATGGGGAAGGCTGTTTATTCCAGGCTGGAAGAATGGACTGAAGAATTATGTGAGGCAGGAACTTCTGAGCTGCTCCAGCACAGGGACAGATACAAGACAGTGGTCAGAAATTGCAAGTGGAGGATCCTACTATCCTAGAGTGAATATAACCATGGCAACTGGCAGTTTCTCTGGATCAATGATCTGCTTAAGAGGGATGTTCCTGAATAGAACTTCTGTTTGCCTACATCTACCTGCCTCACACTGGGATCTAGTGAATTTATCCACTTTCTACCTCCTCCCACTAGGCTGCAAAGGCAAAGAGTCAAGGGAGGCATCTTCTTCCATCTCTCTTTTTCTCTTCTATTCCACCTAAACATTCATCAGTTGAGGTGAAGATGAAAAATATCTTACCATTCTGTTTCCCCCATGGATGACCATAAAGTGCATTAAGCGTTTGCCTAGGACCACACTGTCAGTATGCGTCCGAGGCTGGTCTTGAACAGAGATGCTCCTGATGCCAAGCTGGCTCTATACGCATTGTTCTGACTGCCATTCTTTACACAAACTGTAAAGTCACTCTATGTGCCATTTTTTTTTTTTACTGTTATTGTGCATTTGTTTTTTTTAGTGATAGTTAATACACAGATATATTTATATCATATATGATTCATAAATAAAACGAATGAGTAGGGCTAACAGAGAAAGCATCAGACAGACTTAGCATCTGGTTCTGTGAGTTTTACTTCCAGTCAGGCCAAATCATTTTTGTTTCCTTTGCTCATCTCCAAGAGGGAATCTGTTCTTGTCCAAACCTATGATTTCACCATAACAGTTAACTCCCCTCTCCCAATGAAGATCAGTAATTTTCTGCAAATTGGTCCTAGAGAATTGCCTAGAGCATAGACAGGTTAAGTGACTTATCCTGGGTCACAAAGTTGTTATGTATCAGAAAAAACCAAGGTTGCCCTGATTCCAAGGCCAATTCTCAATACACTATGCCATGCTGCCTCTCAAACAGGAAGACTGATGCTAAAGAAATAACGGCAGTATTAATTTATTATAAGTGAATTAGAAAGAGAAAAAATTTTAAAGCTACCCTCAAAGGATGAAGAATGATTTGCCACCATTAAGACTACTCATAGGTAGTGCAGTGAATAGACCACTGGCCCTCGAGTCAGGAGGACCTGAGTTCAAATGCAACCTCAAATATTTAGCTGTGTGACTCTACGCAAGTCACTTAACCTGAATGCCTCCACTACTCCCCAAAACAAAGACTATTCAGGTTCTAAAGACAACTCCAAGAATTCAAAAAATGTTTTAAGTACTGGTTGTAGCCTTGAGTTTTTATTATAGTTCTTTAAAAAAATGTATATATGTGTATATATGCACACACATATACATATATATATATACATATGTACGTGTGTGTGTGTGTGTGTGTGTGTGTGTGTGTGTGTCATTGATGTGGTGGTACCTTAGAAAAAAGAGTTAGATATCAGGAAAACCAGATTTTATTCCTATAACAAATCACAATTTATCTAGGCTTCCAATTCATCATCTATAAAGTGAAAGCAGTCACAGTAGGTAAACTCTATGGATGTCAAAGCTCTAAATTATAGTTACATCTTGCATCTTTCTGTAGAGAGTATAGAGAGCAACAGTTGAGATGTGGTAAGAAATAACCCAGACTGTACTAAGAGAAACAAAGAATTATCCATAGCTGATAAAATCAAATATGGAGGCTTCAGAGACCAAAGCAAAGCATTATTGTTTTATGTAAACCTAGTCCCGATATCTGAAAAGTTCAGTGAGTTTCTTGAGAAATAAACACAATTCTGAAGTGCTCCCACATTGTCAATCACAGGGCTTAGAAAAAGTTAATCAATGAATCAGGAGGGTAATCAATAAGGAAAATCAAAGCTGAAACAGACAATATCCTTTTCTATATTTTAATTACCATTATTGCACCAATACACCTTATGCTTTATATACATATATATCTTTTTTTTTCAGTTTTGCAGCAGTTCAAATACATAATATATTATCATCTCAGGAAATACAAAGTAAGAACAGGTGAAGGAAGATGAGAAAAGAGCCTCCCAACGGTTACCCACTAGTGATTCTCCATATTTTCCTTTAGTGTTTTCTATTTGAAACGAAAAAGGACCTTTCAGAGCTCAGGAAATGCAGGACTGCTTGATATACAGCACAGAAAAAAAAAAAAGACCAAAACAAACAGGACCTGCGAATCCATGGGAAGGACAAGAAAAGATTTCAAGGATAGAGAAGATAATCTGTATTTCCAGATTGAACTCAAAGGCTCTTCATCCAGAATAAAAGAACAGATTGATGGCAAAGAAAGGAATGATACTTATTTATCACAATATATCCTACCCTCATCATAATTAGCTCCTTAACAGAAACAAATGAGAATATCCTTTCCTATGGGAAAGGAAGATCTCTTCACAGCTTTGTGAGAAGGAAAGGGAAATGATAAAAAAGAAAACAAAAGCAAAAAAACCCTCAGACTTTGTTCTGATATCCCTCCAAGCAAAGGTCACCAGAGTCTTCACTTTTCAAAACTTGTCAAACCGCTGTAGCTATGGGTCTCCTAAGCTTTCTTTAAAAATGGTAGGTACAGGCATAGCAGCAGTCCTCATTTGACGAACTGAGTACAAGAGATGGGTTTCTCTGGTTAAAAGGGCCAGGCTTTATGGAAAATGGACAGAGAAGCCATATGTGGTCCCACCAAACAATCCAGGTCAGACATGGGGTACCAAGGAAGGAAGGGCACATTATACCATCACCTGCAAGAGGACTAAAGCGCTCTGTACTTCCCCAATGCACAGATCTGATTCCCTCAATTCTAGGTCACAGAAAAGGTAAAAGAAGGGAGAGGTCTTGCTTCAAAAGAAGCAACTAGATGGGGCTACAGGAAGCTAACACCTACCTAATGGACAACTTGGGAGAACAGCCACTCAAAAATCTTACCCTGGTCAGAGACATTGCCCTGGTGAAGAAACACAAAGTGATAGAGCAAATGGCACCAACACAACCCTCTTCTCAAAGGGAGAGACGTGTAAACATAGAAGAGGGCAATGGAGTTGCTCCCAGAACTGTCATTTCCCAACTGAGATTAGTAAGAAGAGAATATGGCAGAAAGTGGGGAGCAAGAGCTTCACAATCTATCTACATAGCCTTACACTCACCTTTCACAACTCATTTTGTAAACACACAGGCCTGAAATTAATCTCAGACAACTATATCCCAACTTGAAGCCCTGGGACAAAGAAAGTAATGATGGGGTCAGTGTTTCCTTTCCTCCTAACATCTATTCCCAAAGAATTAAGTCCCTTCAATTGCAGAAACCAAATAAAGCTGCAAAAAGGTCTATACTTACCTACTGTGTTACTTGAGGGAAAGGCCATTCAAGCCTGCCCTGCCACAATGCCACCTAAGAAGGGCAATGGGCCATCAGATGACCTTGGAGAAGGGTAAGGAATTAAAAAGGGAGAGTTGAGCAACTGTGAATATAGGTAAATTCCCCCTGAAATGGCCCTACAAGCACTGTATGCTCAGTCACAAGTGGGCTCACACCCACCTCTCAGCCTTGTTAGGTAGCAGGAGATGCTCCCTGGGTTGTACGGCATGTGATCAACAGTAGGGAGGTACATAAACCAGCTCTTGATTGCAATAGGAAAGCTTTTTAAAAGACTGTCCAGGAATTTCAGTTCTGGAGAAAGTGGAGTTTCCCAATTCCCCCCTCCAATTGGTGCCCTTGAATTCTCTTGGTCTTCAAGTTTATCCCCTGCTGCTCAGAATTGGACCCAGTTGGACGGCTGTGGTGTCTGGCTTGGAACAGAGCTGCATTCCAGGAGACAAGAGAAAGAAAACCAGGAAAGTAACATTGAGAAAAAAGCTGCCCGATTATTTATTCACAGCAATTCCCAAAAAATCTCAACTTAGGGTTCCATGGAAATCTAATGAATCAATATAATGATCCCTTCTGTGAAAAAAAAAACTAAAAAACCTATTCTCACACTTTATACCCAGATTTCTAAATCCACTATGCATAACATCCTCCTGATCCACTCTAACTCTGCCAAACCCCATCTTTTCGAAAGGCATCCCTAAGGACAGCCAGGCTAATCCTGCTTCCCTGCTTAGGGCTTTCATATGACTACGTATATTCCACTCCAAAATTTCTACCCAGTCCTCAGTCCCTGCTGATGAGTAAGCTTCTTCTCCATTATCATTACCTGGATGCAGTACTGAAGTCTCCCCACAGATCGGTCACTGCAGAAGCAGGAGCAGGCGCAGAAATAGGAGCAGGTGCTGGTGTCTTTGAGACAGGAAGAGGAGAATCAAAGTCTAACAGGATATCTGAGCCCAGAACAGGAGAAAAAAGAGGAAAAAGCAAAAGACAGAATTATTAAAGTTGAAAAGAAATCGCAGAAATCATCTAGTACATTTCAATGCCCTCAAAAAGTCCAAACACCCAAACTATCCTTTTTCTCCCCTGACCTCCTACAGGAAAATAAGGAATCATCCTACATACTCCATTAATAATAAAAACTCAATCTTATTTGGTACATTAACAATTTTTTTAAAGCACATACATCACAATAGCCCTGGGAGAAAAATAAGGTAAGTATCATTATCCCATCTGTTAGATGAGGAAACTAAAGCTCTGACAAGATACAGAGGTAATGAAGTAGAAGAGCTGAGATGAGAACTTGGGTCTCTGGACAATACTCTTACCATGTAGCCAAAGCAGGGGAAATCATGGTCTAGGAAATTGTAAGGATTCTTGGATTGCGAACTCCTAGTACTAAGATTTTAAGCAGTTTTGTTCCTTATTTCAATATTCTCATTTAAAGAAACAAAGCAGGGGAGAAGGGAAGGAAAAGATCCTTTGGCCCATAGCCACTTTCTAAAAGGACCATGAAAAAGGATGAGAATATCAACAAAGCAAGATGTTTATTCTGATGCTCCAAATCATTAAACAAAATGATAATGGAACCAACTCTAAAGCCTGCTGGAATGTAACTGGAATCTGTCCTCTTACTATCACCTATTCAGTGCCAATGAACCTGCTGGGTACCATGTTCCTGAACCCATCAAAAAAGCTCCAATTCCTTTGCTTCAGTGGAACTACCCTGGAAACGTTGACCAGTTCTACTTCACAATGCCCATTTCCAGGAACAATTTAAGTTCCTTTCAGTCAGACAAAAAAGTTCACAACCACACACCTAATCCAAAGGCACACTAGTATGACTCAGATAAAACAGAAGAGGCCAGTTTTCAATGTGAAAGGTAAAGAGGGATTTACCTGCATCATTGCCACCTTGAATGGATTTCTGGATGGGAGGTGGGGTGACATGATTAGCGATGGGTACTGAAGATGAAGGTGGGGGAATAGTCACTTTGCCCCCAGGTGGAGGTGGCAGTAGGCTCAGGCCCCCAGCTCCTACAGGTCGAGGCTTAGAGGTTCCTGCTTTCTTTGTTGTAATATTCTAAAAGAGAGAGAGTTGCACAAACAGATGGAGACAGAAAGGAAAAACAAGGGTATTGGTAAGGGGTGGGTCAAAAGATTATATAAAAACTTACCCCAATACTCAATTTGATAGTTTGTCCTTCCTTAAAGCCTAGATCCAACTTGGGGCGAGTGTCCATCTCCTGAGATTCTTTGGTGATCTCAGATTCTTGCTTTACCCATCTTCAAGGGAAGGAAAAGGTGGCTAAAGGACAATAGAAGATAACTCCCCAACCACAGTTCACAAATAACCCTGACAGAACTTTCTCTTTCTCATCAGAATTAAAGGTCAAATACTACAAGGATAAGAACATAAATCCAAAACTTCAAACAAGCATTCCAAACCCAGATGTACAGAAATAGGGATCAAAATTTAGAATGGATGTAAAGTCATGGGCAGTGAGTGAAAAGGGAGCACTCTAGATTCACAACAGGGTAATTAATGCAAAGAATTCAAGGTAGTAGAAGAAAACAGAAAGCTATTCTCCCTGATTTAAGAGGCAGGTCACACTCACTTGAAGTGATCTTGCAGAGAAACATTGAAGTCAAAAGCATCACCCCGATCCGTGAAGCCGATACCAATGAAAGCACTACGTCCTGTAGGAAGGAGGGCAACACTGAGGGCAGAATGTATCTTGCAAGAGAGACCCTGCTACATGGAAAGCAGTTAGCCACCTGCTGAATCTCTCCACTAGCCCCTACTATACCCATGTCAGCTGCCAATGCAGTGATCAAGTCTCTGGTCCAGATTTCTAACATGCACTTGAAGCTACTTCACTAAAGTTCTACTCAAATGCCTCATCATAACATGGAGATGACCTGACTAATGAAGTTTTTGAGGACCAGCTTTCTGGTTGACTGCATAGCAATTTTTTTGACCAATGACCAACTACGTAAGATCCAAAAACTCATTGTCAGGTTTGAAGTATGCTGATTAATTTATTCAGTTAGAGTAGCTCTTGAAGAATATCCCGAAGTCACAGAAAGGTTGTAATTAGCACCACTGGAGGGAGTACCCACACCAATTAAATTACTGATTATTTACCTAATAAAGATAGTCTCATACCACAAAAGGTATTCTAGCAGGATAAGGTCACATCAAACCTGTGTACTCTCTGAATATGCAACAGATTCCCTCATTTGAACTGGGAAACTAAACTAAGTCACCATCTTATCAAACCATAGTCCCAAGCACAGGAAGAGAATTCTCTTACATATGAATCAAAAAACCCAGCAAGAAAACAAAATAAACTTCCCATCTATCCTCTACAAACTACATATAAGCCTAAATCACATTTATTACTATTACCTTCGATCTAATGATCCCTCTAACTCTACTAAACGTGTTCCAGGAAATACACTCAGAGATTCTCACAAACACCAAACACAGAGAAAAGGAGCTACAAGAATTGTTCATTTTTCTTAGACATTCTGATTGGTTGATTCAAATTTGAGGCTTATCTTGGTCACTGTGTTCATTTCTATGGGATCAAAATTCCACTACCCACCAACAGAAGAAACAAAGGATAATTTCTATTTCAGTACCTCTAATGTAGGGAGCCAAGAAAGTTTGGGTGAGACAGACACAAAGATACCTGAGCCAAGACTGAAATTGGTAACTGGTTCTCCCTTAACCCTACCCAAACTCCAATGCTGGCTCCCTTACCAGTGCCATCTTGAATCCGGATCACAAAGTATCGGCTAGAATCTGTCACTGTCTCCACTGCAATGCCAGGATATTGGTCCACTGGTGCCTGAGCAAATAGCTCCCCTAAGGGATTAAAAAGGAGGAAGGGAAAAAGTATCTTTTGAGCAGAAGAGAAGTCTAGCATTCACACTTAAGATAGTTCACAATCTAGTTAGCTTCCCTGAGCTTAAAAACCTAAAGGAGAAACTCTGTTAAAGGACTGACTGACTACATTACCTGATACTTTGTCTTCAAGTTTGATATAGGCAATCTTCCCTTTGGAAGTGATTCGGAGGCGACCAGTCCAATCAGGCTGATCCAGTTTCCAGTCAGATGCTCTAGGACAGGAAAAAGAGGAGCTTCAGGTCCATAGCAATGTTCTTTTACATGAACATTTCATTTCTACTCCATCCCTCTCTATTCTGCCTAACACATTATTTAGTCAATAGCAACTACTTTACAGAGGGAGGCAACACAGAATAGTAGTGAACTTGGAGTAAGAAAGGCATAGGTTCTATTACATTCTGAGATACTTATTAGCTATGGGACCCTGAGTTCTCTTTAAAATATGAATAATAATAGCACTTACCTTGTGAGAATCACTAGGTAATGTATATAACGCCCTTTGAAAACCTGAAAGCACTACTGAAATGCCAGCTGCTAGTATTATTATTATTATTCCAAAGTGAAATTCTTTCCTAGAAACCACAATTACTAGGTATCTGAGTAAATGTAGAAAGCATAGCAGAAGCAACTAAGATCTGAAAGGGTCCTTAGAAGTCACCTAGTCCAACTCCTTCATTTTACAGATCAGAAAATTGAAGAAAGCCCAAAGAATGAAGAGATTTGTCCTGGTCACACAGCTAGTAAAGGCAGCATTTGAATCCAGGTGATTAGATATCTGAATCCACTGGTGTTTTCACTGTATTACACTGCCTTCCCAAAATAATTTCATTAGCTTAGAAACCTTCTCAAATGCCTTGACAATAATAGTTTTATGTGTTTTATGTATTACGAAGTCCTTTTCCCACAACAACCTTGAAAATCTAGGAGCACAATAAATATTATTTCCATTGATATATAAGGAAACGGAGGACTAGTTTGCCCAAGATCACACAGCTAGTGGGATTCAGAAACAAGATCTGAACATTCAGTAAGTCAACAAACATCAACAACAAATCTGAAGTGTCTTCTATGTGTGAGGTGATGTGCTGACATTGGGGATACAAAGATTGTATGTCCCTCCCCAGGGAACTTAAATCTTATAAAGGCACAGATATAAGGGGGGGTATAAATGGGTCAAACAAAAGCTCAAAATGTTCTAGGAATATTTGAGGAAACTCTGAGGAAGAAAATACTAATAGTTCTGAGAAGGAAGACTCTAAGGACAGTGTCTTGAACCTAGTAGGCACTTAATAAATGTTTACCGAAATTAAAACTGAAATTCTGAAAGACGGAACATTGGGGGGAGGGTTGAATTCCAGGTATTCAAGCTTGTATAATTGTCTGGACATAAGACAAGGCAGGTCAAATTTGGGAAAAGACTAGTAGTTCAGTTAGCCTGGAATAAAGGGTGCATAAGGGCAAGTTGTTATTATTCAGTCTGGTCCAACTCTTTGTGACCCCACTGGGGGTTTTCCTTGGCAGAGATACTGGAGTGGTTGCGTCCCATGCTTTCCAGAAGCATTAGCATTGTAATGGCTACTTTGGGAGGTGCTAAAGCTGGTACATCAGTTCAATAAGGGATGGGTGGAGACTGCTACTTCTGGCAAAGAAGATAAAAGCACCTAATTCCTTCCCACCCTAGAGCAGGTCTGGAAACTGCCCCTAATTTTTTCCCCTAGAGCCTGCATTTAGGTCTTATTTTCTCCTCCTCCCCCCATGGCCACTTCTGTTCCCTACTGCATCCTTTTGACTATACATGTAAATAAATAGGGGCTTCATTGACTCTGTGTGTGTAGAGATCATGGAGGGTGAGGGCAAAGGAAAGGTCATGAAATTTAGCAGCTAATAGTTCATGGTAATCTTAGAGAGAACATTTTCAGCTCATGTAAGAACATTCACTGGGGTCAAAAGCCAAATTGCAGGTGGCAAACAATCTGGCAAAGTAAATACAGATAATCGTTGAAAGGGACACTATAGAAAGAGATATTGAAAGAGACATATAGAAAGGTAACTTAAGGGATGACAAAGTTAAGGTTTCTTTAAAACGGGTTTTAAAGAACGTTTGTAGGCAGCAGGGAGAGTACCAGTCAATAGAGAAACTAAAGACGAGAAAGTGAAGGAATGCTTCCTGGGAACACCTCTTAGAGGGCACAGGATATGGTAAACAAGTAAAGAGGTCAACCTTAGCAAAAAGAAAGGCTCCCTCATCCTGTGAGACTGGAGCAAAGGAGCAGATAATGAAGTCTGGAATAAGGGAGATAGAAACTTACAAGGTCCAGTCTCCATTTTCTTTCAGTTAAGGAGACAAGGTCATCTGCTGAAAAAGAGGGGGCAGGGTAGCACTGGTGTCTTGAAGAGAAAGGAAAAGGTCTGGAACTGCCAATGTGAGGACTCCAATAGTAATGCTGATGTGTAACAGAGAGGTACCAATTCAACTTACATAACATTTATTCATTGTGGACCCATCTGACACAGCTGTCTGACTTCCTCTAGCAGTGAATGTCAGCAGAACAGAGAAGGTGGACAGATGGTAGGATGACAGAGATTTGGAGACTTGGCAGGATGTGTATGGGGAAGAAACGAGGAGTTATAAGAAGTCAAGGTTAGAGGCCACTGTTGATCTGGTTCTCCATAGTCTCCAATGCTACGAAGAGAAGAAAGGCTAGAACAGGGATAACTGACTGAAAGAACAAGGAGGAACAGAGATCATCATGAAAACGGAGAGCAGGTTCAAGAAGACTGAGGTAGAGATATATAAGTAAAGGAGACTGTGATCAAAAAAGGTAATTTCAGAGTTTAAGATAATAGAGATAACATTACAAATAGTCTTGGATGATGGTGAAATATAGTGCATTACTGAACACCCCTGTGGGGCGTTGAGATAAAGTAGAGATTTTGGTCATATGAGTTCAAAAGTTTGATGAACTGGGAGGCCAGGTGATTGATGGAAAATCAGTGTAAACAGTGGAATCCTAAGGATAAGGGCAGAGTTTGGGGCACAAAATCAATCAATCAGCAAACATCTTTGAAACACTTAATATGCTAGTCACTAGGAAGTCTTACTTTCTTAGAATGGCGCCTTCCTTTTCAAAAAGCCTGGGAAGATTAATAGGATAGAAAAATGTCTATCAGCCTACATATATCAGTCTGTTAATTCTAAGTTTCTTCCTACTCCTATTGCTCCTTTCAACCTCATCAAGGGTAGAAAGGCCTACCAAGCCTAGGCAATGATGGCCTGAACAGTAACGGCTAGTAAGGTAAATTATTATCAGTCATTCAGATGAAAAACTTCTATGTGCTAAAACAATTCAGGTAATTACGCAAATTCTTTCTGTGAGGATTATAAATAATGAATACATATATATTTGTCAAAAGTCTACCTTCTCCTTTGACATCCTAGAGCAAAATCATTCTCTTAAAGTAAAATGGGTTCAATGAAATATTTTCCTCCTGTAATAAGGGAAAGCTATGGTTGGGAAAAGATTCAATAAAAGGTAAAATTCAGAAACGTTAAATAAAGAGTGACTAATAAGAAAATCCCTCCTGTACAATGAAGTCATTCTAATAAACTAAAAGCTGCAAGAACACAGAATAGCAATAAGATAACAGTACAATGAGAGATAATGATAAAAGGAAAGGCAGTATTAAAGAACACTTTTAAAGTGGTGTGGGGAAAAGCAGTGTGGTTAACACAGGGAAGTAAGATAAAGAATGCAGATGGCTCAAGATGATAGTCAAGTCTTCAGTTAGAAGAAAGATAAGAACATAACACCTCCTCTTCTCCAGAAAAATCCTAAACCATACCAAGGTGACCAAACTACCCTCACACATATTTATTATTTCCATTTTTTTTCAACAAAAATCATTTAGATGGCTACTCATGTTCATGTCAGATTCCTATGTCTACAATTTAAGGAAGGCAGAGTCAGCTTGTGCCAACATTATATGAATCTCCTAGATCTCATCCAGGGTTTGTAGATATTGCTGATTAAGAGAGGTAACATGGTATAGTGAAAATGGAATGAGGAATCGTGGGTTTGAATCTAGGCTTTGATTCTTACCGGTTGTGTGCTCATGGGCAACCTTTCTGACCCTCGGTTTTCTCACATGTAAAATGTAGATAACAATACTTGTACAACCCACTTTACAGGCTGTATAAAAGTACATTGTAATTGTGGTGATTATGAAAATGATGGAGGATGGGGGGGGAAGAGAGAAGACAGGACGACAACAGTAAACAGAAAAAGTTGAACTAGGAAAGGCCATGGAAGAAAGACCCAATGCTAATTTTGGTCAGAAGGAAAGAATAGTGGGGCAGCTAGGTGGCTCAGTGAATAGACACCAGCCCTGGAGTCAGGAGGACCTGAGTTCAAATCCAGCCTCAGACACCTGACACACTTAATAGCTGTGTGACCTTGGGCAAGTCACTTAACCCCAATTGCCTTGGCCTTCCACCCTCAAAAAAAAAAAACCCAAAAGAATAGCCAAGATAGTTACCTCATACAAAGAGAAAATTGATAATGAAGGAAGAAGAAATCAGGGCCAACAGAAAAGAGAAAGAGCACTTTTTTTAATGATCAGTAAAACAAGAATAATAATTTTTTATTACCAGAAAACAGAAAGGGGGGAGGTACAGAATACTGACTGGGATTCAGAAGACTAATGGCAAAGTTTGGAGGCTAGATAAGGATAATTAGGAAATGGGTAACAACATCAGAAAATGGGAAGAAAAAAGGGAAAAGGAGGAATGATGAAAAAGTAACTTGAAGGAAGCAGGGAAGATTATGAGTATAAAAGGAAGGGTATTAGGGAATATAGTAGAGGGGGTTCATGGTGAGTAGATTTCAATTTTATACTTGTAATCCCAAAGCCTAGGGCAGATCAGGGCACAGAGGTGATAAACAAATACTTATTGATTCATTGAAGGCCCTGGAGTTACTGGGGAGTGGGAGGGGGGAGTATTAAGACTGAATGCAAAGGGCCTCAAAAAAAATTAAAAAAAAAAAAAAGATGGAATGGGAAACCAGTATTTCAGGGGTGGGAGCTGTTTTAACCTTGGAGCCTGTCACTGGGGTTCTGGCACTTAGTGCCTGATAAATGCTTATTGACTGACTAAGGAACAAGCCAGAAAGGAGATTAAGAAAGGTGTGAGAAAAAATAAAGAAAGAGAGAAAGGTATGAGGTGGGAGATGGCAATGATACTGAGGGAGAACCCAGAGGTGCGATGGGTGATGATCATAAGGAGGAAGATAGGTAGGATGGGAGATATGATACTCCTTGGGGGGGGAGGGA
>CM053585.1:410253596-410301802 GCA_028646515.1 Pseudochirops corinnae
GGGGGGAAGAGGGGGAGAAAATATGTAACTCAAAATCTTGTGGAAATGAATGATGCAAACTATAATAAAATTTTAAAAATTAAAAAAAAAATAAAAAAAAATTAAAAAAAAATACATTTGAGTCTCTTCTCAGAGTTCAGAGTTAGATGCTATGAACAACAGACTTCTTGGCCTTCAAGAAAAGATTGTGTACATCCATAGGCACCATCAAATGAGACATCATTTTGTAAGGTCCAGAGAAGTAGCCGATGATTAGCTTATTGGTGCGTGGTTGGTGACTCTCTACGGGGCTGGTGTGTCTTCACGCTGTTCTACCTTGACCTGAGAACAACAGAGAAGTCTGATCTTCTCCAGAGGCAGGTATCTGAGATATTACAGAGTACCTCACAAGACTTGCTGATTCAAAAGTCAAAGTTACCAATGGTCCCCTAATTGCCAAAGCTGATGTTATTTTTCTCTTCTCTCATCTTTCTTGATGTCTTGGCTGCATTTGTTCATTCTTGGATTCGGTATCTTCTCTGGGTTTTCATGACATAACTATCTCTTAATTCTTTTCTGTTTCCTCCTTCTTCTCAGTCTCCTTTTCTGGTTCATCATCCATCTCACAACCCCTAATTGTGGGTTCTTTTCTCTCTCTACACTCTCTTCTTAGTCAATCAACAAGTAATTATTGCACACTTACTATATGGCAGGTGGGGCAACTAGGTGGCCCAGAGGATAGAATGCCTGGCCTGGAGTCAGCAAGACTCATCTTTGTGAGTTTAGATCTGGTCTCAGACACTTATAAGCTGTGTGACCCTGGGCAAGTCACTTAACCCTGTTTGCCTGAGTTCCTCATCTGTAAAATGAGCTGGAAAAGGAAATGGCAAAGCACTCCAGTATCTTTGCCAAGAAAACCCCAGATGGGGTCACAAAAAGTCAGACACAACTTGAATGACCGAACAACAACAAAATATGGCAGGTAGAACACAAAACAATGAGCAAAGGCAAAAAATAGTGCCCGCCTCCAAGGAACTCACTTTCTAATGGTGGCGGGAGAGAGAGACAATATGCAAACGACTGTGAACATACCAAATAGACACAGGGTAGATGGAAAGCAATCTCAGAGGGAAAACAGCAGCATTAAGGTGAGCCTGGAAACGCTTTCTATAGAGGATGAGATTGATTTTAACTGAGATTTGAAGGAAGCCAGAGAAGCCAGAATGTAGAGGCAAGGAAGGAGAGCATTCCAGGCCTGGGGGACAGATTGTACAGAGTTGGAAAATGGAGTGTCTTGTGTGAGGATTAGCAAGGAGCCCAGTGTCATTGAATAGAAGCGTATGTGGGAGGAATCAAAGTACAAGCCACCTGGAAAGGTAGAGTGGGGCTAGGTCATTATTCTCTTTATGCACATGGCTGCCAGATATTTATAACCAGCTCCAGTCTCTTTCCTGAGCTTCAGTCCTCTATAACCAGCTGTCTATTGGATAGGTCAAACTAGGTGTCTTGGAGACATCCGAAACTCAATGTGTCCAAAGCAGAACACACCATCTTTCCCCCAAACACACTCCTCTTTCAAACTTTCCTGTTTTTGTCAAAGTTTTCATCATCCAGCATACCAGGTTTATAATCCTAGTGTTCTTCTCAAACCCCCTTCATACCTCACTCCACACATCCAAGTGAAGTGGTGCTGAATGGCCTATGTAATATATTTTGGGGTAACTTTATGATTTTATAACATTGTTGTAATTTCAGTTTTGTGTTAAGTTGTAAAAGCCACATTTCTTCTCCCCCATCTGTAAAGCATTAACTGTTTCTCCCCTTCCTCCAACCGTACTGTGTCTTTCCCAGCCCCAGCCTAGAGGTATTTCCTCTCAAACCATTAACTCTTCATTCAAGATACTACCTCCTTTTGTCCTAGCAAACAAAACTCATCCACTTGCAAATCTGGATGGGTACATCTCATTTAATTTGGCCTCAACTCTGACCGCTGGTCGACCTTATGACGTATCAGGGCTAAAACTACACCTCTAAGCCCTGGCGCCCTGCTGTTTGTCCCAGTGTATTTTGGGCAAAACACATGCGCAGTTGATGTCAAGGGTGCATGTCCCTTTAAGTATTAACCACTCCATGGTCCCTCCCTAACTCCCCCTTTGTACACCTCATTAGCCTAATGAACTTGTGATTGACAGTCTTAAGTCTTAAAAATTGTGTTTCACTTCCTGCTCTTGGCAGATGGCCCTTTCTAGCAGGTAGCTTTTTCTAGCAGGTAGCCTTTTCCAGCAGGTAGGCATTCTAGCAGGCCATCTGCCTGCTGCAGAGCGTCACACTTCCAAGCTTTCTCTGATCCGCCCCCCCCTTGCACCTTGCAGGCTTTTCCTAGCCAGCTTTCCTTACCCTACCCCTTTTTGTCCTGTGAATCAATAAAACTTTTTTTAAATCTGCCAAAGGACAGCTGAGCCTGTAAGTCTTTTCAGATGTGAACCTAGAAAGGATTTCTCATTGGAAGTCCCCCCAAAAACCTATCCCTCATCACAAGGAGTTGCCAAACCTTGCCATTTCTACCTCCACATCTTTCACACCTGATTCCTTCACTCACATAGTTCACACTTAGTTCAGTCCTTCTTTACTTCTTGCCTAGATTATAGTGATAATCTCCTAGTTGGTCTTCCTGATTCAGGTCTTTTTCTACTCCAGTCCATCCTATGGACTGCTATGGCTGTTAAAGTGTTAGTGAAGATCTGACCTTATGATATCCTTAATCAACTCTAGTGGGTTCCCATTGCTTCTAGGATAAAATTTGAACTCCTCTCTATTTATCTTTGAAAATCCTTCACAACCAGACCCCAATCAGTCTTTCCAGATTTATTGAATGCTACCTTCTCTCTTGTATTCTGCATTCCAGTCAAACAGCCTTCTTTTTGTTCCTCACACTTAACACTCCATCTCTTATCTCAGAGTCTTTACACTGGCCATCCCCCATGCTTGGAATGTACTCATTCCCCTCTACCTCGTAGAATGTCTTTGTTTTTCCAAGACACAGTTCAAGCACCTCTATCTAAAATTCAGATAGGGAAACAAAAGGTCAAGAATCCTGAGGGCAATAATGAAAAGAGAAAAGGGGGAGTTAAGGGTGTCTTTTACTACCAGCTTTACATCTGTCCTTCAAAACAGTGATCATTACAATGACTTTGTATTTGTATTTTTTTTTAAAAAAGGTCAATCAGTGGAACAGATTAGGAATACAACATACAGAAGCAAATAAACACAGTGACATAGTGTTTGATAAATCTAAATTCTGGAAAGCAATTTGGAACTCTGTCCAAAGAATTACTAAAATGTGCATACCCTTTGACCTAGCTATATCACTACCGGGTCTATATCCCCAAAGAAATCAAAGAAAGAGGAAAAGTATCTATATATGCAAAAATATTTTAGCAGCTCTTTTTGTGGTAGCTCAAAATGGGAAATTTAGGACATATTCTATTTTGGGGGAATGGTTGAATAAATTGTGTTTTATGTCAATAATGAAATATTATTTTTCCATAAGAAATGAAATGGATAGTTTTAGAGAAACTGGGAAGACCTTTATGAACTGATGCAGAGCTAAGTGAGCAGACCTAGGAGAACAATTTATATGCTAACAATATTATAGGGAGAAACAACTTTGAAAGATTTTAGAACTCTGATCCATGCAAAGGTAAACTACAAGTCTGAAAAAAATGAAGATTAAATGCTCCACTTACCTCCAGCAGAGAAGTGATGAACTTAAAATGCAGAAAAACACAGTTTTGGATTATGGCCAATGTGGACGTATATTTTGCCAGATTCTGCACCCATATATCGAGGACTTTATTTTTTTGACTTTTCCTTTTTATTTACTCATCTGTGGTAAGAAGAGCAGTGGGAGGGACAGATTAATGAAAACAAGCATTTCTATAGAGTTTTTTACAAAGCGCTCTTCACGTATCTCGTTTTATCCTTACAATAACCTTGGGAGGTCGGTGTTATTATTGATCCCCACTTTATAGAGGAGGAAACTGAGGCTAAGAGAGATTATGTGACTTTCTCAAGCTCACAAAGCTAGTAAATGTCTGAGGTCACATTTGAACTTGGGTCTCCCTGACTGTAACTCGATTGCTCTATGCTCTGTACCTCCTAGTTGCCAATAGAATTAATTTCTGTGCAGTGGTATTGGTGCTGAAGAAGAAATAAAATAAATTACTTTTTTTTCTATTAAAATATTTCAATATGCCACTTTAATGAGTCAGGACTGTGATTAGAACTATTGTTATTGCGAATGAATGGGAAGTATTTATTGAAAAAATGTGTTAAGTGCAGATAATTTCAAGAGGACACTATATTTTTCTTTATATGACTAAGGTGCATATAATTTTTTTTTTTTAAAGAAAAAAAGAGAATACACAAAATACGAGTAAGACAATGAATCACAGGTCTTAACCTAAGGTGACAAATTTGCTTTTAGAATTATCAATGAGACTTGGCAGAGAAAGACACATGATTGTACCATGACTCTAGAAGGTTATACCTTATTCAAAAGAGCTTGGATGCATAAAAGATGGAGCGAAGAGCAGTACTGTCTATGAAGAAGGATAGTCTTCCTATATTCCTCATATAGTGAAGAAGATATAGACGATATGTGAAGAAATCCAAGACTTTCCCTAGACTTTGCCACCATGCCTCAGTGGTCTGCCCCGTGGCTCCCTTCTCTTATTGGCAAATTCTTCTTGAAGCCTCCACTTTGAGGAAGGGCCCAGACTAGCCATGTTTTACTCTGTGGTCTTTGCCAGGATTCCCTTATGCTGATACTTCTACTAGTTCACCCCTTCCTGCCCCAACCCTTTCAACTCCCTTTTGTATGTTGTCTTCCCTAGTTAGAATGTAAGCTCCCTAAGGGCCCAGGTTGACTTTTTTTTTGTTTGTCTTTGCGCCCCACCACTCCCCCATCACAGAAGTAATAACATTATCAGGGTATACCACAGACTAGAGCACCTGGTTAGAAAGAGGAAATGGGTAAGGAAATGGCCCTAAGTCTGGCACAAAAGCCTGATACAGTAGCAGTAGGGGATTTACATTATATAAATATCTACTCTGTTCTCTCAGCTAAAAGTAGGGATGCTAGTGCTTTAATCATTTAAACTTAAGGAAGAGGAATGAATCCGGGAGGATTTTTTCTGGATTTGTTTTTTCACTAACAAGGAAGAACTCTTTGGAGGTGGAAGTACTGGGGTCCTAGGGGTGAAGTGATCATTCTTTCTTAGAATGTGTCTTGTGATAGACACAGCTAAGAATAGTCTAACATGTACCATAGATTTTGGGAGATCAGATTTCAAAAGGTTCAGAAAAAGGGTAGGTAGGCTCTCAGGGACTAAACTGTTATAGAGGAAATGAGCCCAAGGAAGTACTAGTTCTCATTTATAAAATTTTGAAGGCACAGAGTAACAATTTGAAAGAGAAGAAAAAGAGGTCTAAGGAGACTGATTTGGACACACACCAACCAACTTGGATTGTATAAAGATATGCAAACATCGTAAGCAGGGATAGCTAACAGAGGTGGTATATAAAAGCTAGACTTGAAATTTTTAGATTGGCGTACACAGTACTAAAACCCAATGATAGAACTGGTGAGGAAAGTTAAGGACAGCAAGGCATAAAGTCTGACATATTGACAATTTATTCAGGGTACAGAGAGTCATTCAATTTGTCTGGGGAGTGTGTGGAGGTCAGACTTCCAATGATACAAAAAGGAGTTTGAATATTACTCAGCACATTCGACGAACATTTGAATGGGAGTTCTGTGACTAAAATGAAAGACTAGATGACCTCTGCAGGAGTATGCTGGCAGTCTAACAACTGACTCTCCAAAAAATAGGTATCTAGTGCGTTTTTTAGTTTGATCTGCTTTGTTAATATTTCCTCCAATACTTTCCTAAGTCTAGACAATGAATAAAACAATAAATCGCACCCTGATTTATATTTTGTCAACCAGAGGCGTAAGTGCTCAAACTGAAAAATGAGGAATTAGCTCTCCTGAGATTGAGAAAACTGTTTGTACCATTCCCCTCCCTATTGATTCTTTATCTTTATCATAATATGATTTAATATGTATATAATTTATTTAATATATTTAATTTAATATAATATTATCTTTATTATAATAGCCTAAGAGAATAAATATAATAATAGCCACAGTTAAAGTGCAGTTGGATTAAACTAGGCCTTTAAGCATGCTTAAGGCACTGGTTATCGTTCTCAATTTTTTTTTGCATCCTAATATATTTGCCATTAATTATTACTACCTCTGAGATAAAATGATAGCACAGGCCTTGTGTCCCTAATGTTTCATTTTAGATTCCTATGGTTTTTTTTTTTATCCTTTCACATTTTACTACCAGAAATATTTGGAAGTTGAGCAACTGATGTATACAGGAAATAATAACAGTTACAACACAGGAGTTTATGGGGTCATAGGATTTAGAGACATTAGAATTATCTTGTTTAGCTCCCTAAAAATATGGAAAATTTCTAGCAGTTCCCATAGATGGCAGAAGTTAAAACTATTGGGGCAGCTAAGTGGCCCAGTGAATAGAACACTGGCCCTGGAATCAGGAGGACCTGAGTTCAAATATGACCTCAGACACTTAACACTTACTAGCTGTGTGACCTTGGGCAAGTCACTTAACCCTAATTGCCCTTCATTCCCCCCTCCAAAAAGCAAAAAAAAAACAACTCAACGAATTTAAAGCTGTTCAGCTCAAGTAGTTATTTTTAAAAATTGCAATAATTCAGAGCAATAACTGAAAGAAAGGGGGCTTGGAGATTTGACCAGTCATCAGGTCACATGGCTGGGAAGGATTCAAACTGAGATCTTTTGCCATTTCTACTATACCTTGTACTCAGTAACTTGGAATATGTTTCCACAAGATGAGAAAATAACACAGGATTTTGGAAATGGGAAAGTCAGACAGAGAACTATCCAGTGGAAGAGAGAGTAAGAGATAGATATATAAATAGAGCCAGGGAATGAGAAAGATACAAAAGGAAAGACACACAGAGAAAGAGTGACAGACCCCAAAGTAGAGACCATTGGAGCGTAGTTGGATGAGAGAGGAAAAGTCGAAGTGAGGTAAAGAGGATGTGTTTGCCCATAAAATAATGTCTTATGTATAATGAACTAATCCATGAGCAGTAACAGAGAGAGCAAAAGGGCCCCATGGCAGGTTAAGAAATACCCTTTACGAGGGAGATGGGTATCCTCAGTCAATAGACACTTATTAAGTGTCCACTCTGCTCCAGGCACTGTGCTGAGTGCTGTTTTACTGGGGAGGAGATAGTGAATTATAATTAACATGGATTGAGTCATTGGGCACATGATAGCATGGTCACTGTCCGGCAAAGGTTGAGGAAGGATTTAATAGCATTGGGACATGTGGGGTAAAAGGGAAGGTTTTACAATTGATTGCCCATAGAAAAGGGTGGTGTGTGAATATTGGGGAATGCCTATATTCTCAATAATGTAAAATCGAACATCTGTTTGTATTTAAAAAGAGATTTTATTGAGTTTAAATTACAGATGAACAGAAATAAAAGTTGGCCTTCTAAATAAATGTCCTTAGAAAAATACATTTCCTTGAAACTCATTTTCTTAAAATCCTATAATCATAATATCAAACAACATGATATCTAGAAGGCAGGAGGAAAGACAAGTAAGCATATTTTAAGAATCATAGAATTTCAATATAGCAAGGAACTTGATAGACTATAGAGTGAACCATAATCCCAAACCTAGGAAGGATTTCCTACAAATAGATAAGTCATTATCAGGCTAGCCTTTGCTTTAAGACCCTAAGATAGGAGCAGCTAGGTGACTCAGTGAATAGAGCACCGGCTCTGGAGTCAGGAGAGCCTGAGTTCAAATCCGACCTCACACAGTTGATACACTTACTAGTTGTGTGACCTTGGCCAAGTCATTAAACCCCAATTGCCCTGCCTTCCCCCCTCCAAAAAGACACACACACGCACAAAAGGCCCTGAAATAGAGGGAACTAGCTACTTCCCCAAACAGTTTCTTTCCTTTCACTATCTGGGAGTTTTCCCTGACATCAAGCCTAATTTTACTTTTTTTTTCAACTTTGATTTACTGCTTCTAATTTTTTCCTTTGGAGCTAAGCGAAACTTATCTCTTCCACGTGATAGCCTTTCAAATGCATGAACATAGTTAATGATATCTGCTTGAGGTCTTCTCAAAAAGCAAAATAAAACACAACTCAGTTTCTTCAGCTTAGTTTCATTCAGCATGAACTTGAAGTTTTCAACAATGTTTTGCCCAATTCATATTTCTCCTTCCTAGGGGCCGTCTATGATTTGCATAATTTATGAATTAATTTTTTTTTTTTTGTAAGAGAGCATTGATGAACATGTTTTAACTACTTAAGAAGGCAAGCATTCAAACACTATTCTAGTGACCAATGATCTATTGTCATTGATTAAAATAGGTTGGAAAGTATGTCTCTTTGGCATTAACAATAACAAATTTAGATTTCTATGTTTATTTAAATATTAAATACTTAACAAATATAATTTGGTATTTTTACTAATTTACTGAGTTTTCCTCCAACTAGATTGAATGATACACTTTGAGATGTATCATCTGGGGTGATGGAAGAAATAAAATTTATAGTATGGACATGTTAAAGAAACATCATACAACAATAATGCAGATCATTGTCTTACATGGATATATTGAGGTTATTAACCTTTTACAGCTGGGTCAAGAGGAAGGTTCAAATGAGTCTTCTGTGGGAAGCTCTATCCCCTTATTCCAATGATGTTGTCATTGCTAATTCAATGGATATGATTTCTTCATAAAAAAAAATTGATCCTTTTCTGGTGATTCTTTCATAATTTTCAATTTCTTATCAAAGGATTGTTTGGTGATTATGACATAATGAGTCTTTTAAAAAAATGTTCTATTACAACTACCTCTTCTGTGCTATGTGACATGTATTTTTAGGAATTTACAGAGATAAAAGATACTTCCTAATCATATTGTTTAAAGTTGAGCGTCTGTTATCAGCTCTTGAGATATAGTTAAACTCTTAGATGTAGACACCGGAAGAAAAAGGAAGAGATTTCCCCTGTGTGGCTTCTTTAGAATTGTGTTTTAATCAGAGGAATTGATAAAATTTTCTTCATCAGAAATGAAAAGGAAGAAAAAAATTGTGGTGGTTTCAACCTGAAAATGATAATATTTTACTTAATGATAAAAATACCATCTTGTACAATAATAAGAGTTTGATAGGTTTCCCCCCTTCATTTGACAATGATTCCCCCAACTATGTTCTCCAACACATCCTCACACGTTCTCTCTCTTCCTCCCCCTCTCCTTTCCCTTTCCTTTCCTCTCTCTCTCCCTCTCTTTGCCTCTCTCTCTGTATTTTCCCTTCTTCCTTCCCTTCTTTTACACACTCTCTCTCCTCTTCCTTACTCTTTCTCTCTTCCTCTCCCTCTCTACTGTTCTCTCTCTCCTCCTCTCCCTTTTCCTCTCCTTTCCCCCTCTCCTTCTCATTAAATATACTTACCAGAATTGATGATGTGCTTGCCAAACACTTCTACTTCACAAAGGCTGAGAAACTCTTTCACTTCTGGCATGGTAATGGTTATAAAATGCCCTTGCATTCCATCCCATTTAAAAATATATTTCTGCCCTGGACTAATTCTGGCTTTATCTCCACATCTAAAAATGACCATATAGGAATAAGATTATCTTTCTGAAATAGTAATTATTTGAAGGTCCACACACAGAGTAGATAGCTTATGGGACAATGTTAATGGTTTTGGGACCATGACAGTATTATCTGAAAAGTTAAAATCTCTAAAACATGCTAATGCTTAGATTGAACTGAGGCTGGTGAATAAAGCTAAGGACAAAAAAAAGTCTTTATTTTATTTTTTAAAGCACTATTTTTGGAAACGAGAAGGATCAGAGATGGAATTGTGCTATTGCTTGAGCTATACAGGACAATGTTAAACAAAGATAGAGGGAGGAGATAGAATCAACTCCTATTTTCCTTTCTTGCCAAGAAGAGTGATATTTGAACTGGAAAGCATAGAACAAAAATAGGTAAGAGAAGTCAATGAGAGAGTACCTAGCTGCCTTTGATAAGTTAAAGTTACCAGGTCCAGATGAACCATATTGCAGGGTACTAAAGAAACCTGGGAGATGCGATTGCTGAGTTATCAGTGATCTTTGAAAGACCTGTTTAGAATGGAAAAGTTTCTGTAGGATTGGAGAAGGATAACTATTGTCTCAGGCAGCTAGGTGACACAATGGATAGAGTGCTAGGCCTGGAGTCAAGAAGACCCGAGTTTAAATCCAGCCTCAGACATTTACTAGCTGTGAGACTCTGGGCAAGTCACTTAGCCCTGTTTGTCTCATCTGTAAAATGAGCTGGAGAAGGAAATGGCAAACCACTCCAGTATCTTTGCCAAGAAAACCCTCAATGGGGTCATGAAGAGTTGGACACAGCCAAATGACAAAAAATACTGTCTTGGTTTTCAAAGTTTGAATTGTATTCCCTGCAAAATGCTAGAACATATTATTAAAAGGACAGTGACCCATTTAGAAAACTGAACATTTAGTCATAAAGAGTTGGCATAACTTCACCCAAAACAGCTCATGCCAGACTAAGCTTATTTCCTTTTTTGACTGGTAGATGAGGGGAATGTTGTTTATCTAGATTTTAGCTACACATTTGATAAAAATCTCTCATGCTATCTCTGCTGATAAGATGGAGAAATATGGCCTACAGTTAAGTTGGTATGGAATTGTTTGAATGTCTGGACTCAAAGAGAAACAATGGATTTTTCAAACTTAGAAAAAAGTCTCAGCCCCCGGGAGTCTGTGCTCAACTTTGTGCTGTTTGACATTTTTATCAGTGACTTAGACAAAGGCATAGGTGGCACGCTTATGAAATTTTCAAGTGACACAAACCTGTGAGGGATAGCTGATGTGCTGGATGCAAGGATTCAGGAAGATTGTGATAGGCTAGAACACTGGTCTAAATCTCATAAGATGCCATTGCTTTTTACTAATTGTGTCCTATCTGTCTGAACTAGAGGAAAAAAGTGAATGTATCAGTGGGTACTCATGAATGATGGCTTTGAGTGGATGTGGGTCCACAGAGTACTCTGAACCTGAGGTAGTTATCCTGGGGTTCCATGTGAAAGAAGGAAATGCTCCTGTACTACATCAACAATTACTGACCCTTTTATGCCTACATTTCCATCTTTTAAAAAATGTTTTTGAAATAATCTACTTATGAATTATATCATTGATGAGGTTATTAGAAGGGAACAGACAGGTTTCTATAAGTGATATTCCATTGCAGACCAAATACATATGTGCATGTCTATGTGTGTGTATGTATATGTGGATATATATGTGTATATTTGTTGTTAATTAGTCATTTCTGACTCTACCTGACCCCATTTGGGGTTTTCTTGGCAAAAATACTGGAATGGTTTGCCATTTCCTTCTTCAGCTCACTTACAGATGATAAAACTGAGGCAAACAGGGTTAAGTGACTTGTTCAGGGTCACACAGCTAATGAATGTCTGAGGCTGGATTTGAACACAGTTTTTTCTACTATAAGGCCAACACTCTACCCACTGCACCACTGATCTGCCACTGAGACCAAATATTTACTCTTATGTAATTGACTGAAAGATACAGAGAATGTGAGATCTCTCTGTGCCCTTGCATAAAAATATATTGATTCTGTAGAGCAAAGCACCTTAAATACCCTCCTCTAATAAAGTGTCTTCTATCATTTAACAAAATTATACAAGATTCATTGAAAAATATAACACTGACTCTCTGATCACTAATGTGGAAGCATAAAACAGTAATGCTCATTGAAGGTGTTTGTCACTGTCATTGAGGAGATCCCAAACAGATGCCATGTAAAAAGGAATACCTTAAAGATGATGGAATCCTCTAGATGTTCCTACTTATGGATGACGTTATACTTATTGCACAAGCCCTAAAACACTGCAGAGTTTTTAAAATGAGATCCATAATCATTCTAAAGGATTTGGCCCAAGTATAAATAGGAAAAACCAAGTAGATGAATGTCAATGGTCTAGACTGTGATCTACAGTGATATATATATGTATGTATTCATATATATACATACACACATATATAATATAGTAATTATGTAATGTATTTAATTATTGTATTATATATTACATAATATAATTAATTATATACAAATGTATCCCAAATCAAGCTCAGAAATGTACAGGAGGAGGAAAATAGGCTAGATTACCTTTGGGAAATTGCAAGTTTCTTGTAATGACCCCCAAGCTTATCACTGAAACAAAGACCCATCTTCTTAATACCAACATGCTTCTGGTATTGTTGCATTACTGCAAATTGTGGAACACTAAAATCTCTGAATAACTCAAACTGAAAACACTCAAAGGACAATGGAGAAACCCATGGTTGGTTAATAGGGTTGCACAACACATGACAAAAAATAGATTGAGAAGTTGAAGTGATGTAAAAGAAACATAAGATGAGTTAATCACATGATGACAGTGAAATATCATCAGAGTTCAGCCTGGGTGCTCCATTGGTTTCCTCATGATTTTAGGAGAAAGTGAAGAAGGCCTCCATTATTTTTTGTGGAATTCCTGTGGTGAATTTATGAGAATATAAGAAGATTGTTGGAGGGAGTACCCAAATCCATTTGATAGCTTGAGTAATATACTTTATCCATTTTTCTCTATGTATATAATGTCTCCAGAGAAATGTAAGCTTTGCAAGGCCAGAAATTTTATCATTTTAAAATGATTTTATTTGAAATTCATACTACAGTGCCTTGCACACTGTATACAATTAATACAGAAGGAGAACATAAAAAGAGAGGAGAGGTTTCCTGATATACATCAGTCTTCAAATTCCACCTTTACTGTTTGAAGGTGAGATTGGGGGAGGGATAGTAATGTCTCATTCCTAGAGAGGAAAGAAAGAAGGATAATCACCTGTGTGATTATTAAATTATCTGATATAGCCAGAGGGTCCAGGAAAGTTGTTTGGCCACTGCCTCTGAAAATCAGCACAAAGCAAAACTGACTTTGAAGCATAAAGGGGGCTAGAATATACAAATGTATTGGAAATATTTTGTATCTGAATTTACAATGAATTTTGGTCTCAGTTGAAACATTCTCTCCTGAAGGCTCATGTTAGATTGGCTCCAGGAGAGAATCAGGAGGATGGGAAAGGAAGACTTTAATATTTTTTTTGTTACCTGGGAAGGCCCTTTATTGTATTGGGAGAATAGCTTAAAACATTGCTTGAGAAGTTACAATGAAAACAAAAACTATTGATTTACTTTGCAGAGTGAAATGATACCTGGGATTTGATTTGCCACCATTCTCTTTCAACTCTCCAATCCTAATTTCATATTTTGCAGTCATTCTTGTGCAACGGTCTCCTCTAGGGATGATCATAATACTATCCACGATGAATTCTGATGCTAGGTCTATCATCCACCAGGGTTCAAAATCAACATTTGTATGAGTACAAGAATTTTTGTAGAAATTACTGGCTTCATTCCCATCAGTGGCTTTGTCAGATGAGCCAAGGGGGTGGAAAGTACTAGATTGGTAAGAAATTTTCCCTAAGGCTATATTGACACCTGAAATATATAATAAAAATTTCAAATTCATTATTATTTATTATGAAAAAGAAAATTAGAAAAATACCATAAAACCCTAAATAAATTGATTTAATAAGATATACCTTATCATTTCTATGTCTGATAGGCATATATTTATAATGTATGTGTATCTTTAGGAACATACACATGCATGGTTACCAAATTATGCCTGAGTGTTTTTTTTAAGTCTATGAGACAATTGTTAGAAACTTAAAATGTATCTTTTGTCATATTAACACTGTAATATATACAGTATCAGTTTTCAGGCCAGCCTAACAAATAGCCCATAATATACTTAATAAAGTCCTGTAATTTATAGTACTAGAACCAAACCACCATGTGTAACAAAATCTCTACAGGAAAATGTGTATTTCAGCCCTCTGACTGAATCCAGACTTCACAGAACAAAGAGGGTCACATATGGCCTTGGGGCCGAAGGTTCCTGGAGGAAGATGGTGCATTTTTGGTTAATAATGCTAAACTTCTATGTGAAGGCTGAAATGCAGATTAACTTCCCTGTTCCTGTACTTGAGGTAATATTGAAAAGACTTCTTCGAGTCCAGTTAATGGGGACTGCCCTCATAAAGAATCTCCCTGTGACCACTTTCCAATTCTGTTTCTCTGTGGTCCTTTAATAAAGTTTCTACTAATCTGGCTTAAAATAGAGACAAGTGGTCGTTTTACCATGATAGTTTCTGATGTGACTAGCACATGAATCTGAGTAAGGAGGATGGAGGACTATTTCCCTTTGAGTCCAGGACCCAAAATAAAGGTAAAAGAGAATATTTTGAATATCTTTTTTGTAGTTTCAAAAGAAGGGTGCTCATAGGAGCCCCAGTCAAGTTTACTTCCCCCCTCTAACAAGTCAGAACTTGCATGTCTTATTTTTTTTCCCCTTCTGCTTGTGCTAATTAATTCTCAAGAGGAATCTTGTTCCATTTTTGTTTGTTGGTTTTTTTTTTTTTTGGCAGTTCTTGGCAGATTGAGAACTTCTTACTTCAGCACACCTGTTTTTTTTAAGGGGCAGACCACTTCCCCTTTGGTGGAGTAGCTTACTGCAGACTGAGACAAATTCTCATTTCTTCAGGAATCTCTTTCTCACAGGTGGAGTTGTGGCTCCTCCTGTGAAGTAATTCTTTAGTCTGAGATAGGCTCTCACTTTGGCAGGGACCTGGGGAATGACAGTGGAGGCTGTCGTTGACAGTGTACTTAAGAAAAAGAATAACATACTGAAACTCAATTTGAAAATATGAAAAGGAGAAATTTTCTTTTCCCTCTAAATTAATACACGGACTCTCCTAACTCTCAAGTTAAACATCTGAGGCTCACTTCTTCACACTAACTGGGAAAAAATATTCCTTCAGTAAGCTGAAACAGTAAATGTTTCCTAGAAACAGGGAGAAAAGGTAAAGTCTCAAAACTAGTACAAATCCTAGGAAAGAAATACTTTCTGGCTGAATGAATTTGCGGGCAAAAGCATCTGTTTTGTTGTTTTGTATCTGTGCCTGTAAATGTGATGCAATCAATTTAGTGAGACTTGGTAGATAGCTTTTGACTTTGCTGTAGTGATCTGAAGTGTTTACACTCAGTTTTGAGGAGTGTTTTTACCTTCTTCCCTTGCTCTGATCTGACTAGTTGGAGTGAGAGAAGGAACTAGATAAATGGGAGGAAAAGCCTGTCACCTTTCAATATTTATTGCATATAATAATATTGCATATAATAGTATATAATAATTGACCCCACCAAAAGAGATCAGTTTTTAAGAAATGGGAACAATATTTGATAATTGTGATGCTGAATTTCAAAATGATTTTCCTGTGAGTTGTTAGATTGGGAATTAAGAATCTGAATGTTTTTAATCAGTACCAGAATGGATTTAGCTCACTGAAGGAAAGAATGCTTCTATTGTTTCTTGTGTATTTCTTCCTAATATAATCTTCTTTGAAAATTTTTTTACTCATATAACCAATGTGTGTTTTATTATTTTTTTAAATTTTGTAATATGTTACCTAAAGAAAAATGTAAATTATAGATAGGACTTGGAAATTTTTAAATGTTTAAGTTATAACTTTGGAAGGGGGAGGTGAAACAACAGGTTAGGAGAACTTCGAATCTAAATATTGCATAGAAGTGATTGATCTAGAGTGAGCCTTCAAGAGATAAGCAAATACCAGAAACGCCTCCTCCAACTCTTAGAGCTTTTAAAGGATCAAAGGCTTTTTTGGCCCTAAGAATTTAGCTTCCACAAATAAGATACGTACAAAATGCCTTGCACTCTTAAGGCTTGTAGCAATACCATTTTGGACATTCTTTGATTTGGGGAAATATTGTCTTCTCCCTTTGGAAAATGATGGCCTAATATTAAAGTGTGTAAAATCTTAGAAAGTGGACAGTTAATTTCAATTTGATAAGCAGCATAAGAAAGAAAAAAATTTAGGAAAAATAACTGCTTCACTGGATACTTATGATCTTCTAAAATATAGTGTTTAGAAAACTGGTTTTAAATTCTCATATTTCAGATTTTAACCAAAGGCTGTAGGGAATTTTGTAATAAGTATGAGTTGGTCTGAACAATTTCCCCCTTTATAGAGAAGCTAAGATGCCTTGAGCCTCCTACATTCTGCCTCCACCAGAGATACTTTGGATAACTGTAGTATTTTAACTTCCTCAGGATAAAGAGATATTACCCTATCCCATTCTCCTTTCTTCCCCAGGTTCCTCTACTAGCATCCACCAAAGCTTTATCCTGGCGTATCTGCATTTTTATATGTTTTATTCAACCACAACAGACTTAAATGTTCAAAAATATTTAAGAAAAATTCAATTACATGACTACTAGACTATATTTATTATCATATATTGTTCAGAGTTTAAACATTATGACTTGAACTATATAATTTGCTGTCTCAATGTGAGAATAACCCTACAGAAATAAATTGTCCCTTGCAACTGAATATACTTATGGAATGAGACCAAAATTCTTATCATTAACGCAGTAAACACTACTGAAATATGTAGTGATAAAGTGTGACTGCATTTTGAATTTTTCTCATCTTTATAGCTAGCTAGAAGTTGGATAAAGATATTTTTCATTTACATGTAATATTGTTCTTCTAAAACTTAAGATGAGGAAATTTTAAACTATATTGGGTCATGTTGGAGTTAATTCACATTTTTTATTAGTGAGAAGTCATACACCTATATCCCCAAACAATTAGAAAGTATGTTATTTAATCTGACAAAACATATTACAAAAAGGTAAGCTTATTTTACAGGAGATTTTAGTCAGAAGAGATTTTAGATCTTGGCCTAAGGAAATTTATTTCTTTTTATTATCCCTGACTTCTCTTTTCTACATGAAATAGTCATGCTACTCTTTATACTCCTGGAAATTTCTATCTTAGTGATATCTGTACTGTTACTTTCTTAACAACAAAGAGTGTGAGGAAACAGAAGGAACCTGATACATATTCAAGTTTGAAACAATTCACAGTATCTTAGCTCTTTTAAAACCTGTAACATGAAAATCCATCTAAAGACTAGTTGTCTGCCAAATGACCAACTTATTTTACATGAGTTATTTAATTAAGCACATAATTGAAGGAAGGATTATTGATATTTTTAGTGATTGTTGAGTTGTTCAGTTCTTTTCAAGTCGTTTCTGACTCCTTGTGATTTCATTTGAAGTTTTCTTGGTTCCTTTGCACTAGTGTGACCATCTATTTTTGACTGAGGATTTCTATTCTTCTGAAGCAAACATATAACACTTTTGGGGATTTCTAAAGGTTTTTGTGGCTAGCAGCAATAGGAAAAGACCACTACAAGGGAGGTGAACTACATTTACATAACTATGGTTCTGAAGGAGAACTCCTACTGAACTTGGGATGTTGAAGGGACCCTGAAACAATAAGAAAGGAATATAAAATCTAGTATTGTGTACTTGTAGAAAGGCAGTGTGGTATAGTGAACGGACTGCTGAACTTAGAGGAAGGAAAGATCTGGGTTTGAATTCTCACTTTGACACTTAGGTTCCTGAATAAGTCACTTAATGTCCAAGAGCCTCAGTTTCCTCATTTGTCAAAGGAGCATGATAGATAAAGCCCATAGTGACTACCTTGTAGGGTTGTTGTGTAGCTTGAATGAAATAACATATAGAAAGTGCTTTGCACATCATATAAATGCTTTGTAATATATAAACTTCATCTATTATTATTGTGTATTTTGTAAAATAATTTGGGGGAAATTTCAGAAGTGAATCCAATAAAAAACTTGAACATAAAAATTTGCTACTTCCCTCAAAGTTTGTTGTGAGGATCAAATCATATGATATATAAAGTGTTTTGCAAACCTTAAAGTGCTATGGTATTATACTCACTAACGGGTCTGGGAAGGTCATTTAGGGCTTTTGGCAAGACATGAGGAAGAAGAGGAGCCAGTTTGCCAAAGATTTGTACTTCACATAAAGTTAAAAATTTCTTTCTTCCTGGAATGGTGACAGTCACATATCTCCCATTCGTTGACCCACGGAAGAAAGACTCTGTTCTTCCAGGATCCAAGGAAGAAATTGTAGCACATCTAAACAGAAAACACACTGTTATTTTGGAGGATTTTGGTTTGCTCAAATAAATTACCTTGAATATAACATAAGTAAAAGATGGCAAAGTTTTCAACTCATTTTAAAACATTTTCTTTAGGTCTGAGGGCCCTTTTTTTAAAACTTAATAATATCCAATTCATGTCACCATCATATTTCCATCCAGTAATAAATCAAAATGGAGCTGTAGTGATATCTGAATTACATTGATGTTAGCCTGACTACTCTGACGGCTCTAAGCATATTTTCTGAGGTGAGACGACCTTTTACATGTTGCTGTCTTTCTTGCTTCCATTTTCTTGCCATAAATTCTTTGGGTCCATGAGAATTGCTTTCACTTTCGTTAATTTCCTCCACCTGTTCATTTTTCTCTTATTCTTTGCTTTTTCATCCATTTGACAACAGCAGAGTTGTCATTTCATCCATTCATCTCATGCTTGGACACTCATAATATTAACCCAGAATTCATAGGTGGAAAAGACCTTAGAGATTATCTCATCTAATATTCTCATTTCACACACATCCACACCGAAGCTTAGAGGGATTCAATGACTTTTCCAAAATGACGTAAGTAGGATGTAGCTGAGCCAAGATGTGAACCCAGGTCATCTGACACCAAATACAAAAGTTCTCAAAAACTTCTCTGACTTTCTTCAGCTTTTCTCCATCCTACGTTCCCTGATTTTCTCATGCTGTTTTATGTCTCCCTTTCAAAAATCTCTTCTTTTTTCTCACTACTCAGAATCCCCCTATTTGTTGGTATTGTTCAGTTGTTTCAGTCGTGTCCAACTCTCCATGGCCCCACTTGAGATTTTCTTGGAAAAGATACTGGTTTGCCATTTTCTTCTCAGACTCTCCCTATGCTCCCCCACCCCCATCTCCACCCCCACTTCCACCCCCACCCCACTGCCCTAGTCACCAGCTACCCTCTGTTTCAGCTGTTCAGTTAGTGTTGATAGGATATAACATTGTATTAAAGTTGTTCTAAGTTGGTCATTGGATGGGCAGAGGGGACTGTTTGCATAGATATGATTTGATAGGGTACTAGGCAGGATTTCTTGGTTTTAAAGGATTCCAAGGTCCTTTATTTTTATTTTTTTAACTGAAAAATTTTTTTTAAATAAATTTTATTTTATTTTGCTTTTTGGAGGGGGGAAGGTAGGGCAATTGGGGTTAAGTGACTTGCCCAAAGTCACATGGCTAGTTTTGTGTTAAGTGTCTGAGGCTGGATTTGAACTCAGGTCCTCCTGACTCCAGGGCTCGTGCTCTATTCATTGCATCATCTAGCTGCACCCAAAGGTCCTTTATTAAAAACCCATCCATGGAAAGTGTAAAGTCTTCAATAATCACTTTATACACCATTTTTAAAGCCTTCTTACATTCTACTTTAAAACTTCTTTATATATGTACACACACGTACAACACAATGCATATATGCATATATACACACATGTATACATATATGTGTATATACACACATACATATATAAAAATTATTATCATGTTTGGAAAGGGGACATGGCCCCTTTAAAAGAACTACATCTTCCCCCCCCTCCCCCCAGGACACTCAGTATTCCAAAAATCAGGACTTCTTTTTAAGTAGATGTCAGCTTGCAAAGCAGTGCTAGATACCTGGAGGGAAGAAGGCAACTTTCTCCTTTTAAGGAAGGAAAAATCTTTCCCTTTTGATTCAAAGAAGACAATCAATCATAGGGAAACCGGGCAAAATGTAGGATTTAGGAGCGTGTGAATTTTCTCTTTTGCCTACAGATGTAACTGATATAGGTAATGGCATCACCAGATTGCTGAACCAGTGGTGCAAGAAGGCTATTGACGACTATTTCTAGGATTGGAGGAAGCTCCCATCCATCTTATTTAGCCCCCATTTGTGAAGGAACTGTGATTGAAAACAGACCCACTCTGATAAGATAGGAGCAGAATAGCCAGAGGGAATAGCAAGGTTGACCCTTTAATTTGGATAATGACACCTGAAAGGGTGTGCTGAGTTTATGCTCCGTGGCATAAATAGTAGGTACAAAGGTTCCCACCGAGGGAGGGAGGAAAATCGGAGCTATACTCACTGACAACCAATAAGCATTAATGACAAAGATAATTTGCCTGGGTGTATTAATAGCTTAAAAATCTTTCATTAAAGTGTATTACATTTAAATAAAAAGCTTGAATATGCTTAAAACTGAGCTAAGACTTTTGGGACACTTTGTATAGTTCTCTTTAATATAAATGTGTAGTTGTTTCAATAGAGTTAAAAAAAAATATGTATGTAGTTACTCGTACTGGACCTGTGATTTCACTGGTATAAGGTGAGGAAATGCCTTCAGTCAAGTATTTCTTAGTGAGTTGTCTAAGCCAGAGGTGTCCAACACAGCTCACAGGAGCAACATTTCTCAAGTGCAGCCTGAACTAGATTAAAATGTAATTGGAAAATATTTAACAAAATAAATAAAAATGGAATAAAACATGGATAATATTACATTTTAAAACCAAGTCAGTATGTGGCCTGCAGGGATCCTTATATATGGATTAGTGCCCTTTCCTCTACCCCTCCTTACAAATATTATCTCATTTTATTCTCACAAGAACCCTGGGAGATAAGTGCTATCATTATTCCCAGTTTACATATGAGGAAATTGAGGCAGAAAGAAGTGATCTGTTCAAGTAAATGTCTCAAGGCAGATTTGAATTTAGGGCTTCCTGGCTACAAGTCCAGTGATCTAGCCACTGTGTCATATAATTTCCAGTTCATCATTGTCATAATACCTTTGGACTATGGAGCCATCATCCAGGAACCACCAATTTGCTGCTTATGCAAACTGTTGGCATGAGCCCTGGAAGGAAGTAGCCTCTGAACTGCCACAGAACACACCTGAACTCATCCTTTGACAACAAACGTCACAAAATTTATTTGTTAGCATTTTAATCATTAGCTGAATCTAAGTGGCATTACTGAGGGAGAAAGACCCACAAAGACCCCCCAATACCTAAAGAAAGGGAGGGGTCCCAATAGCAGAGATAGAAGAAGAGACACAAAGACAGTTTATCTAGTTCATACTTAGGTTTAGAATATTCTTCCTTCACAATCTTTATACATCAGGAAAAGAGCTTAGCATATTTCTCTTCACTCTCTTCATGTCTCATTTTATATACATTCTTTGGGTACTCTGTTGGTTCCTTTTGCATTTATTGACAGTTTTTTGGAGCTTGGTACCATGTGCCTGGGAAAATTCACCTACCGGGTAGCACTAGATAGAGTGCTGGACCTGAAGTCAGGAAGAAAGGATCTCCAATCTGCCTTCAAACACTGTGTGACCCAAGGCAACTCACTGAACCGTTGTCTGCCTCAGTTTCCTCAACTATAAAATGGGGAGATTAATGGCACCTATCTCTTAAGGTAATAAAGATAAAATGAATTAATATTTGTAAAGCAGTTTGCAAACCTTCAGAGCTACACAAATGCCAGCTATTTGAATGCTATTACAATTTTTTTCCCCTATTATTATAAGTTTACTGATGACTCATCAATAAACTTATGGTAATAGGGGGAAAAAAACTGTAATAGTATGGGATGGTTACTTTGATTAACTGCTACAGGCTCTAATCATTACTATCATTCAGACAACCACTAAATATATATTGTCATACTCTTGCCTTTGATACAAGTTATGTAAGCAGGGGGAAGTTATAACCTCTATGACTCTCAGTGTCATCATCTATAAAATGGGTCTAATATTTTTTGACCTACTTTTTCACAAGTCTGTTTTGGAGAAAGAACTTTATAAGCCTAATAGTTCTATGTAAATGTGAGTTGTGATGACAGAGATAAAAATGGTCCTGATGCTACTGATGTGGCCGGCATTGTTAATGTCAATTGTTAATGGGATTACTTATCCCACCTCGATTTTTTTTTTTTTTTGCATTTTTATTGTCTCCTTGGTCAGGTTGTTAAATCATCAAGGAAAGAGATGTTTCCTATTTCTTTTGTAACTTTAAGTACTGGTACATGTAACACTTATATGCACCCAAGAACACACAACAGGTGTGTCAGCCCTTGTGATGTCAGCCCTTTACTCTTCCTTATGTTTTATTTGTGATACAACTGTTTCTGAATTTAGTCTGTCTGCTGTTGATTTTTGGGAATGATGTTTGGTCATTCATTGTGTCTACATGAACACAAAATGAAGTAGAGAATGAAAGTACAAGATTATCGTGATTAGAGCAGATGCTTTCATTTGGAAGATTAACATATTTTTGAGGGGGAAATGTGGTTGAAATCATATATATATATATATATATGTATACACACATATTTGTTACAATTCTCCATTTCAATTTTCTCTCAAAGACAATACCACAGATCACATGGGAATGGATCTATCTACTATGGATGTATGTAACTATCACACCATCTATCTATGTTATCTATTGATAAACCCAAGCAAAGGATTCATACCTGGGATTAAATTTGCCACCATTGGCTGATGAATCTCCAACAAGAATCATAGCTCCATTTAGCTGTTCATGGCAATAGTCTTTTCTATTGGTAATTGCAACAAAATTCACAGCATATGATGAACCCAAGTCTACCATCCACCAGGGTTCATATTCAGATAATGTCTGAATATAAGATCCTTCAGTGAAGTCACCTGCCAAGGAGCCATCAATGGCTCTCTCGGGAGATCCGAAGAGACTACTGGTACTCGACTGAAAAACATTCATTCCTTGTGATAGCAGTGGAGCTGAAATGATGAGATAGGTAATGGTAGAAATGAGTTAATTTAGAAAATCTAATTTGATCAACAATAAGATTAATAGAAAACAAAGAGAACAAAGTCAAATCATCAAAATCAGAAATGAGAAGGGAAGGATCATGAGTATAAATAAATTTGTCTTAGATTGTTATCTGTAATAACCCCACCCTAGGAGAGTTGGTCGGTTCTCTAAAGGATTGTCCTGTGCTATACATAGGGAAATGTGGCTCATGATTGCCTGAGAGGCCTCTAGGCTCGTGGATTCAGTGTACAGCAAAGGGCAGGGAGAGACTTTGAAGAGAGAATTGGAAAAGCAGGAGATGAGGTTATGAGATCAGGCTAGGGAGAAGGTGGGAACTTTTGAATAGCTAATGGGAATCCCCAAAACCACAAGTATGTATATGTACATGGAAAGACTCCCTCTCTCCTCCCCAACATGTCCCTTCATTCTCAGCACTGGAACCCCAGAAATTGAGTGAAGATGAAATGGTTCTTTTCTTGAGTAAACTGGAATTTTATCTTGCTCTTGAGTTGAAGAATTTATTTACTCTTGTGTGTTCTATCCTCTGCCCTAAAATGTATCTGCTCTACAGCTTGCTTGGAAAAATATGTTTGCTTGCTAGACATGACAGGCTTTTGTATAATAAGTTTTCAGTGAAAGGGAAGATAAGCTGTCTGTCTGAGAGTATAAGCTAATAGCTACCCTCTCCTTAAAAGTGACCTTGGAAAGTGGATTTTATTATGAACCTATAAATACAGCATCATGTTCCTAGACTATAAGTATCGGATGTGTAGTAAATATATCCTTAGACACAGAAGAGTGGAAGAATGAGTACCCAGATGCTTGCACCCTTACTGTGCTCAAAAGTTGAAATTGCAGTCTTCCTTGTGGAATGGGACATTCTGGACTAGCTCATATCTATCTAAGCAAATATCTGCAACACAGGTCACTCCAGGGTCCTTATGGCCTGAGTATAATTCCATTGTATATACTTACTAATAATTTGAGAGGGCTGAAAGAAATAGATTGTCTACAAATGAATAAAATACCCAAATTAACAAAATAAAGAGTGGACAATTTAACTAGATCAATCTCAGAAGAAGTCAGACAGGTAACTGCAGGCAACTCCTATACCCTATAGACTATTTCAAAACATTGAGAGATAGTGATGGTCCTTCTGCAAAGCATATATGGTATTGGTCCTTTATTTGAATGGAGACAAAACTGAGAAAGAAAGTTATAGAAAAATATATTAACATGTTTTGTTTTTCAGATGGTTATTTGTATTAATACATTACATTAATGATCATTGACTTTAAAAATATTAATACAATTATAGCAGGGTATTGATCTGTTATGATTAAGTAAGGTATTTACTTAGAATGCAAGGATGCTTTAATGTCAGGAAAACAATCAATATAATAAATTATAGCAACAGAAAAAAAAGGAAGACTACATGATCATACCATTGAATGTAGGGAAAGCCTCTGATAATATATAGTATTCATTTGTGTTATTACTAAAATATAGAAATATGTTTTACTATGATTAAAAAGCATATATATTCAAAACCAAGAACTAATACTATATATGATGGAGAAACATTAAGAGGACTAGAATATTTAAAAAGTATGAAACAGTGATATACTTTCTCCACTAAAATTGATAAAATTTTTGAAAGTCACTAATAGCATTAAGGCATGAAAGAGAAATTTAAGGAATAAGCATGTCAATGAAGGAGTGAAAAAAAATTTATATTTGTAGAGAATTTAATGAACAATCTTAAGGTTCATATATGTAATATATTATTTTATTTGATCCTTACAACAACTCTTTGAGGTAGGTGCTATTATTAATCTCCTTTTTCAGATGAGGAAACTGAGACAGATTAAGTAATTTAAGGTTACTTTAGCCCCGTAGGGGTCACACAGCTAATAAGTGGTTGAGGCAAGATTTGAACTGACCAGTACTCTATTCCACCTAGATATTCCACCTAGATATAATGGGAGTAATTATATACCTAGAACACCTAAGATGGTCAACGGCCACAGCAAAGCTAATAGTAGTAATAAAGGACTTTGGTGAAGTAATAGATATAAGATAAACCCACAGAAAGAATCTGTATTTTCATGTACTACTAACAAGAACCAAGGAAAACTAGTAAAGAAAAATGTCATTCATAATAATATCGAAACATATCAGCTGTTTGGATGGACGCTAACTCATCGAAGTATACAAGAGACCTTTAAAAAGACTGTTTCAAAGTGATTTTTGATAAACATCAAGGAAGAGCTGAACAAATGGAAGGTCATTGTTCTTGGTTAGTTTGAGCTAAGCAAACAAAGTGAAATATGAATACTGCTCCAAATCATTTATAGATTTAATGCAATCCCAATCAAAATATAGAGAGATAATATGTGATAGTAGACAGAAGGCTCTTGCTAGAGTCAGAACAACATGGGTTCAAGTCTTGCCTCTGATACCTGAGCTACCCTGGGCAAGTAATTGTATATTTCTTTCAATTTGTCTTGGCAGAAAAAAAAATAATCTAGAAGGTAATAGTCTGGGAAATATATACTTCTTTCTCTCAAATTTTCATTTGAAAAGTCCACATATTTTTTCATGAAATGCGTGTGTGTGTGTGTGTGAATTTTGAAATCATAGTATGAGAATAAGATAGATTGGCAAATAATGAAGAGAGCTGCACCAGTATTTTTAGAGCTTAATATTAACTAAGCTTAATACAGGTCTTCCTTTTAGCAAGACAATTAAGTGTGAGACCTGGCTGACAGGGAACTATCAACCATAATAAAATTACTTGATTGGAAGAAGGGAAAGTTTAGGATTTCTTAGACAAGGCTGTATGGAAATAAAGACTCCAATCCCTGACTTAGTTTCTTTTTTTTTTTTGGAGGGGGGAAGGCAGGGCATTTGGGGTTAAGTGACTTGTCCAAGGTCACATGGCTAATAAGTCTGTCAAGTGTCTGAGGTCGGATTTGAATTCAGGTCCTCCTGACTCCAAGGCCAGTGCTCTATTCACTGTGCCACCTAGCCACCCCCCTGACTTAGTTTCAACAATGGACGTTGGGAATGGACATTGGGAATACAGTATCTTGAGAAACCTGACTAGGAAATAAAAAAATAGAAGAGGACAAAAAAGAATGTGAGAAAAATATTTAACATAGTGGGAGCTATGGAAATAAGAGAAAAGCATAAGAACTATATGGGAAGAAAGAAAAAGCCAAAGGTCATGAAGAGAAGAGGGGAAATTTAAGTCAAGTAAATGGAAAGTAGGAAGAGAAGCTTCATAGGGCATCAGTTTTCATTGAATTTGTTATTAATAACTTTGCCTTGGACTTTGAATAATTTTTTGGAAAACCTTTCCAAGTAACATTTAGTTAATGGTTTGTTGAAAATATACTCACCACAAGGTCTGACTTTTTTTTACCAACAGATCTTGTTAAGGTACCATTGCCAAAAGGGGTTGATGTATCTTTGTTAGACGTGGGTGGCAACTTATGAGGGCTATTAGGATATGATGGCTGAATAGCAGATAACGGCTTTGTCATTTTGGTAAAGACTTGCACTTCACAAAAGATTAGTAACTTTCCTCTTCCTGGAATAGTGATGGTCACATATCTTCCCTTCAAAGACCTACAAGTCGAAAGATTCTGTCTTGCCAGGACCCAAGGAAAGAATTGTAGCACATCTGCATAGCAAAGAGATTGTTATTTGTGAAACTACTTGTGTAGAGAATTAAAATAGGTTGAGCAGGAGCTAAGTGGGAAATGATGTATACCTCCTCCTCCCACCCCCAATCCCATCTGAAAGCAATTCTTGAAGCCAATATTGCTATTTTTTTCTTTTTTAAAAAAGATTACCTGAGAATTAAAAAAAGTCTAACTTCACAGCTTTGTTATCAATAAGGTCAATTATTAGAGAATGATTTCATGAAAATTTGTCCCCAGGTGTCAGAAATGGCATCAGCATCCTACTTGTGTTTCAAGCACAGAAAAATTGAGAGTGACCTTTGATTCTTCTTACTCTTTCTCTTTTCTACCCAGACCTTGTTTCAGCCTACCTAAATCACCAAATAATCCCCATTCTTTTGCAGCATTTCTCTGGTCTGATCTTTTTTTTCCCCCCAGGGGGAAAGGCAGGACAATCGGAGTTAAGTGACTTACCCAAGGTCACATGGCTAGAAAGTGTTAAGTGTCTGAGGCTGGATTTGAAGTCAGGTCCTCCTGAATCTAGGCCCAGAAGTCTATCCACTGAACCCCCAAAGGAGGGAGAAATGCAGGTTCTCTTGTTAGCCTAGAAAGAGTCCCTTCTCACCTGTTAACTTCTTGGGCCACTTAATGCTAATTCTGAAACTCTACCTCTTTACCCTAAGATAGGTTTAGAATGTCCACATATAAGACTTATGTATATTTATGTATAGGGATGATATGCTGGTTGCTTATGTCCTCAGTTCAATGTATACTGGTACAGAGGAAGCAATTATGGGAGGTATAAAATCAGATTACTATTAGTACAGCTTATGTGAATTATGGGCATAGCTGAGCTTGGTCACCAGTTTTTATAGCTGAAGGACATTGCCTGGGGAAGAGGGGCCAGGTGATCATCCTACCAATGAGCTGCTCAGAACCTTATCTTTTGCTTTTTTTGTATTTACCAGAATGTCTTATAAGACACACTCTAGACACTTACTTGCTCAATACCACTTGAGAAGCTGAATGAATGAACAGCTATTGCTCAGCCAGGAAACTGATGAGGCAACACGAGGGATTGTTAATCGCATGGGAAAAGGGAGGTAAAGCAACTTCTATTGGAGATTTTTAGAAAAAAATTTGGGGACAAATGCACTTGACAAGTCAGCTCTTAACCAACCGCCATTTAAAGGTGATTTGAACATTTGATTTGGTTACATGGAGAAAATAAAGGAGCAAAACCTGGGATTACCATGCTAAAACCAGCTTCGATTATTTAATTTCACAAACAATGGAGAATTTTAACAGGGTTGTCCTTGGGCTTGAGATAGCCAGGAAACTGAAGAAAAAAGGATGGCATAATTAATTTTTACAGATTATTGCCTCATCTCCAGTGGTTGTGTGTAATTAAAACCTCAAGTCCCATGGAAGTGAACAGTAATAACTAAATCCTTTACTTTCTCATCACCTTTCAGAGTTCATAGCTTGGATTCATACCTAGGATTTGCCTTGCCACCATGATCAGATGAGTCTCCAACCAGAATTGCAGCTCCATTTATCTGCTGATGACAACGATCTCTTCGGTTGATGATTGACACAGATTCCACAGATTGTATGGATCCCAAATCTATCATCCACCAGGGATCAGTTTCTTGGTGCGTTTGAATGCAAGAGCCTCTACCAAAGTCAGTTTCTAAAGAATCATCCACAGCTTTTTCAGGAGATCCAGAGGGATTAAAGATGCTGGATTGAGAGACTGGTTTTTGCTTTAATGATATTTGAGCTGAAAACGAGATAGGTAATGTCAGAATGAGTCAGTTGCCAAATGAGTTAGGGAGGTCAGCTCTTTTACACAAGGGAGTAAGAATGATTCACTTCTTAAGTAAGTGACTTACAAACTAACCTTAAGCAACAACTCTGTTGGTGACTGACGCAAATTTCACACTTTGTGTCCAATTTAAATCCATCGTCCACCAAAATTCAATAAAAAATACTGTTCTAAAGACTTGGACTCCACACTAGAATGGTTACTCTTTACATGTCTTTCCATAGTTACAAGACCATTTCTGAGACTTTATCCATTAAATTGGCTAATAGATCTGCTACAATCACACAAAACTCTTAATGTTGTCTTGCATTCCTCTCCTCAACAACTTCCACTATTTTCCTTTCTATTTGTAAACTTGGTAGCAGCAAAGTGCACATAGAAAATTGTATCTAAGCAGTTTACCCAAAGGAACCTGACAGGGAGCCTCATGTGGAGCTTCCTAGTTTGTCCAGAGAGGGAAAATTGTTTCTAGAAGACTTTATAGCAAAATGTGCGGATGGTTTTAATTTTAATATCCGTTTCCTAAAACTAAGTTTACTGTGAATTGTAAATTGTACGAAATAAACTTATTTTCCCTTAAAAAATAAGCAAAGGGAATGACACAATGATTGGAATAATAGCATAAATGGGCACATTCATGTTGTTGGCCAGTCAACCCATCAGTAAGTATTTATGCATTAAGCTCCTACTGTGGGCCAGACCCAGTCTCTGTACTGCAGATACACAGACATTATGTTCTCTCTGGGGAGATAAGCTACACAGAAATAAATACAAGCAAAGCATGTAAAAAATACAATGTAAAGTTGACAAGAAAGTCAGTTGATATTTTGAAGTTTCCCTCAATTTAAAACAGTCTAAAAGATTAAAACAGGCTTAATATTTTAAGTGGAAGAAGAGATTGGAAATGAAGTCTTGGGTGTACTCTCCCATCAGGCAAAGTGAGCAACATCCACTTTTGTACACTTACATGTACCGGAAATCAGCGAAGAAGCAGAGATAATTCATAGCTTTGGTAAAGTAGTAGCATACCTCCACCAATACGATCAATCATTTTTATGTTGAGATCTAATTTGTGATTGCCTTCGTATAAGGGCTACCTCCTAAGAAAATATCTCTACCAATTTACAGAAGAACCTGCTCTGCAACTTGCAGTCTTAGAGAGCTACTTATGGCATTGAAAAATTAAGTGACTTGTCCAGGGTCATAGTGACAGTATGGGTCAGAGGCAGGACTTGAACCCAGGTCTTCTTGACTTTAAGGTTGCTTTTCTGTCCATTCTGCCATGCTGCTTCTCTGATTTTTTAGAGTCATAAGAAAACAGGCAACTAGATGGTTCAATGGACTGAAAAACAACAATAACATAAAAAAAAGCAATAGGAAATAATTGGAAGATAAAGCTCATTAAAATAACTAAAAACACTTAACGTATCTGGTAGTCAATCTCCACAATATACTCATACACATAAATATACAAATACACAAATAAAGGCAGGCTTAAATAATTGGAGGGATATTCACTGGCCTCAGGTAGGCCATACAAATATATTAAAAATGATTATATTCCTTAAATTAATTCCCTGACTTGTCACCATACCAACCAAACTACTAAGAAGTTATGCTGCAGAGTTAGATGAAATAATTATAAAAAGCTTCTGGAGAAACAAATGGTCTAGGATGTGAAAAAAAAAGTAATTTTAAAAGCATGAATGAAAGGAGAAACAATAAGCCTCAAAACTATATTATAAAGCAGTAATCTTCAGAACTTCTTGGTATTGACTTAAAAAAATAAAATGGAGAAGAGTAGAATAAACTAGATAACCAAGAAGCACAGAGACTAAAACTCAATTACCAAGGGTTCCATAACCTCAAGAATATAAACTATTTGGGGAAAGACTTCCTATTCCATAAGAACTGCTAAGGAAACTGGAAAGCCGTTTGCAAACAATATTTGTAGACTAGCATCTTATACCATTTTGTTGTTCAGTTGTTTTCAGTTGTGTCCAGCTCTTCATGACTCGATTTCGGGTTTTCTTGGCAAAGATACTGGAGTGGTTTGCCATTTTCTTCTCCAGCTCGTTTTACAATGAAGAAACTGAAACGAATGGTGTTAGGTGACTTGCCCAGGGTCACACAGCTAGGAAATGTTTTGAGGCCAGATTTGAACTCAGGAAGATGAGCTTTCCTGACTCCAGGCCTGGCACTTTATCATTGTATCACATATCTTTTATAATGATTTGATATCTAGTAGGGAATTAATACCATTATACAAAATACAGAGCCATTCCTTAAAAAATAAGTCGTCTAAGGATATGAATAAACAGTTCTCAAAAAAGTTGTAAATGGGGGTGGCTAGGTGGCTCAGTGAATAGAGCACTGGCCCTGGAGTCAGAAGGACCTGAGTTCAAATACAGTTTCAGATACTTAACACTTACTAGCCATGTGGCCTTGGGCAAGTCACTTAACCCCAGTTGCCCTGCCTTTCCCCCTCCAAAAGAGAAAAAAAAAACCAAAAAAAGTTGTAAACTATTAACAATCACAAGAAACATTGTTCCAAAACACTAATAGCAAGAAAAATGCCAATGCAAATTGTCCTGAAATTTCATCTAATACCTAGAAAATTGGCTAAGAGGACAAGAGGTAGAAATAATCAACGTTGGAGAGTCTGAGGGGAAGGAAAGCACTGGCATCCTGACCCTGGTTTTAGTGGAGCTTCTTAGGGGCCAGGTAAGCTGGAACTGCTGTGAATTTGTAGAGGGATTTTCTTCATCAACAATTTTCCACGATAACTGGAATAACAATTGGATCAGATGTAAAACAGCGATAGCATTTAGGAACTTATTTTGCTTTTGCTCCACCATCTTGGCTTCACCCCCATGGACGTGTTGCTGTTTCATTACTCCTGGGCTTATGAGTGGGATCAATGGATTTCTTTGTTCATGACCTAGAGTTTTTAAAGTAAATTCTCAGAGTGGGTAACATCTGGCGTTTACACAGCTCTTCAGGGTTTACAAAACACTCTACATAGATATTTTCTCTCATTTGTGTCTTACGGCAATGCTGAGAAGTAAGTGCTGTTTGTCTCCTTTTGCTGAAGTTTATGCTTCTCATTTATTTTTCTTGTTTTTGTTGTGGTTATACTGTTGTTGGAGCTGAAGAAGGATCCAACTCCTCTGGAAACTGATTTGAAATTATGTTGACAAAATAATTAAAATGTTCATATCCTTTGACCTAGAAGTCCTATTCCTAGCCATATACTCCAAGGAAATTGATGACAGCTAACTATTGTCTTTATACACTAAGATATACATAGCAGAACCCTTTGTATTAGCAAAGAACCAGAAATGAAATAGGCAACAGCTGATTGGAGAGTTACTAAATTCTGACGTATGCATGTAATTTAATCTCATGGCACGTTAAGAATGAACATATATGAAGAATACAGACTCAAAGGTAACTTATTGAATTATATAAGGACACTTACATAACTGAGTGAAGAACCAGAAAAACAGTATACACAATGACTACAATAATATAAAGTATGATAAAGAACCAACAACAACAACAAAAATCAATACTGTGCAATTATAATGACCAAAGTCGGCCCCAAAGAAGAGAAGAGGAAGTACACCTCCTCCTTTCACTGGAGATGAAGGGGACTCTGAGTGTCGCTTGAGCCATCAGGAAAGGCCTGGTTGATGTGTTGATTGGTTATGTTGAATTATTTTTCTTCAATCTTTGTTACAAGGAAAGGTTTGCTGAGTAGGGTTCCAACCAGAAATTAACATAAAAGTACAAGTTATCAATAAAACTAAAACTAAAACAAAGAAAAGATTTGAAGAAGGAGCACAAATGTTATATACAGATTAACTTTTAGGGATCCTGGGAGAGAAGATTTTGAGTGAATCACTTACTTTGGATTGAAATTGCCACCTCGATGAGGTGAATTTCCAACTAGAATCAGAGCTCCTTTGACTTGTTCTTGGCAACGATCATCTCATTTGGTCAATGACACAAGGAGAATAGAATATGTTGAACCCAGATCTACCATCCACCAAGGATTAGTCTTTTGGAGTGTCTGAATGCAAGAACTTTTGCCAAAGTCACTTGGGAAAGACATATCCAGTGCTCTTTCAGGAGATGCAGAGAGATAGGACACACTGGATTGGGAGGCTGACTTTCCTCTTGACAGTAGTGTAACTGAAATGAAAAGATTTGTAATGTCAGTAGATAGTCACCAAGTGAGAAGTGGAAATTCTCTTTAGTAGAATGAGCCATTATTTTATACATGTAAGATAGTCTCAATTCTTAAATAATTGGTTTATGAAATAAATACATCAATCACTGCCTTGGTCACCATGTCACTTTCACCTACTAGAATGCAAATGACTACTCAGTGAGTTACCCCTTCCCCATACTCCCAGAATTCTTATTTTTGCCAGTAAATAAAATACTGCACTACTAAAAACAAAACCAAAAAAATCTAGCAATGGCTGTCTCAGTTCCTCTAAATCTTTAATTTTATAGGTAATGATTTGATCTTTATGTCAATTAATATTTTAAAGTTCTTTTTAACTTTATATTAAAGGCAGCATTGTTTAGTGGCAAGAGAGTAGTCCTCAAAGTCAAGAAGACTTGAGTTCAAGTCTCCTCTGCTACACACACACACACACACACACACTCACACCCACACCCTCCCCTCCCACAAACACACACACACACACATCCACACTCACACCCACACCCACACCCACACCCTCCCCTCCCACAAACACACACACACACACACACACACACGATATACACATACAATACACATACACACAGACTAGGTGACTGGAGATGGAGTGGAATGCAGTGGCTGACCTCAGCATCTTCAATGTCTGACCAAGCTCTAAGTACTCCACAGTACCTGTTTGGGCTGCCTTTGTATGTACTGGAACAAACTGTTCTCATCTGTCCACCCTGCAAGGGGAAGTCTTCACACACTTGGGGTAGACAGGTTTTAGGTCTCTGGTTACTCTCAACCTTGTTTAATCTTGTCTGCTGAGACAGTGTGGGCACTGAACACGTTCCAGTTTCTTGGAGTCACAGGTGAGAATTGGGTGCGAGGTGGACCCCAAAGGTAAATGAGCAGTTCTGAAAAGGGCTCAGCAAGCCCTCACAACCAGAGGTGCTTGGTCCTCCCTGAACACCCCATACACCCCACTTCTGTGATACATATATATTATTGGCATATATTCTAGCATGAGATTTTGTGTGTTGTTGCTACATATGCTTTGTTGGTATGTGTAATGATTTGCAATATTATGGATGTATCGTTATATGCACATTGCTATGTTTTTGCTCATGATATATATTTGGTTATAATATGTAATTCTGTGGCTTGTGCTGTGTCATATACAGCATACATTCCATGAGACTTGTATTCTTGAGCTCATATATATATTATGCTGTCGCATATGTTGTAATATCTGCCATTTATTACTTTGTTGTATGAACTATGGCTAGCTGTATGCCATTCTAATGTGCACTGCATAGAGGCAGCATGGGATAGTAAACGGAGGGCTGACCTTGGATCAAGAAAGTTTGGGTTCAAATTCAGACTTCAGTGCTTCCTGGCTGTGTGACACTGAGGAAGTCACTTAAGAGATGCAGAGAAGGTGCTAGTCCACATTGTTGGAGGACTTCCTGCCTGAGAGCTCTCTACACCGATGAAACCACAAGTATGGTGCTTTCTACCATGGTTACAATAAGAGTAATGAAAGGAAATCCAGGAAGGAGGAGAGGGAAAGATCACATAGGAAGCCCTTGGGTGAAGATTAAAAGAGACAGCAATAGAAGTAATTTTGTCATTGAAGTGGCAGAAAAAAAGAAAAAATGAGATCAAGATATAAAGAACAATCCTTGTAGGGAGACAAGATAAAACAGAGGAGAATTTCAATTATCCATATATTTTAATGGGGATTCTCTCTCTGCCGAGAACTGCTAATAATTTCTTTTTTGGCTAGGTAATTGAGGTTAAGTAACTTGCGCAGGGTCACAAAGCTAGTAAGTGTCATGTGTCTGAGACCACATTTGAACTCGGGTCCTCCTGATTCCAGGGTCAGTGCTCTATTCACTGCACCACCTAGCTGTTCCCACTGCCAATAATGAACATTGCATCCTTCAAAATGTAAAATAAGAAATGAGGAAATCCTATTATATGAAATGATTCTCATCCACAGGGAGAGATTTGTTACAGACATGAAAACAACGGGAAACTTTGGGAGGAAGAGATCGTTTCATATTAGAAGGTACATGTTATGAAAGGCAGGCGGGGAAGCGGCTATCTTCCCTTCTGCTTGTGTTTGTACTACAGAACTTAGCTCAGTGCCTGTGTAAGAGCTTAATAAATGTTTGTAGGTGGACACTAAGGAGATTTCAGAGTTCACAGGAAGGACAGCTAGGATCCCACGGCCTAAGATTCTTCAGGGGAAGTCAGTCTTGAAAGGTGTGGAAAGATTTCATTCAATTAATGAATCAACAAGCACTTACTATGTATCTAAAATAAAGGAGGAAAGTTCTGATGGGAAGGGAAAAAGGCAGGTGCTTAAATGATATGGTTGCAGAGGGAACCAACTGAACAAATTTGGGGTTAAAAAGTACAGAAAATAGGAGCAAAGTCAGGTAACAAGATAAATAAAAGTGCCTAGCCTGGTGCCATAAGAATGACATGAAAAGAGTTCACAATAAATGGGTTAATGAGAAAAACTAAGGCCATCAAAATGATTTTTTTTAAGGCTATGGAGGGGAGTGGGGAAGAGAAGAGAACCAAAGAAAGGATAATATTGTTGTTTGGGGGAGACAGAATGATGGTAACTAAAATCAGGCAGGGAAACTTAACTCTTCTATTTTGCAGGTTTTCTTTCATTACGAGTTTGGCTTTTGAACATGAAAGCAAAGAACAAAATTAGACAATAAGGAATTTATCCCCAGTTAAGAAAGGAATTACTAAAGGAACACCTATTTACCTTTGATTAATTCAAGTAACTTTTCCAGATGAACTATATCCTTCAGAACTGAAAGAATTGGATCATGTGATCACTGAGCCCTTGGTAGTGCTATTTGAAAAAACTGTGGTGAATAGGAGAGAAAGTACTAAGGATTGAAGAAAAATAAAGATTTTTCAGATTTTTCCAAAAAGGGAAGAGGATAATGCCTGAAAGTGGTAGGTCAATAAATGGTTTCAGTTGCTGGCAAAATTCTTAACTATATTATTAAGTGATGGCTAGCAAATATCTTGAAAAGGCAGCAGTAATCTCAAAAAAACCCCAAACTTGTTTAAGTAAGAACAAGTCATGCTAGAGTAACACCATTTTCTTTTTTTGATAGGGGACATGACAGAAATTCCCTGACATGTGAGGCTAGTTTTCTCCTGAAAAGCCAACGAAACCCTCTTCAAGACTTAACTGGCCTAGGGAACTAAGGTTTGAAATGTTGATATTGCCAATCACCTATGCATGAAAAGTCCTCTGCACAAGGAGCCTAAGTTCTTCAGTCCTGATGATATCTGGATGTTGTGTGAGTCTACACATTCTTCTGATCAGGCTGACACTGTGGCAAATTCAGAGGTGAGGGAAACTGCACCCAAATGAATCAATATTGTGTCTTTGTTGAATATGCTTTCTACAATGTTGTTAAGAAAACATTTTTACTAGATGCTATGTAGACTACGAGTGTCTTATTTCATTCTGATCCTAATCATGAACTGCTGGAGTAACTTGAAGCAGGCTTATCCCATACTGTTGTACATATAAATTATCTACATTTCACATGTAGGTGGACAAGTCCATCTGAAAGAAACCAGATTTTGGTACAGAAGGATGCTGTAAGGTTTTTACCATTCCATTCTACCAAGACATATAGAGAACTGACATAATGAGACCTGGAATATTTCTTTTTGAGGGTTAGTTGTGTTTTAGGGTTGTTCTGGAGTCACCTCCCACCAGCTTGCTGGAAACAATTGTCGGTGGGAACATTTATCCTTTGGAAATCAGAAAATGTTATAAAACCAGGGTTATATTTATTGTTTTGTCAATTGTCTAGACTTGAGAAAACGATGGAGAAAATATTAATAACGTAAATTAAACTTAAAAATCTGTTGTAAATTTTTTTAAAAGAGTCATTTATTAAGCATCTACCAGCATGTCATTGGGAGTATCCTAACTGGTGATGCCCAAATGTCACTGCCCTCAGAATCAGAAAGCCCAGAGTTTAAGTACCACCTCTGATAAGTGATGACTCTGTGATCCTGGACCATTCACATTGTGTCACTTTCAGTGTCCTGGTCAAATCTATTGCACAGCAAGCAATGATATGCATTAGTAGAGATGTTTCCTTCTCTGGAAGTTTCAATACCAACAGAATCACAGGACCAGTCTGGCAAAAATGTCCCATTGGTATATGATTAAGGTAATGTAACTAGGCATTTTGAGCCTCAACCTTATTCTAAACTTTGGCATCAAGTTGCATTGCCCAGTTAAAAATCCCTTGGACTGAAAACTTTTTAACATTGTGGGGCTAGACTGAACTGGAATAAGAATGGAGCCAGGACTCATGAGTTGGCCAAAAATGAAGGCTTCTTGGACGTAGATACCAAAATTCCCATCTGCCTGAGGGCAAGGTAATAAAGATGAATAGGAATTGAGTATCTTTGGTTCAGTGATATAAAAAAACATAAAGAAGAATGATTAACAGAAAAAAAATAATGGAAGGAGGGAAGAAGAAGTGATGAAGGAGAAAGAAAGCTGGAAGGCAGAGCAAGGCAGGTTAGAAGGGACAAAAATCAAAGAGATGAAAAAAAATCAAAGAGATGATTTTCTGATAGGAAAATGACCAATATTAGGAAAATATAGATTTTTATACCATGTTTTATGAATATTTCCTCGAACCATTAAAGATTCACAAGAAAAACTTTGCAATACCAGTGACCCAATTTCCATAAGTAAATCTACTCAATAGGGTGTCATTTGGGAAATAGTACTCACAGTATATTGTTGGAGAGCCAATAGGCATGTTAGGGGTGTCCATTGGAGTGCCCACATGAAACCTCACACCTGAGTCTTGTTCCCAAGGCTCTCAAATAGTAGGGTCATGACCTTTGATTGCTTTCCCAAAGACTTGTACTTCACACATAGTTAAGAGCTTTCCTCTGCCAGGAATGGTGACAATCACATATCTTCCTTTCAATGACCCACATGAGAAAGACTTGGTTTCTCCAGGCCCCATGGCAGGAACCCTAGCACATCTGAATGGGAAAAATATTTTTATTTGTGAAGTTATTGCAATGAAAGAAAGCAGAATATACAGGGGATCACAAGAAGAAGAGACCTCTATAAATAGTAACCACTCATTCATTTTAATGGGATTTCTTTGGCTAAGATTTCTGCTTTATTTATCTCCTGGAAATACTAAAAAGAATTTATTTTAGTAAGGTCAGTTATTGAACAGTGATACAATGAACAATCTGTCCTCCTCCCTGATTATGGTACGTTCCCCAACATGCACAAGTAATTGAGATGGACCCAGGACTTGAAAAATGCCCTCCTTCTATGTGATGCTTCATTCTCCCAATTGTCTCTTTATCTCTGGGTTTTATACTATCTATTCTCTCAAGATGTTGCATATGCCTTCAATGCTGTCCCTCTCTGTATTTCTCTCTTCTTTTGCATTCTGACAAATCTCAACTTTGAAAATTGTATTTACAAAAGAATTAGCTTAAAGGTCATTTTGTCTAATGAAGTATTCCCTAATTTCTCCAGCTGGAACTGATTTTTCATAAGACTGAAGATTTAGAGCTAAAAGGGATCCCCAAAACCCTCAAATCAACCCCCCACACAGAGGGACACTGAGAGAATGATGTCAAAGTTCACAGAGCCAGTTAACTCTCCTGGTGCCTTTTTTATACTTCTCTTACACAATGACAATACTGTTTTGTATTATAGTTCTTGGTGTATTTGTCAGATATGTTACAGGACCAGAGATCCAGAACTAGAAGGAGTCTCAGAGGCTGACTAGTATAACCCCTTCATTTGATAAATGAAGAAACTGGAGCTGGGGTAGTATAAGGTACTGCTTTCCGTATTAGAGGGTAAACATGTTGACTGTGAGATTTTGTAGTCATGAAAGGTACTATGTTGGATTTTACTACCAGATGGCTCCCTAAGCCTAGGACAGTGCTTTATGTTTAAATATTTGTGGAATGAATAAATATATTCAAGTGGGGGAGGAAGGGAAAAGAAACATATCCTGAAGTAATCACAAATTTAATATCAATGGTATCATACTTACATTAAGTTTATTGTCTTGGATTCATGGAATGTGGAGAATTTGGAAAAACATAACTTTGTACTCCAAATATTTGGTATGTGATGAAAAGGATTAGATACTTGATTTATATAGTTGATTGATTCAATTCTTCATTCCAGTTGTTACATTAAAACCTAAGGTTTCTTGGTATTTAAAAGTGGTTAGTAAATCATTTACCTGGGATTCAACCCGCCATCCAAATATTGGGAGTCTCCAACCAGGATCATGGCTCCATTCATCAGTTCAGAGCAACAATCTCTTCGGCTGGTGATTGACACAGATTCTATGGTGTGTACAGAACCCAGATCTACCATCCACCAGGGATCATTCTCTGGGTAAGTTTGCATACAAGAACCTTTGTTAAAGTCACTAAATAAAAACCCATCCACTGCTCTCTCAAGAGATCCTAAAGGACTTATGATGCTGGACTGGAAGGTTGGTTTCCCCCTTGATACCAATGGAGCTGAAAGGAAAGAAGAGATTGGCATTGGTGGTTGTGAACTATCTGTGATTCAATAAGAAGTATAGATTCTCTTGAGCATAACTAACGTGTTGCATCCTTCACACAAGGGGAAACAGTTTTACAAAATGTTTTCATGCTGTCTCAGCTAGTAGCTTTTATATTTGTCTAAACTGGAACTTGATAAAGATGTCCATCCCTTCTCTACTCCCATTAGAACCCTACCTTCCCTTGAGGACTCAGCTGCTCAGTATGTCCTTTTTTAAAGCATTCCTAGCTGCAAATCATCTTTCACTTCTTGAATGTCTCAGACCCCTTTTTGGGTGACTTGATGCATTTGTGATATATGCATAATAATAATTTTTGCTTTTGTCTCATTTCCCTTACTAGATTGTAAACTCTTTGAGGATAGGAAATATATTATTTTTTTCATTTGCATATCCCCAGAGCATAGAGATTTTGAAAAATTAGTCTAAATGATGTCATCAGAGAAATGTGTGATTAAAAAAAGGGGGGCTAGTCATATGGTGAGGGTAATGGAGGCCTGAGCATATCATTCACATCTTTGACACATTAGAAGATGAGGAAGTCTCATAAGATTAAGATTTAGAGTTGGAAATTTCCTTGAAGGTCCTCAAATCAATTCTTTACAAAGAAAGCCACAGAGAAGATAATGTCAAGGTTCATGTAACTCGTTAAGTGTCTGAGGTAGGGTTCAAACCCAGGCCTTCCTGATGCCAAATCCAATGTCCTCTTCTCCATACCATACCACCTCTGTTATATCATGCTGGCTCACAATGCATTGGATCTTCTGTGATGAGCTTACAGGATAACATGGAGATGAGTTGCATAGGAGAGGCAAGTATGAATAAATTGATTTGTATTGTTGGAGGGAGCCGCCCAGTCAATGACCTCATGGACCCATTAGAATATGTGAGTGTCCTCCAGTGGATAGTACCCTACACATTTATTATTCATGTCAAGTGCATGAAGGCAAAGGGCATGGATCAGAGAATGTCCAGGAAAGGTGAAAGACTTTCCCACAGTCAAGAAGACAGCAGGATGAAGGGCCCAGATTAAAATTTCAGTACACTGTTAAGCACATTCGACTGTTCTCTGAAAACATAAATCAATGTAGGGCTTGGCATAGTGCCCTCAGTTCTCCAGTTCATTTTGTAGGTGGCAAACTGGCCTATATGCCAATTGCAGTTCTTTGGGTTTCTTAAAACGTTAGAGTTTTGAATGTTGTGACAGAGTTGAAACAGGTTTTTTATGTGTGGAGAATGTTTACTGGAAGTCTGGAACGTGCTGTCAGGTTAGGCAGGGTAGACTGTGCACCTGGCTTCAATACCTGCTTGTACATTTCTGTCAGATGGAGATTGGCCAAGTCACAAGTCTGTCCATTTGCTACTTTGATTTAGTATAACTTTGTCACAACAGCTTCAGTTCAAGATTTCAAACTGAACTGTAAATTTGGGAGAATAACCAAATACGATGGTGAAATATCTTCTAAAATCCACATTTATCAGACGCTAATACATAATTACAAGTGATAAACCTCTCCTGAAGAATCAATAACAATGTCGGTGTAGTTCTTTATACATCTTGCTAGAGCAGGCTGACAGTACTCCTTGGAACCAATGATCTCCCTTCACAATTGTTATTCCTACTGCAAGCATTGAGTTCTCATCTTCCGAGGTAAAAGCCTCTTTGCTTTTGAATTTATATCTATATTGGGCATGTTCTTACATGGCTTAGGAAAAGTAGGGTAAACCATTTTTCCCATTTTGGTCTCCCTGAAAAGATATGAATTCTCTAGGCAAAATAAGATTCAATAGGTCTTCTTACCTCCTACCCCAGCCCCAACTATGAGGCCTTTGTTCTAGCATGGATGAAAGTTAATACATTGAAAATATGTTATATTTAAAGATAATATATTATTAAACACAAGACATATCATAAGAGGAAAAATGAAAGAGAGGGAGAAAGAGAGGGGGAAAGAGAGAGAAAAGAGAGGGAAAGAGAAAGAGATATGAGGATGATGATAATGATGTTTGATGATGATAGTGAGGGTGGGGGAACCATTTAGTACAATGAGAAGAGAAAACAGGAATAAGGGGAGGAAAAAAATCCAAGTGATGGAAGGCAGGGGAGTGTGAGTAAGGAGAAGAGAAGAAAAAATAAGAGAGGGGAAATTCATAACAAGATTCATATAGAAAAGTAGATGGGGAAGAAAATCAAAGAGCACTGTGGAAAAATGAATGAAATCAGACTAGCCTTACTAAATTTCAAAATGAGCTGCACAAAGTTAAGGATAACAGATTAACATAAAAGCAAAAAAGAGATAGTTGCTCAACTCTGCAGGTTTGAGGGGTCACATTGTGACCATGTCTCGACCTTCACACATTGTTAATCCACTCTTCCTTGGAAGAGTGGTTTCACTTATGTCAGTTTGATAGTGGTGACCTGTTCTTAGAGACTGATTCATAGCATCCTGAATTTTCTACAGCATTGCAGTATTAAATGTTCTGAAAGATCAAAACAAGTCAACCTTATATTTGGAGGTTAGAAGATGATATGGTTGGGAGAATGCCACAAGAGGGAAAGATGATTTTTATGGCCCCTTCTAAGCTTTTCCCTTTATTTATGAAGTTAATAACATTTTTTTTTTTATGTCATAGTCCCCCTTGGTAGTTTGGAGAGATTTATGGACACCTTCTCAAGACAATGCTTTTAAATGTCTAGAATAGAAGGTATAGTATTACAAAGGAGACCAATTATACTGAAATACAGTTATCAAAATATTATAAAAACAAGTTCACAGACCCCAAGTTAAGAACTCTGACTTTATACGAATTGCATTTTCAATCATGAATGTTTTACAGAAGGAATTATAGAGAATGTTACTTAAATTCCCCTTATTCAGAAAATGTACTCACCAGTTGAACCCATGGCATTACCAGCCTGGGATGATGAAGGGTGAGATTTAGGACTGAGTGACATGTGACCAGAAGGAAGAGAACCTGATGCTTTTCCAAATACTCGTACTTCACACAGAGTTATCATTTTTTCTCTTCCTGGGTTGAAAATACTAACATATCTTCCTTCAATCATCCCACATCTGAAAGCCTCTGATTTTTCATGGCTCAAGGAGCCTATGACTGCACATCTGAAGGCAAACCACATTTGCATTTGTAAGGATGTCTTGTGTTTATTGAAAACAGTTTACATAGAAATCAGTTGAAGATGTTTAGTTTCTGGTCCCACTTATTTTAGCATGGTTTCTCAGACCAACATTCAAGCCATTTATTTACTTGAAATAATAAAAACACTTGTCAAATGGATATGACAGAAAATTGTCCCCATTATTAGAAACAACAGTAGTATCTACCGTCTCCTAGGAATACATAAGTTCGCAGAAATATTTTACTTTCTCCCCTCCATTCTCACACTTAATTACCCTATCATTTTTTTTTGCTGTTACAGTCATTAAGTATTATTCATTTTTTCTCCGTGACATGTCTTGGGTTTAATATTTTATCTTTTGTCCAATACCTTGCATAGTGATATCGGATGAAGTAAAATGACACTATTCAGGAAGTAGATTTGGATTGACTAAAGAGACTCATTCATGTCCTGTGGGTCATGGATTAAAATAACAAGGCAGTCTGAAACCCAGGCATTCCAGTGCCTAGCATGCTCAATGGTAGAAACCATTACAGTCAAGACCCCCAAAGGGAATTATTATGAGAGATGAGGAAAACTTCTGTCTCCACTTCAACCCCCTGCTTGACCAAAGTATGACCTATGAACTTCAAAAAATTGGGGGATTTGGACTAATCACTAGCACCCTAAGAGTGTCCCTGGAACACTTAATGGCAATCTGCCTTGGGAGCTGAGAAAGTACTAGAAACACTAAGGACAGGCAGCTTCAGGACTCTACAGGGAACTCATTGGAAAGCTACATTACACCCTAAGGGGAACTTCATGAGCGCCCCATAAAGGAGAGAAAAGGGCTTCCAGTAACCAGGATTGGGAAGCCATCCCTTTGCTACATGTGCTTTCTAAGCCTGAGCCAACTTTCCCCTAGACTCTGTATGTATTTGTGGGAGTATACCCTCAAGTTCTAGCTATATTTTCTTAGTGAATACTTGTTTTCTTAAAAACTAAGTCTGACTGACTGATTCATATCAACTAATAATGAATGGAATGACATACCAATTATTCCTTTCAATACCTGAAAGTGATCCCTAGAACCTTGAGGTGTAAGTATAGCCAGAGATGCTAGGAGATCTAGCTGCACAGTGTTAATGGGGGTTGGAAGAGAGAGAGAGAGAGAGAGAGAGAGAGAGAGAGAGAGAGAGAGAGAGAGAGAGAGAGAGAGTCCAGAGCCTGTGTTACATAAATGCAACTCCAAAGGACTTTTTACAAAAATAAAAGAAAATATAAGTAAACGTAAATCTTTTTTTAAAAGCAACTTGTGATTGGCATAAGCCAAAATAATAAAACTTACAATACTACATAAATTTATAGATTTAATGCTAAACCCATGAAATCATGAAGGTAATACTTTGTGTAAGTAGAAAAAAAACCAATAACGAAATTCATTTGAAAGGGACAAGCAAGGCATTTGCAAGCAAGCCCTCAAATTACATGATAAGTAAATAATTATAAGAATAATTTGACACAGTCTAAAAATACTGAACAGCAGATCAGCAGAATGAACTTATTAAGTAAGAAATTGACAACTGAAAATAACATTCCAGTATTGGATAAAACCAAGGGCATAAATTACTAGATGAAGGACTCCCTACTTTGCAAGAACTGCTGGGAAAACTTGAAGGCAATTTGGCAGAAATTAGATTTAGATCCAGAGTTTACACATGCATCATAATAAAGTCCAAAGGCATACTTGACCTGCAAAATAAGAGGTCATACTATTAAAAAATTAAAGGAGAATGAGGGAGGATACTTTTTACATTGAGAGTTAAGGAGAGAATTAAGAGATTAATAATTTAAATAAGAGATGAAAAAGATAATTATGGTTACATAGAACTAAAACTTTTTGCATAAATAACATCTTTATCAATTATCTGAATGAAGTTATAGATAAAATGTTTATCAAATTGGCAAATGGCATGAAGAAGACATGGTTATCAGGTCTGTAAAATATGGACATTATATAACAGTTTCCAAGTGATCTCCATAGACACAAAGAGTAAGCCAAATCTAAGAAAATGAAATTTAATCGATGTACTCTTAAAGTCCTACATTTTGGGTGCAAATAATCAACTATCCAAATACAGAATGGAGGAAGCAAACTTAGTTTATGCAGAAAAGATTCAGGGTTTTTAGTGTTCTGTAAGCTCAGTATGAATATATAGTATGTCATTACAACCTCTACAACCCATACCCCAAATCTCTAATTTTAAAAAATAAGTTTACAGAATGAATGCCCAAGAATCTTCAGTAGATAGCTATTATCTTTAGGATGAAATATAAATTCCTCAGCTCAGCATTTAAAGGCTTTCCCAGGCTGGATTCAGCTTGTATCCACAGACTTGTTTCAAATGACTACTCCTTATTATATACTTGATGATCCAGCTCAGCAGGTGTATTTGCTATTCCACAAAGTTGGAGTTCCATCTCCTCTCTCTGAGGCTTTGCACAGGGTGTCCTGTGTGCCAGGAATGCTGTCCCAGCTCACCTCAGCTGCTAAGAATCTTTAGCTTCTCTTAAGGTTCAACTCAGGTGACACCTTCTATGGGAAACCTTTCCTGACTTCCTTAGCACTCTCTACCTACTCAAAGTGGTTTGTTCTTTGTTATCAGTTTATACATGGTACACCCCTAGAAGAATGTGTGCACTCCCAACCCCTTCCACTCTGGCTCCACCCCTACTGTATGGAGGATATAGGTGTCAGCTTCTGAGTGGGGAAGTTGCCCAGGGACAAGATATAGATCAGGAAGACTGGGGATGACCCCAATGCAGTGGGAGACCTTGGTTGGCCTTTTGAAGTGAAGGTCTTTCCTAGGTTTCAGTTTGACTGAGGCAACGCCCATTTAGTGACTGGCTAGGTAAGAAATGAAGCAAAGAATGGCTTCTTTTACCTAGTCAAAAGACAAAACAAAAACAAAAACAAAACCAATCTGGAAGGGGAAGACCGTCAGGATTTCTGGCCAAAACAGAAACGTTTGCTATTTACAGATGGCTCTGGAGAAGAAGGTGAGGCTGGTGACTTTGCATAGCCCTCCCTCACTTAAATCCAATTCACTTGCAAGTCATAACATTACCTTCCTGATGTCATGGTCCTCAAACAAAGGACAAACAACAACCTGAGGAAGTTGCAAAATGAAGTAACAAGATTTAGAAGCAGGATAGAGTAGCCTCACGGGTAACAGTAAGGTGCCTAGGCAGGGGACAGTGTTGGAACAGGAATCAGAAAGACCTGAGTGTGAATCCTACTTAAAGACACTTCCTAGCTGTGTGACCCTGGAAAAAACCACTTATTCTCCCTCAATCTCAGCTTCTCCACCTATAAAATGGGGAAGATAATAATAGCACTTAATAATAATAGCACTACAGGACTGTGAGGCTAAAAGAAGAAAAAATACATAAAAACACTGTAAACCCAAAGACATTATGTGAATACTAGCTTTTATTATGAAAAATGTCATGACCAGAGAGATGCAGAGACAACATGGGACATCAGGTTTCTCTTTGCAGGACAGGGACCAGCCTGCACTCACCCCATACCATGATAAACTAACTATGGGAAGAAGAAGCTGCAAGTCCCAACTAATGGTTTGACAACAAATGAAAAAAATTTATCCCTAAAGGGAGCCTTTTTCTCCTCCTAAGTTCATTGGGTTCTGAGCCTACCTCCATTCTATGCCATGAGAGGTCCCAGATCCAAAGTTCCTGAGTCTTCACCTAATGACTGTGTGTCTGAGTTGACTATCAGTTGGTAAATATGTCATCTCTGGGACTCCTGGCTTCACACCAGCCCATGTCTGTCCAGAGTTATCTGAAGTTGGAAGAGGCTGCATTAGTAGCTGGTTGTTAATAGTAGTAAATGGTTGTTATGCCGTGTTTTATTGTCTTTACTGTGTCAATGCTGAGAGTAAATCAATTGAGAAAGTTAAGCATGCTCTGTTTGTCCTGTGGGAAATGATCTCATTGTATAACGGGTACACACAAGGACTCAGTGAAGTACTGCATAGCCAGAAGAAATGGGGTTTGCCAGACTTGGAAACTCAAAGACTGGTTTGAATTGGGTAAATGCCCACTAATTGAGATGGTGTGGATACCCAGGGAGAGGTAGAGCTACTTCACTTCCTGGGATCCACAGGGATACTAGTACTGCCCAAACACGTCCAGCTGATGGGTGAAATGCACTAAAAACCAAGTTGAGTCTGCAACTCGATCAACTGGGAGCCTTCCTTATCAGAGTATTGTTAGCAGCAAAAGATGGCCTAGTTTGCTTTCAGAAAAGAACCAATCTGGCATGGGAAGACCCTCAGTTTGCTTCAGTTCTTACCTAGCTTTTAATTATTGACTGGGCTTTGATTCAGATAAACTGAGACCTGGAAAAGACCTTAACTTAAAAAGGCCATGATCTCCCACTGCATCCTGGGGCATTGCCAGTGGTCTTGACCTATGTCTTGCCACTGGACTCTGATGACTCTGGAGGAGAGAGTGAGACTGGTGACTTTACACAGCTCTTCCTCACTTAAATCCAATTCACTTCAAAGTCAAGACATCACCCTCCTTATGTCATTAGTCCTCTTTGAGAAGGGACAAAAAACCCAACATGTTAGTAGTATCACCTGGTGGTTTAAAATAGAAGTTCCTTGTGGTGAGGGACTTTTTTTTTTTTTTGCCTTTTTATCTCCAGCATCCATCTCAAGACGGTGCACATGTGCACATGTTATGCATGCTTTAAGTGCTTTTCAAATTTAGTTGAAGTGGAACTAATACTCCCTTCCCAGAGTCAGCCTGCGATCAGTTCTTCTCCCTTTGGCCTTCTCTAGTGTTTCAGAAGCCATCTCCGGACCAGACCCACTTCCTGCTGCCACTTCCAATCTCCTGGCCTGACCTTTGTAGGACATACCTTTACCTAACACTACCTCTTTAAAGTAGACCTTCTGGGCCTTACAGGACACAGTGTCACTACCTGCCGTGAGTTCAATTCTTTTTTTTATGATTATTTTTTCTTATTTTTTTTGTTATTGTGTTTTTTAAAAATTTATTTATTTTTAGTTTTCAACATTCATTTCCACAAGATTTTGAGTTACACTTTTTTCTCTCCCTGTCTTTCCTCTACCCCACCCCCAAATAGCAAGCCTACTGAATATCCTTTCCCCCAATCTGTTCTCTTTTATATCCTCCCCCTTCAACCTTCTAACTTTCTAATAGGGCAAGATGGGTTTCTATATCCTAGTACCTGTGTATCTTATTTCCCAGTTGCATGTAAAAAAAAAAAAATTTAAACATTTGTTTTTAAAACTGTGAGTTCCAGATTTTTTTCCCCTTCTTCCCTCCTCACCCACCCCCACTGGGAAGACAAGCAATTCAATATGGATTGTACATGTGTAGTTACCCACATCATTTCCACAGTAGTTATACTGTGAAAGACTAATTATATTTCCCTCCATCCTATCCCATCCCCCATTTAATCTATTTTCTCCTTTGACCCTATCCCTTTTCAAAAATGTTAGCTTCTAACTATCCTCTCCCCCAATCTGCCCTCCTTTCTATCCTCCCCCCTCTT
>CM053585.1:410309817-410327456 GCA_028646515.1 Pseudochirops corinnae
TTTGCATGCAATGGCCACTTTCAATAGACCCATCCATCAGTTTATCAGGAAATTGATGGGGAATGAAGATACTGGATTGAAATGTTTATGCTCCTTTTGGATGTTTTCAATCTATAATGATGACAAATGTGGGGCAGATGTTAGATATCAGGTGAAAAGTCTGGGAATAAACTTTGGGGGCTAGCTGTAATGGTAATGGCATTTGAAGATCTTTGGTGCCCCTTGAACTTGCTGATGTAGCAGGAAGGGGTGGGGCAGGAAAGACCTGGAGCTGAGTTGGAGCTAAGCTAGACCCAGTGCAGTGACTGGAAGCAGCAGCAGTGGCAGCAATGACATGAACTTTTTTTTTTGAGCCAGTCAGAACTTCTGCTAAGGACTCCTGCTGAGGACTGCCAGGGGCAGGAACTGTGGGGGGCCAGACCTGCTGGGAACAAGCTGCATGGAGGCTGAGCAGTTATCATGAGTGAGGAGAGGAGAATCTTTGTCTGAGGTAGCCTGTTTTGTTTTGAAGGCTTGAGAATGTGGGTGTTTACTGCATTAACTATGTGTGCCAACTCCATAGCTACTGTGATGGCTTTGACTTTCTGGTTTTAGGACTCAGTTTTCTGGTATTTGAATAAATGTTCTAGCTATGGCCCCATGTAGAGAGTCTGTTACATTCTGTGATTAATAACCATATCAGCATACTTATAGTCACCATAGGCATTGTGAATACTGCATTGTTTTTACACTAACATGGTATAGTGAAAAGATGGTGGGCTCTAAAGTTAGAACAGGGTTCCAGTCCCATTTCTAATATTATGTGTGTGATCTTGGATAAGGCCCTTCATCTCTGTCAGATTCACTTTCTTCATCCTCAAAACAAGGGAGTTGCACTGACTATATGTTTTCTAAGGCTTTTTAAAGTTCTATATCTCAGTTCCTATGACTTCATGACCAGAGTGCCTCCACGGACAAAAGAAATATCTGTAACTTAAACCATTCATCTACAGAGTCAATATCTGTCCGTCTTAGGCTTATATTGTCATATTACTTACAATTTTAAAATACTATGGCACTGCTATTCACCTATTTCCAAAAGATTTATAAAAAATAGAAACATGTCTGCTCAACACTAGGCCCAGGGACCTCAGTTCTGCAAACTTCAGCTTTTGGAGATCTGGAAGTCAATTGCTAGTTTCCAATGTTCCAACCTGGGGAGAAGATTTTCAACCATGATTTACTCTTCTGCCTTATTGACTATCTCAATTTAGCATTACCTGTCTCCAACTTTGCATTATCTGCAAATCTGCTTTCTATCTTTTCTTTCAAGTCACTGGTAAAAAAAAAAAATAATGGATGGAGACCTCATCTGGACACTTCCCTTCAGATGAGCATTTATCCATTAATAATAATAATAGCTGGCATTTATATAGAGCCCACTGTGTGCCAGACATACTGCTAAGAACTTCACAATTATTATCTCAATTGATCCTCACAATAACCCTGGGAGGTAGGTTCTACTTTTATCCCTATTTCACAGATGAGGAAACTGAGGTAAGCAGAGACTGAGTTGTTCAAGGTCACACAACTAATAAGTGTCCAAGGCTGAGTTTGAACTCAGGTCTTCCTGACTTCAGGCTTAGTTCTCTATCCACTGCACCACCTGTCTAATTAAGTGAGCAATTAGCCATTACTCTTTTCAGATAACTATTAAATTATCTACAATTGTAATTTATTGTGCTATCATCTAGCTCACATTTCACATCTTCTTCACTTCCTAAATACACAAATGATCTTCCTTTATATATCTGCACTTGGATATTTAGTCTAAATTAGTGAAGGGACAGGAATCATGATTGGATTTTTGATATCATTGATTTCATTCCTCAGGTAAGGAACATCCCTCCAATAAGGCAGGCTGACTCTTCTCTGCAACTTAGTGTCTTAGAGAATTTCCTGGGAACACTGAGAGGTAAGTGATTTACCCAGGGTCACATAGCCAGTACGTGTCAGAGGTGAGAACAGAACCCACCAGCTATTCTTGGCTTTCAGGCTGACTCTCAGGGCAGTAGGTATATATTGTAAATGGTGTTCCTGACATGTAGCATGAGGTGTCTTGATGTGACTCAAAAAGAGGCCAGAATAGATATATCTCTCAAGTCTCCTCCTCTCCTTTCTCTCCAAGCTCTCCTTCTAGAAGGGGAAACAGGATGTTGGGGCCAGAGACTGCAGCTGCTCTGCTCTCCTCAGAGAGAGAGGTACTGGGTTAAAATTATATTGACCTATTCCCTTAAACATTATTAGTTTAAATTTGTGACCGTTATTTTTTAAGGGGGAAGAAGATTCCAAGCTTTATATCCAAGATTCCACTTCCCACCAAACATCAGTTCTACAAGAAATACATATAGTATATAGTAGAGAAACTTATATATCCAAGTCAATAGCAAAACAGAAACCAGAGAAAGTATATTTATGAGAATATATTCCAAACAATAGAGTGAATGAGTTCTCCCTTTAAGAATGAGGTAACTCTGCTCAACCAAGAGAGTCCCTGCTGTCACCCAAAGGGGAGAAATTCTCCAAAATCTCTAATGTAGCAAGATGGAGAGAGAGCCATGATGAAGACTCCTCTCATGCTGACTTCTTCCCAGAGTAATTTTGAATCCATTCAAAACCTGAAGTGGGGTGGGCATTTTCCATTTTCTCTCTTGAAACTGGAAGCCAGAACACCTAATGCAATGGAAGAGCCCAAATAGACCAGATCTTTCTTCTCTCTTGCCTTCGTTGACTTTGCTTAGCCCCTCATGGTGTTAGTTTCCAAAAGGAAGAAAGAGCCCCACATTCAACAGGCTTTGGGATTTGGATTAAATAAAGTAGGCCCAACTTGTTTCTTACTCCTGACTTTTTATCTCTACTCAAATCCCAACACTGTTTACCAAAATGTTCATTCAAATCCCGCATCACAATTATATCATTATTAATATTGTTAATAATATATTAATATAATATATTAATAATATATTAAATATGTCAACAATAATAATATATTATTAATATTCTTGAAGAAAAGAAATTTCACCAGGATAGATGAAAAATTATGAGCCGGAGTTAAAAGTATCAAGTTCCAATTAAGTGTTTGGGAGATCAGAGGTTCATGTAAAAGGTACTACTTACAGAAGTAAGGTCTCAGGCCAGTCTTGGATCTTTTCTGAGAACCTCTTCTGACTGTCTACCACATCTTTCCCAAGGCTCTGTGCCCAACCGGAGCAACCAATGGGAATGTAGTGGAAGCACATGATTGCCCTTCTCCAAATCATTCTCAGAGGCTTTGGGTTTTTCCTCAGAATTTCTGAGCTTAACTTCATAATCTATTTTGCATGTGTCAATGAGACATATATTTAAACTCTTCTTGAACCTGCTTATATTTTCAGCATGTGCTCCCTTTTGGAGGAAGGTCCCAACTGGTTCTTAGTTGTTTGAGAGTGACTGAATTTCTTTCATCTTCCATGAATCTGGATGGATATGGGTCTTCCCTCTTTATAGAATCAACACCTCACTCTGAGTCTTTCTGAGCCTGAAGATAAATACGAGGATCCCTTTTAATTCAACCATGCCCTTTGTCCTCCTCAGTAATAAGCCCTCAACCATGAAAATGGCTTTAAAGTGCCTATAAGACTTCAGAAGGCATGCAAAATGACCCTAATAGGCATCATAAGTTACATGTGATCCTTGCCTGATGTGTAGTTTGGTCTTTACTTATTCCAAAACTAACTACTCTAGATGGCAAAAGAGATACCTTAGCCTTACATACCTGGGTTTAGGAGTGTTAGAACTGGCATTCTCCCTACCTGATATGATTTAAGGGGTACCCTTAAACCCCAAGGTATTTTCCTGAGTGATCTACAGAAAGGCCATATAAGAGGTACGAGGACCTGTAATGATATCTAAAATAGTCACTATTGTTTTTCATGCCTTATGAAATCTTATAGGTACTTTAAAGCCATTTTCATGGTTGGGGCTAATTACTGGGGAGATCAAAGGACATGGTTGAATTAAAAGGGACCCTCGTATTTATCATCAGGCTGAGAAAGACTCAGAGTAAGGTGTTGATTCTATAAAGAGGGAAGACCCAAATCCATCCAGATCCATGGAAGATGAAAGAAATTCAATCACTCTCAAACAACCAGGAACCAGTTGGGACCTCGGTTTGGGAGGGTGCATCATAGAAATTTTACAGCTACCTCAAAAACCCTTCTGTACATCAATTATACAGAGACTACAGGACTTTTAATGGGTGAACTGAAGACGTATAGACTAGCTTAAGGTCTGGAGTGTGAAGAAGTCTCACTTTAAAGAATAGTAACATTTTTTAGCAATAGGGAATAAGAGTTGGGCAGAGCTCAGCAGATCATAGTTGAGAAGCCTGAAGGGTAATGACAAAGTGCCAGTGAAGGGTGGGGGGTGAATGATAACAAAGGGCAAAGCTGTGGTGGGTGGCAGCAATGGTAAAGGAATTCAACATTCTAGTGGCAGGCTTCCTGCTTTCACAGTAAGTGGGAGAAGTCTGGACAATCTATGGACCTTTCTTCAGAGTAATATTTTTAAATGAATAAAATCATAATAAATAGGACTTCAAAGCTAGCCAAGTATATTGATATGCAATTTTCAAAATATCTTTAAAAACAAGTTTCTGCACTCTAGATTAAGAGCTCTGGCTTTGTAGGAATCATAAAATATTAACTACGAATGTTTTACAGAAGGAATTATAGATTATGTCATTGAAGTTACCATTATGACGAAAGAATACTCACCAGTTAAGCCTGTATCATCGCTAGTCTTGGGTGATAGAGACCAAGATTCAGGACTGGCTAACGGACCAGGAAGTAGAGAATCTGCTGCTTTCTCCAAAACTTGGACTTCACATAGAGATATCATTTTTTTTCTTCTTGGGTTGAAAATATTCACATATCTTCCGTGCAGTGTCCCACATTTGAAAAACTCTGTTTTTCCATGGCCCAAGAAACCGATGACTGCACATCTGAAGGTAAACCACATTTTTATTTATAAGGATGCTCACATACTGATTGGAGGGTAGTCAAAGATGCTTAATCCCACTAAAAAAGACATGACAGAAATTTGTTCTCTTGGCTGCAGATGGCCTCATCATCCACTGCCTCCTACTGAAGCATGATCAGTGAGGTGTTTTCCTCTTCCTCCTCATACCACCTCTGCCATCACAGTTATTAGTCTTGTTCATTCTTTCTTGTCTGTGACAAGTCTGGGTTCATCTCATCTTTCATCTTCTCGCCCACACCTAACACAGTATCCCTAGCATTGAGAATGGTGCTGATTTATAGAAGGCACTAAAAATTGCTTGTTGAATGCAATATAACTGAATTAAAGATTTTGGTTCTTATGTGTCATATGCCCATATTACCTCCTGGGTGGATGATCATAAATGGCCTTCTAGCTAGTCTCTTTACCTCTAGGCTCTGCCCCTTTCCATTCACCCGGGTCAAATCTGCTAGAATTATACTTTCTCAAGCACATCTGGCAGCTCACCAAGAGAGGCCTACTCAGTAGACTATCATTTTCCAAATCAGGCCAGAACATCTGGTGTATTAGTTGGTCAAGTACTTCTGACTAGCCTATTTTATTGAACAAGGATAGGAAAAGGAAGTAGCAGGCCATGGGTTTACATACATTCTGCAACAGCACATCTTTTCCAGGAACCAAATGAAGCCTGTTTTCATGACTGGTTACTTGGGTGGAGGCATTCTAATAGTGAAAGAAAAGAGTCACTTCCCGAGGCATTATAGGAAGATGGATGTTGGGTGTGTCTGAATGTTTCTATGCTCTCACTGATGAAGATATACTTCCATCACTCCTTTAGGATTCCTGAAATGTAATAAGGACCTGATGGCATTTGTAACTGAATTGAGGGGATCAAGAGTGATTCTCTGGTCTTATAGGGAAGGGTCTTCTCCTAAACATCACTATGTGAGTAAAGTATTTGATAAAAAGAGGCTGAATCACCTCACACTTCAATATCCATAGGGTTATTCAATCAAGTGAAATTCTAGAGCAGCTCCCTGAAACTGGCAAATTTATGAATTAAATGGAAAGCATTGGGTGAAGGTTTGGTAAGAATACATTTCATTCATTCCGCTTGGTCTCCAGTCAGGATGTCTGTTTTTGGTGCTCAATTTAGAGGAAGAATCTGGCTGTGCATAGATTCCTGGGGCCTATTTAGTATAGGGATAGGGACAGAGATAGAGAGTTTCATAAATAGAGGAAACTCCCAGGTGAAGAAACTCCCTCTACCAGTGCTGGTCATCAGATTCTCTACAACTTTAAGTCTTAGGAAGTTGCCTCGAGTAAAGAGGGCTGAAGTGACTTACCCAAGATCTCTTATTCAGTCTGTGTCAGAGATAGGACTTGGTTCTGAGTCCAACTCTCTCTCTATTGGCCCACAAATCCTACCTGATCTCCCCATTTTCAGTCAGTTGCCAAAATAATTTTCCTAATACAAAGCTCTGATCATGTCACTTCCCCATCCAAGAACCTTCACTGGATGGCTACTGCCTCTAGCATGAAATATAAATTCCTTAGCTCAGCATTTAAAGCCTTTCTCAGGCTGAATTCAGCCTTTATCACCAGACTCATTTCATATTCCTACTCCCTCTTATGCACTTGACAAGCCAGCTCAGCAGGTCTATTTGCGGTTCCATGAAGTTGGCATTCCAGCTCCTCTCTTGGAGACTTTGCACAGGGCATCCTGTGTGCCAGGAATGCTGTCCTTGCTCACTTCCACCTCTAAGAATCCTTAACTTCTCTTAAGGCCCAACTCAGGTGACACCTTCTATGGGAATCCTTTCCTGACTTCCCTAGTGCTCTCTACCTCCTCAAACTGTCTTATTCTTTCTCATCAGTTTATATGTCATACAGTCCTACCAGAATGCATGGGATACCCCTTTTAATCTCTGGCTCTTCTCTTACTGTACAGAGGACACAGGCTCCAGCTTCTCTGAGTGGGGAAGTTGCAAAATAAAATAACAAGATTTAGCACCAGGACAGAGTAACCTCAAGGCAACAGGTAAAGTTCAATTAAACAAGAAAATCATATCTAAAGGGAGCTGAAATACATATTCTGCTACAACATCAGCTTTTAAATATACTATGTAGTAGCCAACATTTATATATTGCTTTACAGTTTGCAAAATCACTCTACAAATATTATCTTGTCTTATTTTTAAGAAATGAAGCTTTGATTTATACCTGGAATTGAATACGCCACCATTATCAACGGTGTCCCCTACCAGGATCAGTGCGCCATGCAATTCTTCAGGACAACAATCTTTTCGGGGGGTGATTGCCACAGATTCCACAGTTTGTGTAGACCCCAAATCTACCATCCACCAGGGATTATCTTCTTGGTGTGTTTGAATACAAGAGCCTTTTTCAAAATCACTTAGTAAAGACCCATCCACAGCTCTTTCGGGAGACCCAGAGGGAGTGGAGATGCTGGACTGGAAGGCAGGTTTTCCCCTTGATAGCACTGGAGCTGAAATGATGAGATATGTGAGGGTAGTGGTCAATCAATCATCAGTTGCAAGATGTGAAAGCAGTACTTATTACCAAAGAAGTGATTTACAACAAATATCAATTATCCACTGACATTGCTAATATATGTCATTCTCCCTCTAAAGAGTTCACAATATAATTTGATAAATATTTTATATTAATAAACTTTCCTCTTTCAAGCAGGAATGTGGAAAGGAAAACTCAAGCCTACATGATGGTTTGCATAGCATTCACCTTTCTCTATTTTACTTGGTTTTACATGGCAATTTTATATTACTACCATCTTGATATTTATATTTTCTAATGGTATATATTTCAAGAGTCAGAAATAATGTTCAAGATGAATTATAAGATGCTACAGGGTTTAGGAGTCTTATGGAGATAAGACTTTTATCTGCAGGTTATCATAAGCATTTATTTACTACTCCTGGGAATTATAGTCTAAATAACATGGCACCACAAATTTTTGTGTGGTTAATTCTTTAAATAAATTGATAGATTCTGAAAATGAACATTTCATTTCATTCTTTAACTCCCTCTCTCTGTCTCTCTCTGTCTCTGTCTCTCTGTCTCTCTCCCTCCCTCTCTCCTTCTCTCTCTCTCTCTCTCTCTCTCTCTCTCTCTCTCAAAGTGACCTGGGTTCTCTCTAGAACCTTTAATGAATAAATGAGTCAACTGATTCCAGCCTATTCTACATAAAACATCCCAGCTGAAATTTCTAAGAACTAAAAAATATGAGGAATATACTTAAGGATATTTGGAACATCTAGTTACTAAAAATCTAAAAGGATCCATGTGAGAACACAAGGGTTCATTAAATACTTTGTGATTCGCACAGTGGTTCTTGGAGTATCTTCACCATCTGCATTACAATTCACAGAGCTCTATCTGAAAGGTAACTTGCAATATAGGATGCATTCATATTATGTGAGCTGGATATGAATGCTGAGAGAAGAAGTAGGAAAATGGATTATAGGAAGAAGATTATAGGAAGAAGGAAGAATGGATTATAGAAAGAATTAAACAGAGAATGTGGAGAGGAAACTGAGTAAAGATTGGAAATATTTTTAAAAGGAAGAAAATTTAAGAGAATAGCATTATATGATATTGCAGTTTTCACAAAACTTTTAAAAATTGATATTACATCGACCAAATCTTAATTGAAGAAAGAATGTCACAAAAATGCTGCTGATACATTGTGGTGAAGAAAATATACTCACCAAAATTGTTCTTCACATCATAAGCATATGATCTTTCAGGAGATCTATGACTCCTGATTATCTCTTGGTCATCAACAGAAGTCGGTAACAAACTATAAGAGGTATCACTGAAAGCCTTATTTTCAGAATTCCGGGTTTTAACAAAGACTTTCACATCACAAAATGATAAAACCTTTTCCCTCCCTGGATGAATGATCGTTACATATCTTCCATTCATTGCTCCACACCTGAAAACACGTTTTGTTCCTAGACCCAAGAGAAGAATGGTTGCACATCTGGAAAGAAATAAAATTGTTATTTGTGAGAGTTTTGCGATGATTGTATATGGGCCATGCAGGAGGCAAACGTAAGAGGAATTATTTATCCCTTTGCATTATCGTGACTCTGCAGCCTAATAGTTTAGCTCCATTTATTCCCTAATATTAAAAAAAGGCTTCCTACTAATATAATCAGTTGCTAAATATTGAAATTGTAGAAGGCTTATCTTTATTTCTGGAAATGGTAACAGCATCTATCCTGTATCCCATTCACAAAGATGTGGAAAGAGTGATCTTTGACTCTTCCATATCTCACTCCATGTTTTCCTCTCAGTCTAGGCAGCCAGCCCTTCTTATTGAAACTTCTTAGCCTGCAACAGCTCTTAGGTTAGACTCTACTCCATCTCCCCCCATCAGCTTGCTAATGGTTATAGTCAATCAAACCTGATCATAACTTGTGATGTTCTCCAAAGCCCTCTTGTCCCTGCAGTGGTTCTTCCTTAGCCTTCTTGACCTGCTTGCCTTGACAGCACCATATCTAGGGGTACATATTCTAGAAATCATATGCTTCTTTTCTTATAGAAAAAGAAACTTGAGAAATAGTCTGACATGCATCTTAAATTTGGGGAGAGAGTTTTTCAAAGTATTTAGAGAAAAGCTTGGTTGGATTGCACAAAGTAAAATTCTGAAGAGAAAATTAGCCCAGGGAGAATGGGAAATATTGAAATTATGAAGACATATAAGGAGACAGTTCTGATGAGAAAAACGGGAATAGTTTTTTATTGAGACTGACATATATTTGGATGCACAGGGAAATCATCAAATAATTTAGTAAGAAAAACGATGAATGATTTATTTCCTTGTGTCGTCATGACTCTGCAGTCTAATAGTTTAGCTGTCTTTACTCCTGCCAACATCATCAGTTGATAAATATTGAAATTCTAGGAAGCTTACCTTTATTGGAAATGGCACTAACATCTATTCTTTATCTAACTAACTATTCTAGTTAGTAAAAAAAATGATACATGGGCAGAAAGGAGTAAAGAAAGTAATAGATGATGACTATAAAAGCAAGTTAATAGTACGAGACAGAAGAATGTCGTGAACATTGGGCACACAGTATGGCGTACTGGGTTTATTCTTTATACACCCATGATCTTTGGCCTCCTTGAGGGCAGATGAACTTTCCTCTATTTTATTTTATTTTTTTTAATTTATTTGCTATTTTGGAGGGGGGAAGGCACGGGCTGGTGCTCTATTCACTGCACCACCTACCTACCCCCTTTCCTCTACTTAATATATTTATAACAAAGACCTTACCTGAGTGTGTTCTGCCCAAAGGAAGGTAAATTATGATGACTGAAAGCTACCTGGTTAACTTGACTGGTTAGATTTCCCTCTCAAAGACCAAGGCTTAAATCCAATTCACTCTGGATCTCTTCAACTGGACATTAGGTCTCTACCCAAGCACCATTTAATGATTATTTTTTGGGCCCTCCTGGCTCAGAGTGAATGTAAATAGTAACTGTTTCTCTTTTGGCCAGCAACCCTGAGAGTCTTCCCCTCCCAGTTTGATTTTTTTTTTTATTAAAGGAGACCTCCCTTGTCTCACTTCTTAAAGAGGTCCATTCACTGAATGGGTATTGTCTTACTCAGAGTGAGAACCTGGAAAGACCTTAACTTAAAAGGCCCAAGGTTTCCCACTGCATCCTGGGCCATCTCCAATCATCCTGAGTGATATCTTCCCATGGGACCCAGATGGCTCTGGAGGAGAAAGTGAGGTTGGTGACTTTGCATAGCCCTCCCTCCCTCCCTTAAATCAAACTCAATTGCAAGTATATCATCATCTCCCTGATGTCATGGTCCTCTTCCAGAATGAAGAACAAACCACAGGAGGCACAACATTAAGCATACATCAGGCACACAATAAATACTTCCTCAACCAGGGAACAAATGAGCCAACAAATAAATAGACTAAATGAATGTTTCTTGGAGATCATGGTTGAATGGTTGAGAAAAACAGTGATGATAGTCTCTGATCCTTTTTGAAATGGTATGGAGAAATGGGATGAGGAATGCCCTGATGGGGTGGGGAACCTGTGGCCTCGAGGTCATATGGGACCCTCTAGGTCCTCAAGTGTGACCTTTGATTGAATCCAAACTTCACAGAACAAATCCCCTTAATAAAAGCATTTGTTCTGTAAAACTTGGATGCAGCCAAAAGCTGCACCCAAGGATCTAGAAGGCCTCAGGGTCATAGGTTCCACACCCCTGCCGTAGGGGTTACTTTCTTTGGAACCACAGTCTGAGGACTGTCTGTGGACCAGCTCCATTTTCCAGTTTCAGTCATTTTTTTTTTAACTCAAAGTTAACTTTTGAGTTTTCAGCCTAGAGGTCTTATTTTAGCCTTGGGCCCCTCCCCTCCCCACCCAAATGCATTGACTTTGTGGTCTCAATTATATCTAAAGGAGGAAAAGGAGGAAGTAGAGGAGAAGAGGCTGTGGGTACCAAGAAATAAACATGCTCAGAATCATACTAGAATAAATTCGTTGCCCTAAAATTTTCACTTCGACTCTATGCAAATTGATCCTAAAAGTAATAGATTTGAAAAGTTATAAAGAAATGCATCACCCTCCCACCAGCTTTCAACAGATAAATCTTAATTCCATACCTTGCATTGAATTTTCCACCCTGATCAGGTGAGTCTCCCACCAAAATCATGGCTCCATTTATCTGCTCCTTACAACAATCTTTTCTATTGGTGATTGACACAGAGTCTATAGTTTGTGTTGAACCCAAATCTGCCATCCACCAGGGGTCATTCTCTTGCAATGTTTGCACGCAATGGCCACTTTCAATAGACCCATCCATCAGTTTATCAGGAAATTGATGGGGAATGAAGATGCTGGATTGAAATGTTTGCAATCCTTTTGTCTGCAGTAGACCTAAAAAGAAGACAAGTGCAAGGCAGATATTCAATCAGATGACAAGTTCAGTCATGGGGCAGTTATACAATATGGCTTAGTAGAGTGGGAAGATGGTGGCTATGGAATTGGAAGAACTGATTTCAGTTCCATTTCGACAGTATATGTGTGACCTTGGGCAAGATCCTTTACCTTTGGGGAGGATAAAGGGGCATGACAAATTAAAAGGCATTCTTGTACATATCCCCAAACTCAGAAAGACTCATAGTGAAGTGGTAACTCTGTGAAGAGGATAAGCATACATTCATTCTGATCCATGGGTGATGAAAGCATTTCAATCACTCTAACACAACCAGGAGATAGTAGGAGCCTTGCTTTGGGTGGATGAGTCATGGAAGTCTAGCTGCCACCTCAACCACTCTTTTGTACTGCAAGTGGACAGAGACTATAGGACTTCTAATGGCTGAACTGAAGACGTATAGAGTAGCCTGGGTATGGAGGTCAAGGAGTCTCACTCTAAATTTTAATAATTTTTTTCAGCAATGGGGAATAAGAGCTAGGCAGAGCTCAGAAGATTATCAAGAAATCTGAAGAGTAAAGACAAAGTGCCAATGAAGGATGAAGAAATATATCAACGAACAAAGCTGTCCTGGATGACAGCTCTGGTAAGGCAGTTCAGCATTCCAGTGGCAGGTTTCCTGGCTTCACAGGGAGTAGGGGAAGTCTGGACAATCTATGCACCTCTTTTCAGAGTAATCTTCTTATATGCATTCTATAACATATATAGAAGCTCAAAACTCCCACTGCCATCTCCTACCTCTGACCCTGACTGGACTAGGACAACCTTTTATCTGGTCCTGCCTGCTAGAGGGTGGGTTGTCTGGGCCTCTCTGGACACTGCTTCACTGTCTGCTATAAGCTCAGGTTTTGAGGAAGGGCTGTGGAAAGTCTAATACTGTAAGGGTCACAAATAAGTGCCAGATTGCAAATGGTAATGTTGAGACACAGGGATGTGTTTCAGGCCCAGGAATTAGTTGGGTCACGTGGAGGTTAGAGCGTATTGCCCCATCCCTGGCCAGGGGATGTTGCCTTGCTCAGAACTTTCTTGCCTGGGATGCCTGAGGTTCCCAACTGATGTCTCCACACCTTGGGGTCTTCATGCCATTGTAATTACAATTTACCTTCCCTCTCTTAATCCCGCTCAGCTGGGCTGTGTCACATGTGGGGTGTGGATCTGGGGTAGATAAAAGGATCCAAGCCTTGGAGGGGCGGGTGGCCTGAGAGTCCAACTTTAATAAACCGTCTTAAAAATATCCAGAGTCGTCTCCTTTGAAAGGGTAAGTACCTTCTGCCCCTTAGGGCAGGGCTTTCGAACCCTGACAATATACAAATTCCAAAACACCTTTAAAAACAAGTTTCTGGACCCTAGATTAAAATCCCTGGCTTTCTATGAATCATATTCTCAACTATGAATCTTTCACAGAAGGAATTATAGATTATGTTACTGAAGACCCTATTATGAGGAAAGAATACTCACCAGGTAAGCTAGTGTGATCGCTTGCCTCTGGTGATGAAGGCTGAAATTCAGGATTACCGGGTGATGGGACACCAAGAGACATTGAATCTGATGCTTTTCCAAAGACTCGTATTTCACAGAAAGATAAAAATGTTTCTCTCTTTGGACTGACAACACTCACGTATCTTCCTCTCATCATCCCACATCTGAAAAACTTTGTTTTTCCATGGTCCAAGGAACCAATGATTGCACGTCTATAGGCAGACCATATTTTAATTTGGGAAAAAATCAAATGTGCTAATTGAAAATATCTACATGGGGCGGCTAGGTGGCACAGTGAATAGAGCACTGGCCCTGGAGTCAGGAGGTCCTGAGTTCAAATACAGCTTTAGACAACACAAAACTAGCCATATGACCATGGGCATGTTGCTTAACCCCAATGGCCCACCCCAAAAAAAGCAAAAAAGCAAAAAAAGAAACATCTGCATAGAGTTCAGTCAAAGATGGTTAATCCCTTGACTCACTTGTTTTCAGATGTGTTCTCAGATCAGCATTCAACCTAGTTTGTACACTGGGAACACTTCCTAAGATACTTACTAGCTGTGTGACCCTGGAAAAGCAATTTACTTTCTCTCCTATTTAGGTTCTTCACCTATAAAATGGTGTTAAGGCTAGCACTTACCTACAGAGTTGTGAGGCTAAAAGAAGAAAAAATAAAAAAAAACATTGTAAACCCTAAAATACTAAATGAATATTAGCTTTTATTATAAAAAAGCATTCAGCTCAGAGTGATGCTGACCCAACATGGGGCAGCAGGTTTCACTTTGTAGGACCAGCACAAAAAAAGGTCACTCACCCTGCCCCATAATGAACTAGCTATTAGAAAGAAGGAGCTGGAGGTCTCTCCTAATGGTAAGGTACCAAATGGGAAAACATTGACTCTTTAAAAGGAGCTTCTTTCTCTTCCTAAGTTCATTGGATCCCGAGTCCTTCTATATCCTATGCTGTGAGAAGTTGCTGGTCCAAAGACCCTGAGTCTTCACCCAATAACTGCATGTCTGAGTTGAATGTCAGCTGGTAACTATGTCACCCTAGGACTCTTGGGTTCACTGCAGTCCATGTACTCGTCCAGAGTTTTCTGAATCTGGAGACAGCTGCAGAAGTTCATTAGGAGATGGTTATTCTACAGTGTTTTGTTGTCTTTATAGAGTCAATGCTAAGAGTGAAGAAATTTATAGTTAAATGGGTTCTGTTTGTACTATGGGAAATGACTCTATTGCATAATGGGTACACACAAGGATACAGTGAAGAAATGGGGTTTGCCAGACATGGTAGCTTGAGAGCCAGTTGCACATTGAGTAATTCACCTAGATATTGAATTACTCTGCATAACCAGGAGGAAAGGTGAAGGGGAGGGTTAGGAGAGTATTCCCTTTATTGGATCCCCAGGGATGCTGGTACTGGCCAAGCCCTTAAAGATGACTGGTGAATTGCAACAACATTTTGAGCATGGAACTTGCCCAACTGGGATCCTCCCTTAATAGGTTTGTGCTAGTGGCACCAACTGGTGGTTAAAATGATAAATTCCTTCCTTGAAGTCAGGGACTATTATTTTGGTCCTTATATCCCCTGCACACAGCTCTGGGCCTGGCATATATTTTACATGTACAAAATACCTTTGAATAGAATCAAAGTAGAAATTTCCCTGAACTTGGAGTTATAGGATATAGGTAGGTTTTTTTCCTGGTCTGCTATATAATAGATGGGTCACTTCGGGCAATTCATTGGTTAGGTTTCTACATCTTGCAAAAGAGGAAACTAGATAACTTCAGTTGTCTGGGCCACTAAGTCTGTGGTACTAGAAGCCTATGATCTACAACTCCTTAAGTTTATTTCAGACATGACAGACATTCATATCCTTTGACATAGCTGTCATCTCCCTCTGTGTTTTTCTTTTTGCAGACTGAACATCCCATTTATTTCACATTATCATTAAGGCATGAACTCAAGCTTGCCTGCTCTGGATCCTCTTCTCTGCAGAGAGCCCATCCTACCTTTTTTGGTGATCAGGATACTTGCCTGTGGCCTCAGTCTTCCCCTTAGGACCATCCCAGCATTAGCTTGAGATCTATTCTTTACCACTGGACTTTTTTTGGTGCACTGGAGACCACCCACAGGCTACAAAAAACTCCCACTGCCATCTCCTACCTCTGACCCTGACTGGACTAGGACAACCTTTTATCTGGTCCTGCCTGCTAGAGGGTGGGGTGTCTGGGCCTCTCTGGACACTGCTTCACTGTCTGCTATAAGCTCAGGTTTTGAGGAAGGGCTGTGGAAAGTCTAATCATTTGCCTCCCTCAATGGACTTCATTCTGTCCACAGATACTCATTTTGAACTCATTTCAATGGTGAGCATATTCTCACACTTCTCTAGTGATTTTGAAGCCTCAAATGGCAACAGGAAAACCCAGTTCCTAATCTCTAACTATTTCCTTCTTTCCTATGGTCACCTTCAACCCTATAACCTCAAACTCTTGCTATAAATTTGCTTCTTCCATTGTGCTCTTTGGAGTCGAGATGCCTGTTTCCTTTCATTGCCTCTTTTAGACTCTCCAAGCACCATCACTCAACAGACTTACCTTTGAGGTCCATGTTATTCAAAGTTATCACTAAATCTGAGTCTTCATGGCTTTTATTTATAGATCTCCAGAGCATTCTTCTTTCCTTATGAGGTCAGTAACCAGGTCACACTCTTTTTCTCTACTATAACTCCTGCCCCCATAGTAGGGAACTTTAGCATTCATATTGATGATCCTTAAAATACCCCAACCTCACAATCTAATATGTTCTCATGACCTCTCTACTTCCAATCAGTCCCACAGTATAGAATGGTCATGCATTCACCTACATAGCCCACTCTTATGTTCATGAGATACAACATTATTTTGTCTGATCGTCTTTTACCATTCAATGTTTTCCTAGACTTTATGATCCCTGCCTATTTCTTTGTCCTCATCCTGACCTCCAATCTCTTGAACTATTGGTTCTTCCACAGTGCATTATCCCAGCTTTGGGATTCTTCTTTTCCCTATCCCTACCTATTGATGAAACAGTGCGAATCTATAATGTCTTCTATAGTCTAATCCCTTGCCACATTTTACCATCAATGATAATGCTTTACCAAAATCCAACCTTGAATTCTTTTCATCATCTGCCTCCTTTGTTCCTATTTGCACATTGTTAAATAAAGTTGGAGAACATCAGTGACAGAGTCCATTACAAATCTAAGCCTCATAAAAGCCACTGGATTCTCACCATAGCCAGGAAATCCTTTTTACTATCCTAATCCAATTGTTATTCAACTCACCCCATAGGCAGTTTGAAAATATTCTCTTCCTCCTTCAAGTCACCTATTACCTCTCCCAAAGAGTCAGCTCAGGACCTTGCCTCATTCTTCACTGAAAAAATTGTGGCCATTTGCTAAGAGCTCCAGTCCTCTTCTCTGCTCTTCCTCGTCTTATTTCACCCACATATCTTGCCCCATTATTTGCTCCCTCACCTTTGTTTCTCATGAAGAGGTATGAGAAGTTCTCTTCACCAAGGCAAGTCCACCTACATATACTCTTTATTCTACCCTGGTCCCCTCATGCTCCATCAATGCCATTCTCTAGGATGGACTTCTTACTACTCTATTATGTAATCTATTCAGAATATAACAGGAATGAATGTTCCATGAAAATTCCATGAAATGGCAGAAAGATTATAAATTTAGATAAGAAAATGGGAAGAGGGGAATCTTGTTTTCATTTGGAATTAATCGAATCAAATAGCATATAGTATTCCTTTAAGGGGCTGTTTCTATATAGGTCACATCTGGACTATTAGCCAAATCTAGAATCTTTCCTGTTTTCTTCTTAAATATGTCATCTCATTTTTTAAAATGGCTTGAATACATCATAGGATTTTTTTTTTTTTGGCCAGGAATTCTTGGAACAATGAGCAAGTACATATACATGCCATCAATTTCACTGCTTCAATATCCTAGAATGGGTGGATGTGAATTGATTGGGAGCTTGTGCTAAAATACTGTTTTCTGTGATTATTGTGTGTTATTTTTGTAGTTGCTGTAAAATTCTGTTGGCTATTAACCTATGGA
>CM053585.1:410327956-410380074 GCA_028646515.1 Pseudochirops corinnae
TGTAGAGAGCCTGTTCTATTTTGTGATTAATAACTATATCAGCATATTTATAGTTACTGTAGGCATTGTGAATACTGCATTGCTGATACATGAATCAAACAAAATTCTCACATGAGATTCTAAGGGATTATTTAGGAAAAATAAAAATTTAGGTTATATGATTGAGTTAACAAAAAAATTATCAATTATAGCCAATTATTGTCTTTAATCAAAAAATCCTATCTTAAGGGGTCCAAAGCACATATTTTGCTACAATATCAGCTTTAAAATATATTAGCTAATAGCTAACATTCATATTAGCTTTATAAAGTTAATATAAAGTTTATAAAGGACTTTGCAAATATTATCTCATTTTCAAGAGATAAATGTTAGATTCATACCTGGCATTGAAAAAGCCACCAAACGTAGGGGAGTCCCCCACCAGGATCAATGCTCCATGTAATTCTTCAGTACAACAATCTTTTCGAAGGGTGATTGCCACAGATTTCACAGTTTCTGTTGAACCCAAATCTACCATCCTCTAGGGATTGACCTCTAGTTGTGTATGAATACAAGTGCCTTTTTCAAAATCACCAAGCAGAGACCCATCTACAGCTCTCTCGGGAGACCCAGAGGGACTGGAAATGCTGGACTGGAAAGCAGGTTTCTCCTTTGATAGCACTGGAGCTGAATGATGAGATAAGTGAGGGTAGAAGTTAACAATCAGAAGCAAAGTGAGGACTCCATTGGTAGAATGAAGAGTTGTCATCTCCATCCAGCCACAAAAGAAATATTAATACTTTAAAGAAGTGATATAGACCACACAGTCATCATTCACCAACATTGCTAATGTATGTCACTCTTACTTTTATGAGTTCATAATACATTCCAATAAAATGTGCTAAACTAGTAAACCTTTCTCTTCTACGAAGGAATGTGAAAACGAGAAATCAAGCCTACGTGATGGTTTGCAGAGAATTCACATTTCTCTATTTTACTTGGTTTGTGAAGATCTGACTTTAAACCAAAAGCGATTTTCTGCTGCTTTCATCCTGATATTTATTTTAATCACACACAATTAGAAGGTCAAAAATGATGTTTAAGGTGAAGTGCAAAGTGGTTTAGGCCATTGTGGATCTTGTTTCCATTTTGCATCTGCTGGCTTTCATAAGCAGTTATTTAATTTTCCTGGTAACTGCAGTCTAAATATGATATGAACCACAATCTTTTGAGTGGTAAATTCTTTAAATTAATAGACCCATCCTACAAATGAGCATTTTAACTCATTCTTTTCCTATAAAGGAGCTGGATCCTGTCTAGAAACTTTAAGGGAAAAATAAGCCAATTAATTCCAGTCAGTTATACACACAATATTCCAGGCAAAATTTCCAAAAACTAAAAAATATTGAAAATATGTTTCAAATACCTACTTATTAAAAATATAAATGGGTCCATAGAAGAATAGAACAACTCATTAAATATTTTATAGTTCTGATGGTGGTTCTTATTGTATTTATCTTCCTCATCATATTTAACATAATCTCTAGAGTTCTTTCTAAAGGGTAACTTGGAATACAGGATGCACTTATACTTTGTAAGCTGCATGTGAATGCTGAGGGGAATAGTTAAAGGGATTAGAGGAAGGAGTAAACAAAAAAATAGAAAGAGAAGAAGAAGCTGACTAAAAATTGGAAATATTTTTAAAAGAAAAAAGTTTGAGGGAGTAATATCAGAAGAAGAAGAATACACATTTCACAAAACTTTTTTTTTTTTTCAGAATTAGGCTACCTAAACAATAGCTGATTTGAGCAAAGAAAGTAACCAAAATATGGCAGATACATTGAGGTGAAAAAAAAATGATACCCACCAAAGTTGTTCTCTGGGAGATCAAAATTATAGTAAGAACCATAAGAACCATGACTGGTTGTCTGTTGGTCATCACCAGAAGTAGATAAGGAAGACTCCTGGAACACATTGTTCTCTGAATTCCAGGTTTTTCCAAACACTTCCACATCACAAAATGATAAAACCTCCTTTCTCCCTGGTTTTGTGATGGTCACATATCTTCCATTCATTTCTTCACAACTGAAAACATGTTTTATCCCTAGACCCAAGGAAGGAATGAAGCACATCTGGAGAGAAACAATGTTGTTATTTGTGAGAATTTTGTTGTGATTGTACTTTGGCTGTATGGGAGGAAAAGAAAAGATGAATTATTTATCCCTTTGTGTTATTATGACTCTACTGTGCAATAGTTTAGTTCTATTTATTTCCTAATAATTTTTTTAAAAGCATCCTGAAAATATGATTTTTAAAAACCCAAGTATAACATGTTTGGACACAGTTTTTGGTCTTTAGGTCCTAGTTTAAGAAGAAAAAGTAAATTCGTTGACTTTATGGTTCCAAACATATCTAAAGGAAGAGGAGTAGAGAGTAGTGAAAGGGAGCACAGAGTATAGAAACCAAGAAGTGAACATGCTGAATGTTATGCAAGGATTGACTTCATTGGCCTCAAATTTTCATTTCTGCTGTATGTAAATTTACTTTCAGAAATGTCATATTTGGAACGTGATTCTTCAATTCATTACCAACCTACCAACTTTTAAATGACAAAACTTAGGTCAATACCTGGCATTCCACTTTCCTCCCTGATCAGGGGAATCTCCCACCAGAATCAGGGTTCCTTCTATTTGTTCAGGACAGCAATCTTTACGATTGGTGATTGACACAGATCCTAGAGTTTGGGTTGAACCCAAATCTATCATTCACCAAGGGTCATTCTCTTGAAGGGTTTGCACACAATAATCCCTGTGAACAGACCCATCCATAGGTTTCTCAGGAAACTGGGAAGAAATGAAGACACTGGACTGAAAGGTTGGTCTTTGCTTTGACAGTACTGGACCTGAAGTGATGAGAAAAATGAGATTGGATGTTAGAGACCAGGTGACAAGTGTATGTTAGGGGACAATTTTTTGTATAGTGTAGTTTACCACAGTGGAAAGATTGCTGGCTTTGAATTCAGAAGACCAGGGTTTGAATTCCAGTTCTGACACATACTATGTGTGAGACCTTGGACAAGTCTTTTCATCATTGGGCACTTCCCTTTCCTCATCTACAAAATGAGGGGGGAGGATTTTTTAAACTTTATATCTCAGATCCTGTGACTTCACGTTTAGAAAGAAGAGTCACTCCAGACACAAAAGGAACATTTGTAACATGAAGCAATCACTTGAAGTCATAATCAGTATATGTCACTCTTAACTTTGTTATCTATTACTATTTATAATTACAAAATATTATGTATTATATGCCATTGATCTTACTCTTCTCTACAGATTTATAGGAAAGAAGAAACACGTCCATGTACAAATTGCCCTAGGGACCTCAGTTCTGCAAAGTATTTATCTCTTGGAGACCTAGAGGTCAATTTCTAGTTTCCAGTGTCCTAGCCAGAGGGGAAGATTTTCAACCTTTATTCAGTCATCTGCCACATTGACTACCCCTCCCAACTTTTTGTCCTTTGCAAATATGACCAAGGTGACTTTCTCTCTCTAACTCCCCACTCTGTCTCTGTCTCTGTCTTCTCTCCCCCCTCTCTCTGTGTCTGTAAGTACACACACACACACACACACACACACACACACACACACACACTTCCAAAATCACTGATTAAAAAAAGGGAACTAAATAGGGATGAGGAGAGAAGACTTATCCAGGCAAGTCCCTCCAGAAGAACATTTATTCATTACTCTTTGTAATTTATTGCTTGTTTATTGCCCATCTATCTCAAATTTCACCTCTTCTCCATTTTCTAAAATAAACAAATGGCCTTCCTTCATGTAGCTGAACTAAATGTTTAGTCTAAGTCATAGGGAAGGGAAGGGAAAAGGACATCGACTGGACATTTAACTTTTTTTTGGCTAAACGGAACTCTGTGGAGAGAAAATTCCCTCCACTAACATGGAGTTGGCACTTCTCTGAGACTTAAGAGTTTTAGAGTTTCTTGGGTCTTTGAGACATCAAGTCATTTGCCCAGGTTCACACAGCCAGTGTATGTCAGAGGTGAGACTTGAACCCAGTTCATCTTGGCTTTGTGGAAACTAGCTTTCTATCCACTAAGCCAAATTGCCTCCCAGTGTAGCAGACACACAAGGCAAAGTAGGCACAACTTGTTTCTTACTTCCTAACTGTTTATCTCTACTCCAATCCCAACACTTTCTACTAAAATGTTTGTCTGAGTCCAACATATGATCCTTTATCATTGTCACTCTTTTTAAAAAGATGAAACTTAATAGGGGTGGATGAAAATCAATGAGCCTTAGGTTCAAATGATCAAGTTGCAATTAAATGCTTGGGAGATAGAAGGTTCATGTGTCTTAGATAGAGAAGTGAGGTCTTAGGCCTGTGTTGGGGCTATTCTCAGGACCTCTTCTGACTTTCCTTCTCATCTTTTTCAGGCCTCTCTGTCCTGACAAGGGGAACAGTCAGAGTGTTGTGGAAGCACATGGATGACCTTCTGCAAATCACCCTCGGAGACTCTGGCTGTTTCCCAAATTTTCTTTCTTTCATAATCCATTTTGTATGTATTACTGAGGAATCTATTTGAACTCTTCTTTCAGTTTGTATTTCTTATTGGGGTCTCTAGTTTTATGGGATCCTTGCCTGACGTGTTGCTTTGCCTTTTACTTATTTCAAAGCAAGTATTCATAGATGTCAAAAGAGATACCATAGCCTCAAATACCTGGGTTTGTTTTTTTTAGTAGTTAGAATTGGCATTATCCCTTCCTGATATGATTTGAGGGATGTTCTTAGGCCTAAAAGTACATTCCTGATTTATCTACAGAAAGGCCATATAATGAATACAGGGACCTTTGATGGTAAATAGACTGCCCAGCAGTGTGAGATATCCACTAGAGTCTTCTGAAATCTTAGAGGTACTTTAAGGTCATTTTTAAGGTTGGGACTAATTACTAAGGAGGATAAAGGGGGCATTACTAGAGATGAAAGGACAAATTAAAAGGGAGCCTTTTAATATATTCTCATGCTCAGAAAAACTCATAGCCAAGTGTTAACTCTGTGAGGAGGGGAAGCCTATATCTATCCTATCTCATGGAAGATAAAAGGATTTCAATAACTTTAACACAAGCAGGAGATAGTAGGGATCTTGCTTTGGGTTGATGAATCTTGGAAGTCTAGACGCTACTTCAGCCATCCTTTTGTACCTCAAGTAGACAGAGACTGTAGGACTTCTCATGGCTGAAATGGAGATATATTGACAACCATGGGGGACAAAGATCAGAGAATCTCACCTTAAAGATTAATACACATTTTCAACAATGGGGAGGAAGAACTGAGTGGAGCTCAGCAGATTTTGGTAGTTAAGAAACCTGAAGACTAATGATAAATTGCCAATGAAAGATGACAAATGAAATCAAAGGGTAAAGCTATAGTGGGTGACAACTATGGCAGTGGAGCTCAGGATTCCAGGCTAGGCTTCTTGGCTTCACAGGAAGTAGGAGAAGACTGGAAATCCTATGGATTTCTTAAGGTAATCTTTTTAAATGCATAATATCAAATACATAGAAGTTTGAAGTCCAATATATTGATATACAAAAATCTAAAATACTTTTAAAAACAAGTTCCTGGACCACAAAACCCTGGGTTTCTATAAATCATATTCTCAACTATGAATCTTTCACAGAAGGAATTATAGATTATGTTACTGAAGCCCCTATTACGAGGAAAGTATACTCACCAGGTAAGCTAGTGTCATCACTGTCTTTGGGTGATGAAGGCCAAGATTCAGGATTTGCTACTGGGACACCAGGAGATAGTGAACCTGATGCTCTTCCAAAGACTCGCTTCACAGAAAGATAGAAATGTTCCTCTCTTTGGATTGACAACACTCACATATCTTCCTGTCATCATCCCACATCTGAAAAACTATGCTTTCTCATGGCCCAAGGAACCAATGACTGCACATCTGCAGGCAGACCATATTTTAATTTGGAAAGAATCAGATATGCTAGATGGAAATATTTACATAAAGCTGGGCAGCTTTGAAAACAATGTGTAGTATTTACCAAATAGGTTTTCTTGAAATGTATATTTATTTTTAAAATTTGAATGTTCTCTTATGGTCTGCTGTGCACATGACAATGTTTTTTTTTCTCATTTTGGATTTACATTTAAATTTTAAAAATTACAAACAAACAAAAAGAAAATATTTACATAGAAGTTAGTCAAAGATCCCTTGCCCCACTTATTTTAAAGGATCAGTTCTCAACTAACATTCAACCTGGTTATACACTATGAATAATAAAAGTTTGTCCAGATGATCTCACAGAAAGTTGTCCTTAGGGCTGTAAATGACATCATCATATACCATCTCCTTGGAACACCCATGACAGGAAAGATTCCTCTTCTCCTATATACTCACCTAATTTCCATACCATCTCTGCCATTAGTCACTAAATCTTGTCCATTCTTCCTCTTCTGTGACATGTCCTGGGTTTAACCTTTTTTTTTATCTTCTCTTCCATTCCTAACTCAGTGTCTCCAGTTCTGAGCACATAACTGGCATGTAGTAGACACTTCAAGATGACTATTGCTTGTAATTATAATTGAATTAAAGCTTTTTGTTCTTATGTGGTCTATACCCACTTCAGCTCCTGGGTGGATACTCAGAAATTATCTTCCAACTAGTGTCTCCAATGCCAGAATCTGCCTCTTTCATTTCACCCAAGGCACAGCTACAAGGGTCTTCCTTTCTCAAACATAGCTTTTGCCCAGTCATTTTCTTAACCCTAATTACTCCAATTGCCTCTTCTAGACTCTATTACCATCCTCACCCAGCAGCCTTTCCTTTGAGGTCAATGCTACTCAAGTGTATCACTCAGTTTGGATCTTCATGGTCTTTATTTACAGATCTTCAGAACCTTCCTCTTCTTTCCTTGATGAGTTCAATCCCTAGCTCATAATCTTTATTTCCATTACAACTCTTGGTCTCATATTACAGGAATTCAATATCCATACTGAGGCTCCTTCATATGTCCTAACCTCTAATGTTCTAATGGCTTATTATTCCACTTCCCATCAGCTACACAGTGTATGATCATAGCCTTGATTATGCATTCCTTTGCCTTGCCCCCTTCTATGTTCGTAAACAACAAAATTATTTTGTGTCATCATTTTTATCGTTCCATCTTTTCCTAGACCTTATCATCCCTACCTACTTTCTTTGTCCTCATCATGACTTCTAATCTTCCCGACCATTAGTTCTTTCATAGGCCACCATCCCAGCACTCGCAATTTTTTTCTTCTCTTCCCTAGCTCTACTTCTTGGTGAATCAGCTCAAATCTATATTATCTTCTACAATCAAATCCCTTTCCTCATTTTACTATCAAAAAAAATTCCTTGCCAAACCTTAACTTTGGATTCTGCCATCTACCTCCTTTCCCCCACTCACATATTGTTAAACAAAGTTGGAGAACATTAAAAAACCCCATACCGACAAAGTATATGACAAATATATGTTATATAATATCCACTTGATAGAAGGCTGTGTCTGGAGTCAAGAAGTTGTTGTTGTTCAGTCATTCAATCATGTCCAACTCTTTGTGATTCCATGGACCACAGCACAGCACACTCTTCTCTTCTCTACTATGTCTTAAAGTTAGTCCAAGTTCATGTCTGTTGTTCTCATGACTCTCTCTATCCATCTCATCCTCTGTCATCCTCTTTTCCATTTGCTGCCAATATTTCCCAACATCAATCTCTTTTCCAAAGAGTCCTGTCTTCTCTTTATGTGGTAAAAGTATTTCTATTTCAGCTTTAGTTTTGATTTTCCAATGAACAGCTTGAATTCATTTCCTTAAGTACTGACTGAATTGATTTCCTTGCTGTCCAAGGGATTTTCAAAAGTCTTCTACAACACCACAATTCAAAAACATCAATTCTGCAGCACTCAGCTTTCCTTATAGTTCAACTCTCACAGGCATACATTGCTACTGGAAAAACCATAGCTTTGACTATATGGATCTTTGTTGGTAAGATAATGCCTCTGTTTTCTGGTATGCTGTACAGATTTGTCATAGCTTTCTTTCCAAGGAGCAAAAGGCTTTTGATTTCACGGCTGCAGTCACCATCTGCAGTGATCTTTGAGCTCAAGACTATAAAATCTAATGCTGCTTCCATTTTTTCTCTTTCTATTTGCCAAGAAGTGATGGGACTAGTTGTCAAGATTTTTTTAAAATGTTAAGCTTCAAGCCAACTTTTATAGTCTCATCTTTTACCCTCATCAAGAGGCTTTTAAATTAATTCTTCACTTTCTGCCATCAGAGTGGTACTATCTGAATATGTGAAATTATTGATATTTCTTTTGGCAATCTTATTTCTGGCTTTTGATTCACTCAGCCTGGCAAATAAAGAAGGCGATAATAAAGAACCTTGTTGTACTTCTTTTCCGATCTTAAACTAATCACTTTTTCCATGTTAGGTTCTAATTGTTGCTTCTTGACCCACATCCAGGTTCCACATATAGGAGACAAGTAAGTTACTGTGATACTCTCATCTCTCTGAGGACTTGACACATTTTGCTGTGATCCACACAATCAAAGGCTTTAGTATAGTCGATGAAACAGAAGTAGGTTCTGGAACTCCCTTGTTTTCTCCATAGTCTAGAGAATGTTGGTTATTTAGTCTCTAGTTACTCTACCTTTTTGAAAACCAACCTGCTCTTCTGGTAATTCTAGGTTCACATATTGGTAAAGCCTAGCTTGCAGAATCTTAAACATAACCTTGCTGGTGTGTGAAATAAGAGCAATGTTGAGTAATTTGAACATCCTTTGGCATTGCCCTTCTTTAGGATTGGGGCATAAACCAATCTTTTACAATCCAGTGGCCTCTTCTGAGTTTCCCAAATTTGCTGGCATATTGAGTGCAGCACTTTAACAGCATCATCTTTTAGGATTTTAAATAACTCAGCTGGCATTTCATTGGCTCCACTTCCCTTATTGTTAGCAGTGCTCCCTAAGATCTACTTGACTGCATTCTCCAGGATGTCTGGCTCTTGATCAGGAACCACACCACTATGGCTATCACTGATGTTAAGATCTTTCTTGTATAAGTCTTTGGTGTATTTGTGCCACTTCTTCTTAATCTCTTCTGCTTCTGTGAAGGTCTTAAAATTTTTGTCTTTTATTATGCCTAATTTTGCATTAAACATTCCCTTGATATCTCTAATTTTCTTGAAGAAATATCTTGTCTTTCCCATTCTATTTTTTTTTCTATTTCTTTGCATTGCTCATTTAAGAAAACTTTTTAGTTTCTCCTTGCCATTCTCTGGAATTTTGCATTCAGTTGGGCATATGTTTCCATTTCTCCTTTTCACTTCACTTTTCTTCTTTCCTCAGCTGTTTGTAAAGCCTCATCAGACAGCCAGTTTGCTTTCTTGCTCTTCTTTTTCCTTGGGATGTTTTTTGTTACTGTGTCCTGTATAATATTGCGAACCTTTATCCATGTTTCTTCAGGCACTCTACCAGATCGAATCTCTTATATTTATTCATCATTTTCACTCCACACTCATAAGAAATGTTACTTGGTCATACCTCTATGATCTGATGGTTTCCTCACTTTCTTCAATTCAGTTTGAATTTTGCAATAAGAAGCTCATGATATGAGCCACAGTTAGTTTCAGGTCTTGTTTTGACTGACTGTCTAGAACTTCTGAACTCTTGGCTGCAAAGTATTTCATCAATCTGGTGATGTTCATGGGTAGAGTTGCCTGTTGGGTCATTGAAAACTAGCGTTTGCTATGACCAGCAAATCATCTTGACGAAACTCTATTAGTCTTTTCCCTATTTCATTTTGTATTCCAAAGCCAGACTTGGAAGACCTGAATTCAAATATGGCTTCAGGAACTTATAAGCTCTATGACCTTGAGTAAGCCCTTAATGCTCTCTGCCTGAGTTTTCCTCATCTGGAAAATGAGCTGGAGAAGGAAATGGCAAACCACTCCAGTATCTTTGCCAAGAAAATGCCAAATATTCACTGGGGTCTCACTCTACTCAAGAAATCCTTTTATGTTTCCCAAATCAAATTGTTATGCAACTCCCCACAGAGGCAGTTCCAAAATATTTCTTCCTCCCTCAAGCCACTCACAGAACCCCTCCCAAAGAGTCAATTGAGGACCTCATCTTATTCTTCAATGAAAAAAATTGCAACTATGTGCTAAGAACTCTAATCCTTTTATCTGTTCTTTCTCATCTCACTTCACTCACACATCTTGTCCCACTTAAATTCTTCACCCTCTCTCACTTGAAGAGTATGAAATTTTCTCTTGCCAAGACAAATCTCTCTTCATACACTCTTGTTTCTACCTTGGTCCCATCACATATCCCCAAACCTCATTCTCCAGGAAGGGCTTCATACTAAACTATCATTCAATCTATTCAGAATATAATAGGAATGAATGTTTCATGAAAATTGGGGAAATCAATAAAGTCATATGACAGAATGATTAGTCATTCAGATGAGAAAGAGGGAGAAGAGGAATTTTTTTTACTGAACTTGGAATTATTCTGATCAAATAGAAGGCAGCATTCCTTTAGAGGTTGGGTCCTATTTAGGTCTCAAACAGGAGGATTAGCCAGATTTAGAGTCTTCCTTCTATTTCTTTAAAATGTTATCTCATTTTAAAAAAATGACTTGATCACATAACAGTGAAAGTGATTTTGGGTAGCAACACTTGAAACAACCAGGAAGTTCATACTCATGACATGAATTTCACTGCTTTGATTTCATGGAACTTATACAACTGAGTCAAGGATAAACTCTCACATGAGATATTGTGGGATTGTTGAGTGGGAAAGACTTGCAAGCTAAATATTTTCAATTCTTGCCTATTATTGCTTCTAGTCAGAACATCATATATAAAGGGAGTCAAGTACATATTTTGCTACAATATCAAGTTTCAATTATATTACCTAATAGCTAATATTTATATTCATTTTACAAATTGAATATAAAATTTGTAAATTCCTTTAGAAATATTATCTCATTTTATTTTCAAGAGACAATACCTGGCATTGAAAGTGCCACCATCATGAGGGGAGTCCTCCACCAGGATCAATGCTCCATGTAATTCTTCAGTACAACAATCTTTTTGAGGGGTGATTGCCACTGATTTCACAATTTCCGTTGAACCCAAATCTACCATCCACCAGGGATTAATCTCTCTGTATGTTTGAATACAAGTGCCTTTTTCAAAATCACTTAGTAAAGACCCATCCACAGCTCTTTCAGGAGACCCAAAGGAAGCGGAGATGCTGGACTGGAAAGCGAGTTTTCCCTTTGATAGCACTGGAGCTGAAATGATAATATATGTGAGAGTAGAAGTCAATCAATCACCAGATGCAAAGTGAAGACTAGAAAGAAGAGTTGTCCCCTATATCCAAAGACAAAAAAAAGTATAACTACCTTAAAGAAGTGATAGAGAATGCCTAATCATCATCTATTGACATTGCTAATATATGTCATTCTCACTTTTATGAGTTTACAATATAACCCAATAAATTATGCTATACTAGTATACCTTTCTCTTCTAAGCAAGAATGTGGGAAGGAAATATCAAGACTACATAATGGTTGGCATAGCATTCACATTTCTGTATTTTGCTTGACTTAGGGGGATCTGTTGTGTAGACCAAAAGCAATCTTCTGCTTCTTACACCCTGACATCATGTTTTATTCACACACAACAAGAAGGTTAGAAATGATATTTAAGGTGAACTGAATGATGGTACAGGTCATTATGGGTCTTGTCTCCATCTGGTGGTTTTCATAAGCATTTATTTAACTTTCCTGGTAACTGCAGTCTAAATACCATGGCAACCACAAAATTTTCTGTGATAAGTTCATTTAGCCAAGGGACCCATTCTACAAATGAACATTTTAACTCATTCTTTTGTTATAAAGGAGATAGATCCTGTCTAGAAACTGTAAGGAAAAAATAAGCCAATTAACTCCAGCCAATTCTACATAAAACATTCCAGGTGAAATTTTCAAGAACTAAAAAATATTGAACATATATTTAGTGATGTTTCAAATATCTACTCATTAAAAATGTAAAAGGGTCCATAGGAGAACAGAACTCACTAAATATTTTATAGTTGTAATGATGGTGGTTCTTAGTGTATTAATCCTCCTCACCCTACTTAACACAATCCTTAGGGCTCTTTCTGAAAGGTAACTTGGAATACAGGATGCGCTCATAATTTGTAAGCTGCATGTGAATGCTGAGGGGAATAGTTGAAGGGTTTAGATGAAGGAGTAAACAAAAAAACAGGAAGAGGAGAAGAAGCTGACTAAAAATTGGAAATATTTTTGAAAGTAAAAAAGTTTGAGGGAGTAACATCAGAAGAGTGCACATTTCACAAAATTTTTTGGGAATGATGCTACCTAAGCAATATCTGATTTGAATAAAGAAAGTAACCAAATATGGCTGATGCATTGTGGTGAAAAAATATACTTACCAAAGTTGTTCTCTGTGAGATCAAAATTATAGTAAGAACCATAAGAATCATTACTGGTTGTCTGTTGGTCATTGCCAGAAGTAGATAAGGATGAATCAGTGAATGCATTGTTGTCTAAATTCCAGATTTTTCCAAAGATTTTCACATCACAAAATGATAAAATGTTTTCTCTCCCTGGTTTTGTGATGGTCACATATCTTCCCTTCATTTCTTCACAACTGAAAACATGTTTTATCCCTAGACCCAAGGAAGGAATGAAGGCACATCTGGAGAGAAACAATGTTGTTATTTGTGAGAATTTTGTTGTGACTGTACTTTGGCTGTGTGGGAGGAAAAGAAAAGATGAATTATTTATCCCTTTGAGTTATTATGACTCTACTGCGCAATAGTTTAGCTCTACTTGTTCCCTAATATTTTTTTTTTCCAAAAACTTCCTGGTAACATGAATTTTAAAAAATCAAATGGATAAATCTTTTGGCCATCAAGTCCTAGTTTAGCAAAGAAAAAAAATTCTTTGACTTTATAGTCCCATACATATCTAAAGGAGAGGGAGGAAAAAGTGCAGTAGAAGGAAGAGGGCACAGATTGTGACTACCAAAAATTAAATATGCTGAAGATTATGCTAGAATCAACTCCATTGGCCTAAATTTTTCACTTCTGCTGTATTTAAATTTATCTTCAGAGATGTTATATTTAGAACATGATTCTCCAATCCATTATCAACCCACCAGCTTTTAAATGACAAGGTTTAGGTCAATACCTGGCATTCCACTTTCCTCCCTGATCAGGGGAATCTCCCACCAGAATCAGGGTTCCTTCTATTTGTTCAGGAAGCAATCTTTACGATTGGTGATTGACACAGATCCTAGAGTTTGTGTTGAACCCAAATCTATCATTCACCAAGGGTCATTCTCTTGAAGGGTTTGCACACAATAATCCCTGTGAACAGACCCATCCATAGGTTTCTCAGGAAACTGGGAAGAAATGAAGACACTGGACTGAAAGGTTGGTCTTTGCTTTGACAGTACTGGACCTGAAGTGATGAGAAAAATGAGATTGGATGTTAGAGACCAGGTGACAAGTGTATGTTAGGGGACAATTTTTTGTATAGTGTAGTTTACCACAGTGGAAAGATTGCTGGCTTTGAATTCAGAAGACCTGGGTGTGAGTTCCAGTTTTTACACATACTATGTGTGAGACCTGGGATAAGACTTTTTATCACTCTGGGCCTCTCTTTCCTCATCCACAAAATGAGTAGATTGGATTGACTCCAAATCCTTTGAGGACTTTTTAAGCTTTTCATTTGAGATCCTGTGCCTTCATGCTGAGAAGGAAGTGTTACTCGAGGGACAAAAGGAACATTTCTAAAAAAATCAATCACTTGCAGTTATAGTCAGTGTATGTCACTCAACTTTATGATTTATTGCTACCTACAATGACCACATACTATGTAGTATATGCCAGTGACCTGACTCTTCTTTACAAATTTCTAGAAAAGGAGAAACATATCTATGTACAAGCTTTCCTAGGGGCCTCAATTTCTGCAAAGTATCTAACTCTTATAGACCTGGAGGTCAACTTCTAGTTTCTAGAGCTCCAGTCTGAGGGGAAAATTTTCAATCTTGATTTAGTCATCTGACATATTGACCATCCTCCAACTTTTTGTCATTTGCAAATCTGAGGAAGGTGACTTTTATGCATACATACATACAAGCATACCTGTATATACACATCTATATGTGTACATATACATTTAAAATACTTATTAAAAAATGAAGTGATCAGGAGAGAGATCTTACCTAGACGATTCCCTTCAAAGGAACATTTATTCATTAATCATTAGTATATTCAGATAGTTATTAAATAATTGACAATTTTAATTTATTGTTTACCCATCTATCTCAAATTTCACCTCTTCTCCATTTTTTAGAAAACCAAATGACATTCCTTCATGTATCTGCACTAAATGTTTAGTTTAAGTCAGCAAAGAGAAAGGGATAAATATTTGAACTTAAATTTCATTGGTTAAAGGGAACTCTGTAGAAAGAGAACTCCCTCCACTAATCTGGGCTGGTACTTCTCTGCAACTGAAGAGTTTTCATAGAGTTTCCCAGACCATTGAGAGATCAAGTGATTTGCTCAAGACCACACAGCCAATGTACGTCAAAGGTGACCCCAAGTCATCTTGGTTTTGTGGAGAGAGACTTTCTATCCACTAAGCTAAATTGCCTCCCAGTGTAGCAGACACACATGGCAAAGTAGGCACAAATTGTTTCTCACCTCCTAACTTTTTATATTGGTGCAAGTATATCATGTGATCCTTTATCATTGGCACTCTTCCTAAAAAGATGAAATTTAAATGGGGTGGATGAAAATCAGTGAGCTTTGGGTTCAAATGATCAAGTTGCAATTAAATTCTTGGGAGATAGAAGGTTCATGTGAAGGAAGGTTGATGTAAGGTCTCTGACCTGTCTTGGGCCTGTTCTCAGGACCTCTTCTCATCCCTCCCACAGTTCTGTCCTGACAGAGGGAACAGACGGAGCTTTGTGGAAGCACATGGACGACCTTCTGCAAATCACCCTCAGACACTCTGCCTGTTCCCCCAAACCTTCTGGAGCTTAACTTCAAAACCCATTTTGCATGTGTTACTGAGGCATCTACCTGAACTCTTCTTGAATCTGTTCATTTTCATTCTGTACCCCTTGTTGGTTCTGCTAGTTTCATGTGATCTTTGAATTTTAATTATTCCATAGCAAGTAATTTTAGATAAAAAAGAGATACCACAACCTCAAATATCTGGGCTTGTTTTAGTAGTTAGAATTGCAATTATCCCTTCCTGACATGACTTGAGGGATGTCCTTAGGGTTCAAAATGTTTACCTGTGTGATCTATATGTAAGGAACATGTAGTTAACAAGTTAACAAGTAGGTAATTAGAATATCCACCACTGTATTTAATGCCTTCTGAAATCTTATAGGGATTTTAGGGTCATTTTTTTATGGTGGGGGCTAATTAATGGGGAAAACAAAGGGGGATGAATTAGAGATGAAAGAACAAATTAAAAGGGATCCTGGTGTATGTCCTCAGCATCAGAAAGACTCATAGTGAGCTGTTGACTCTGTGAGGAGAGAGGCCCACATCCATCCTTACCTGTGGTAGAGGAAAGGAATTCAGTCACCCTGATACAACTAGGAGTTGGGGAGGGGTCATTGCTTTGGGAGGATTGAGTCAGAAATCTTACTGTCACCTCAGCCACTCTTTGGCACAGGAAGTGGACTTTTAATGACTGAAGACATATTGGATACCTTCAGGAATGGAGGTCAAGGAGTCTCACTTAAAAGATTAAAAACATTTTTCAGCAATAGGGAGTAGTATATAGGTAAAGATCAGTAGACCATAGTTAAGAAGCCTGAAGAGTAAGGTGAAAGTGCCTATGAAGAGACCTGACTTATAGACTGAAGGGAATTTTCTGCATCTTTCATCCTGATATTTACATTTGTTAATCAAACACAATTAGAAGTTCATAAATGACGTTTAAGATTTGCAAAATGGTGCAGACAGTTGTGGATCTTTTCTCTATGTTGCATGTGCTGACTGTCATAAACATTTATTTAATTTTACCAGCAACAGCAGTCTAAGTACTATAACAAGTCAGACTTTTCTGTAGTAAATTCCTTAAACCAATGGATCCAGTCTGCAAATGAACATTTATTTCATTTCTTTTGCTAAAAAGGACCTAGATTCTCTTTATAAACATTAAGGGGAAAATGAGTCAATTAATGTCAGCCAGTTTTACATAAAACATTCTAGATGAAATTTCCGAGAACTAAAAATATTTGAGAATATATTTTTTAATTTTTTAAAAAAATTTTTAGAGGAGGGAAGGCAAGACAATTGGGGGTAAGTGACTTGCCTAAGGTCACACAGCTAGTAAGTGTGTCAAGTGTCTGAGGCCAGATTTGAATGCAGGTCCTTCTGACTCCAGAGCCAGTGCTCTATTCACTGCACCACCTAACTGCCCCAATTTGAGAACATATTGAGAGAGGTTTACAATATTTAGTTATTAGAAATATAAAGGGTCAATAGGAGAAAAGGACTAACTAAATATTTTATGATTCTGATAGTTCTCCTCAACATACTTATCACAATCCCTAGAGTTCTTTCTGAAAGATAACTTGCAATAAAAAATGCATTCGTATTTTGTGAGTTGGATATGAATGCTGAGAGGAGTAGGAAAAGGAATTAGAGGAAGAAGAAATAAACAAAGAAATAGAAAACAGAGAGGAAGCTGAGTGAAAATAGGAAATATTTTTAAAAGGAAGAAAGTTTGAGGTAGTAGAATTAGAAGAGAGAGCACATTTCACAAAACTTTTTAGGAATTGTGCTACGTAAACAATATCTAATTTGAAGAAGGAAAGTCACAAAAATGTGACTGATTATGGTAAAAAAAAAAACTCACCAAAGTTGTTCTCTGTGAGATTGAAATTATAGTAAGAACCATAAGAACCATGACTGGTTTTCTGTTGATCCTCACCAGAAGTAAATAAGGAATAATCGTGGAACATATTGTTGTCTAAATTTTCCAAAGTTTTTCCAAAAACTTTCACATCACAAAATGACAAAACTTTTTCTCTCCCTGGTTTTGTGATGGTCACATATCTTCCATTCATTTCTTCACAACTGAAAACATGTTTTATCCCTAGACCCAAGGAATGATTGCACATCTGGAGAAAAAGAACATTGTTATTTGCAAAAAGTATAGTGGTAGTTAAATATGGGCTGCCCAGAAGGAAAAGTAAAGATGAATTATTTATTCCTTTGTGTTATCATGATTCTACTGCCCAATAATTTAGCTCCATCTATTCCCTATTCATTAAAATAATGCTTAGTGCCAACATGAGGTGTTTTTTTTTAAGTTCACATATAGCACTTTTGTCCTTTAGATCCTAGTTTAGCAAAAAATAAATCCTTGGTCCCAAAGATATTTAAGGTGGTGGTTATTAGGAGGAGGAGAAGAGGAGCATAGACTGTGGCTAGCAAGAAGTTAACATGTTAAAGATTATGCTAGAATCAACTTCATTGGCCTAAAATTTTCACTTCAGTTGTATGTAAATTTACCTTCAGAAATACCATATTTGAAAAGTGATTTATCAATCCATTATCAACCTACCAGCTTTTAAATGACAAGGTTTAGGTCAATATTTGGCATTCCATTTTCCTCCCCGATCAGGGGAATCTCCCACCAGAATCAGGGTTCCTTCTATTTGTTCAGGACAGCAATCTTTACGATTGGTGATTGACACAGATCCTAGAGTTTGAACCCAAATCTATCATGCACCAAGGGTCATTCTCTTGAAGGGTTTGAACACAATAATCACTGTGAACAGACCCATCCATAGGTTTCTCAGGAAACTGAGAAGGAATGAAGACACTGGACTGAAAGGTTAGTCTTTGCTTTGACAGTACTGGACCTGAAGTGATGAGAAAAGTGAAATTAGATGTCAGAGACCAGGTGACAAGTGTATGTTAGGAGACAATCTGTGTGGAGAACAGCTTAGTATATTGGAAATATTGCTGGTTTTGAATTGAGAAGACCTGGGTGTGAGTTCCAGTTTTTACACATACTATGTGTGAGACCTGGGATAAGACTTTTTATCACTCTGGGCCTCTCTTTCCTCATCCACAAAATGAGTAGATTGGATTGACTCTAAATCCTTTGAGGACTTTTTAAGCTTTTCATTTGAGATCCTGTGCCTTCATGCTGAGAAGGAAGAGTTGTTCCAGGGACAAAAGGAACATTTCTAAAATTGATCAATCATTTGAAGTCACACTCAATGTATGTCACTCTTAACTTTAGGATCTATTCCCACTTATAATGACCACAAACTATATAGCATATGTAATTCATCTGCCTCTTCTCTGCAAATTTGTAGAAAATAAGAAACACGTCTATGCATGAGTTGCCCTATTAGTCTCAATTCTGCAGAGCAACTAACTCTTGGAGACCTAGAGGTCAGCTTCTAGTTTCCAGTGCTCCAGCCTAAGGGGAAGATTTTCAATCTTGATTTAGTCATCTGCTCTATTGACTACCCCTCCCTACTTTTTGTCGTCTGCAAATCTGACCAAGTTGACTTCTATATATTTTTTAAAAAATCATTGACCAAAAACAAACAAACCAACAACCAAAAAACCTGAATAGGGATGAGTAGAGAGGCTGCACCTAGATGATTCCCTCCAGGTTAGCATTTGCTCACTAATAATTACTCTTCACAGATAGTCATTTATCTATAATTGTATTTTATTATTTCTTTATTTACTCATCTTTCACAGATTTTACTTCTTCACTTTCTAAAAAGCCCCCAGATGATCTTTCTTCATGTATCTGCACTTAATGCTTAGTCTAAGTCAGTGAAGGGAATGGGATAGTAATTGGACCTTTACTTTCTTTGGTTACAGGGAACTCTGTGGAGCGAGAGCTCCCATTAATGTGAATTAGTACTTTTCTTCAACTTGAATTTTCATAGAGTTTCCTGGGCCATTAAGAGATCAAGTGATTCGCCCAGGTTCATACAGCTGATATATATCAGAGGTGAGAATTGAACCCAGGTCATCTTGTGGAGACTGATTTTTTTATCCACTAAGCTAAATTGCTTTTCAATGTAGCAGACACACATGGCAAAGTAGGCACAACTTGTTCCTCATCTCCCAATTTTTTTTATCTCTTCTCCTACCCCAACACTCCCTACTAAAATATTCATCAAGTTCAATATTTATTATTGGCACTCTTCCTAAAAAGATGAAATTTACCAGGAGTGGATGAAAATCAATGGACCTTGAATTCAAATGATCAAATTCCTGTTAAATACTTGGCAGACAGAAGGTTCATGTGAAGGGTGGTTGGTGTGTTAGATATAGAAATAAGATCTCAGGTCTGTCTTGGTTCTGTTTTCAGAACTTCTTTTGACTCTCCTCCTTTTGGCTCTCTCTCAGGTCTTCCTTACAGTAGTAATTGAAGGAGTTTTGTGGAAGCATGTGGATGACCTTCTGTAAATTACCTTTAGAAACTCCAGATGTTTCCCAAACTTTCTTGAGCTTAATTTTATCATGATAAAAATCTGTGATAAAGAGAAACTGTGGTCCCTGTACTCATGGTCTCATTCTGGAGTCGGTCTCAGTTGATGGGAGCATTGAAGGTGAGTCTTCATAGAATGGCTGTTTGTCTGGTTCAAGGAAACTTGCAGAGGTCCCTAGATGTTCTTGCTATGACCTTCACCTTCAAAAGGTCTTCCCCTCAACTTTTCTAGAGACAGACACTCACCTACAGCTGAACACATGGCATTTCCCTTGAATGTGGAGTGGTCTTATGAGAGATCAGACATTTATACCCCAAATCAAAACTTAGAATAGCAGCAGATTAAAGTCCCAAGAGACTCTTCCTCAAACAGAAATATTTCACTAAATACAACTCAGGCCTAGGTTATTGCTATCATGTCACCAGTACTTAAGTAACTCCATAACAGACTTTTATACTGGCAAATGTTTGTATTGCTATTAACTCTTAAGAGGAAAAGAAAATCTCTAAAGTGAAGACCTATTGTTACCAGCTAGTCTTAAAGATGTCACTTCATCACACATTACTTATAGCACATCCAATAGTTTTCATAAACAATGGGCAAAGAGCTTCCCAAATGAAATAGGTTTTTAAGCATAAGGTTTCTCACTTCGGTTTAGTTTCTTAGATTTCAGTTTTATTTAGCAGCAAAGTTGATAAGGTTTCATGAACTTAGACATGTAGAAAGTCTAGATAACTTAAAGGTTGTATGTAACTTGTATCCCCACAGTAAATCACCATTATTAACCATTTAAAAGAGTAAATACCTTATTTAATAATTAATACAACTTGTTAGAAAACTGGACAGCCCAATACATGTTAAGGGAAATTGCCTTTCTAATAGTATTGCTCGACATTTCAGAAAAATTTCACACATTCTCAGGCATTACAAAACATGAAACCAGACTTTTTACACTTTGGGTGACAACTCAATTGAATGCATTTCCACCTTGTTTTACATAAAAGTTAATTCATTTTAGAATCTTAAAGTAGTTCAATAATAATAGGCAACAATTATATAATACTCATCACATGACAGGCATTGTGATAAGCACTTTAAAATAAAAAAAAGAGGGAAATCCTGTTTATCATTTCTAAGATTTCAACAAAAACTTCTACATTCTAATGTTTTTATAAATGAGGCAGATACAAAAAGACCCTGAGAATTATTTCCACAATGTGTAATAATGGAAAATATAGGTGTTAAAGCTAAGGACCATGTAAAAGTACATGTTTTCTCCTCCTTTTGGGAGGAAAAGTTTGTTGGAAATCCTCCAGATTCCTCATTCTAGAGTGCCACATATTTCAGTAAGCAGGATGATTTTGGACAAAAAAATCATCTATCTCATTCTCAAAGTTAAACTCTTTTGTGCTAGAAAAGCATTCGCCTACCTATTTCACAAACGAGTTTACTTGGCAATGACCAGGGTATAGACCAGAATTCAACTGTAGAACAGGAACCTCACAGATAATGGTACCTCTCCTGTTCCTTGTATAACAGCAAATTTTTATTACTATGTACAATTTTTTTTTCTTATTTTAACTGTTTTCTTTTTCTCAGTTTATAGTATATTGTATAAAAGCAACTTCCATTTTGTTGTTAATACTTAAATGTGTAAAGAAACTTGTAAGCACTTTTTCTTGAACTATGAAAACCTATTTGTCTCCTTCTTTTACAAAGTTTGTGATATTTTTCAGTACTGTAGGTTATTAAATTTTTGTATCTAGTTAAGCAATTGGAAGTTTTAGGCTTGTCTCTCATCAAAAGAAGAGTTAATTTTGTAATGATTTTAAATGAACAGAAATCTTTATCGTACTGATTTAATTTTTGGATTCAACTAAATCAAATATAGCTGTGTAATCACTAATGTTAAGAATTTAAAATCTCAATTTTTACAAAGTCCCTTAACTGCCAGAATTTAAAATTTCAGGACCCACTGTTATCAATTAGCTTATGCTTTAATTTTTAAAATGAACTCAAATTGAAAAGTGACAGTGAGATTACAATTATTGGAATATAATTGTGAACATCACATTGATTCTAGTTAAAACAATTAAATATAAATTAAACAAGAGTAATTTTACAAATTCTTCCATGTTTAAAGAGACTGATATTGTCTTGATAGCCTTCCCTAATGACTTTCTACCACTTTCACTAACTCTTTGATAGTAAAACAGATTATTATCCTTTTTGATCTATAATTAAATTTGTCTTATTGTCAAATGTTCAACAATGCTTTGCATTTGAAAGGTCCTTTAATTTTTAGTATAATATTTTCTTGATTTAAGGTATATGCTTTTATTAAAAAAATTTTTTATTTCATATGTTAATTAGAGTTAAACAGAAATGGAACCCTGAGGGGAAAATGTTTCTGATGGAAATTGTAATTTTCTGAGGGGCTCAAAGTTTATCTTTTTCTCTATTGCCTTCAAATCACTCAAAGTCCAAGAACATTTCTTATGTTTTCTAATCTTAACTTATTATAGCCTTCCTATAAAAACACAGAATTTTACTTCTTTCTTGTTTGCTTCCTGATTTTAAAACAATCTGGAAGCACTTTGGGATTTACCTTCTTGTCCAAAATAGGTTAGATCTCTTACCATAGTGGAAGAGGAATAGGGTGGAGGAGTGGGGAAAAGGAAACAGTTAGAACAGAATAGTCAGAAGAGGAAGCTTTAAGGAGTGGTGGCCATGTCCCATTAGACAGGGTTGCCCCACACCAAGTATACACGTTGTAAATCTGTTTGAGTAATTATTCAGTGGTCATTCTTGGTTTCTCTGATGTGCAATAATCAAAAGTGTCAAATTTAGGCCAAAATTAGTTCATCAGTTGAATCTCTAGCAGTCTTAAGTCAAAGATTACTCAATAGAACAGCTCGTGCTTTTATCATTACCAGCTGAACTGGCAACTGGTCTTGATTCCAGGAGTTAAGCAGTTTCTGAGGGGCGTTCTCATGTACTACCTGTCCCCATTGTCACATGTAAGGGGATATTAAATGGGAAACCAGCAACAGCAACAGTCACAAATAACTCAGGGAAAGTGATTATTAGGAAGTTGCCCAAATGATCCTATGGTGGTGCCCTTGTGGAAGAGGACAATGACTAGTGGGTTAATCCTCACTCATTCTAATCAAGGCCCATAATACAAGGATTCCCCATAGACTTTCCTACTTTATGACTGAGCCAATTTAGAAAAGCTAATTAACATAATGAATTTAAAGTAGACAATTATTTTATTGGCTAAAAAGCTATTTTACTTTGGTCCACTATCACTTAAAAAAAAGGGGAAGTTACAGCTGAAGAACTGTCTAGCTTTGGCCACCTGCCACTATGTAAAATGGAAATTGTTGGTATTAAAAATCTTCCTGGTCTTTCCTTCTCTGTCTTTCTGTCAGCACTTCCCGTGGAGGGGCCACTGTCTCTTAGCTGGCACCATGCCCGCCCTCAGACCCCTCGTGAAGCCTAAGATCATCAAGAAGAGGACCAAGAAGTTCATCTGGCACCAGTCCAACAGATATGTCAAGATCAAGAGAAACTGGCATAAACCAAGAGGCATTGACAACAGGGTGCGAAGGAGATTCAAGGGCCAGATCTTGATGCCCAATATTGGTTATGGAAGCTATAAGAAGACAAAACACATGCTTCCAAGTGGGTTCAGGAAGTTTTTGGTGCACAATGTCGAAGAGCTAGAAGTGCTCCTCATGTACAACAAATCGTATTGTTCTGAGTTTGCTCACATTGTTGCCTCTAAGAATTGGAAAGTTATTGTTGAGAGAGCAGCTCAGCCAACCATCAAGATCACCAATCTAAATGCTAGACTGAGGAGATAAGAAAATGAGTAAAAAGCTTTGCACATTTTGTGTTAAATAAACCCTCAAACTACAAAAAAAAAATCTTCCTACAGTGATCCCCCTTTTCTTTATAAATTTTGCTTTCTCTGAAATTTTTGCTAAAATTCTAGTGTACACAATCAATTTTGATTACTTAAAAAATCTGTTTCAATTCTACTTATACAATAGCTGTCTGGGTTCCTTAGAGACTTCTCTAGCTGGTTCTGTTGATAAGAATCTCCTATTCAGGAGCTTATCTTGGTATGGAGAAAATTTGGTTCAAAACCAAGAAGGATGTCCAACCTTTAGGGTGTCCTCAGAGGTGAGGGGGTTAGAGGACTTCCTGGGTTGGAGGTCTTATCACTCAGCTTCTACCTGGATCCCCAGGTGTCATGATAAAAATCTCTTAGATAGAGAAACAAAGGCAAAAAATTCCAAGCATGATCAATCTATTAGCAATTGCCAATAAAAAGGATTGAAGACTTTCCAGGAAGAGCAGCTCTTTTATGTAGTTGGTTACACAAGGCACCAATGATGCAAACTAAACAAAGACTGTTATTGGTTTGACACAGAGATAGAGGGGTGGGCAAACATCTTATAATCAGGTTGACTCATCTTCCTTTTCCCCACTCCTCACTTCTATACCCACAAAAGGCCCACAGTGTTTGAGTCTTTGTGCTCAGACATTAGCCCATAGGAACAAAGACATTAAATTCTTACAAATTTTACCACTGAGGCTTATACAATTAGGTCTAAGTTTGATCCATAAATATTGATTCTACTGATTAGATATGCTAATTAGATATAATTCTTAATCAATAATTAATGAACAATAGAAAGTATACTGGGATATTAATTTTTGATTTCACAACTTCATAATCCATTCTGCAAATGTTACTGAGGCATATAAGGAACTCTTCTTGATCCTGTTCATTTTCAGCCTGTCCCCCTTGTTAGTGTCAGTAGTTCTATGTAATCCTTGTCTGATGTGAGCTAGCTAGTTTAAATGGCAAAAGAGATAACAAATCATACCTGCATTTAGGAGTGGTTGGAATTGGCATTCTCCCTGCCTGATGTAATTTGAGGTGTGATAGACCTCAAAACACTTTCCTGAGTGATCTGCAGAAGAGCCATATAAAGAGGTTCAAGGACCTTTGATAGTAACTAGAATATCCACTAGTGTTTTTGTGCCTTCTGATATAGGTACTTTTTAGGGTAATTTAGTGCCCTCTTGTTGGGGACTAATTACTGGGGAGGATAAAGTGGCATGATTGAAGATGAAAGGATAAATTAAAAGATTTCCTTTATATATCCCCAGATGCAGAAAGACTTAGAGTGAGATGTTGAATTTGTGAAGAGGGGAGCCCACAACCATCCTGATACATGGAAAATGAAAGAAATTCAGTCACCCTCATACAACTAGGAACTAGTAGGGACCTTGCTTTGCGGGAATGAGTCAGAGAAGGCTCACTTTTACCTCAGCCACCCTTTTGTACACAAAATAGAGAATTTAGGACTTTTCATGGCTGACCTGAAGACATAACAACTAGAATGGGGTATGGAGATCCAAGGGGTAACATTTGTCAGCAATGGGAAGTAGGAGCTGGGAAAAGTTCAGAAAATTATTGTTAAGAAGCCTGAAGAGTAACAACAAAGAACCAGTGAAGAGGGGTGCATGATATCAAAGGGGCAAAGCTGTAGTGGATGGCAGCAATGGCAAGGCAGTTTGGCATTCCAGTGGCAGGCTTCCTGGCTTCTATAATGTTAATGGAATAGAAAGATCTTCCCTGCCCATTAGTAGGCCTATGTGACCTGTTTTGAGCTCTGGCTCAGCTCACAGCTGTGATATATATATATAGCATGAGTCACATGGAGACTAAATTATATGGAGTCCATTGTGGGAGGAGCTTGCCCCACAGAATGACCAAATAGAGCAGGAGAGGCAGTACAGAGAACAAGAAAGAGGCAGAATGGAGGGAGTAACTTACCTAGGGCAACTTGTTTGTGGGGAGGCCCAACACAAAGAATGCTTAAGATGACAGTGCTTCCTGGATTAGTGATGAGTACCTTGCTAAATCTTACTTCCTGGTATCCTAATAGTAATGTTCCAAATAAATATTTTGATTTTGCCTTTGAGGAAGAGAGTTTATTATATTTTACAAATCTATCCTGGAAATACACATGCATATTCATAGCAGCTGTTATGGGTATTCCATTGATTTTACAACTTCACATGAAGCAGGAAAAATATAAACAATCTCTGAACATCTTCTCAAAGTAATTTTAAAAAAATGAATCCTATAAAATACATAGAAGTTCAAAGCCATCCAAATATAATGACATATAAATTTCAAAACACCTTTAAAAACAAATTCCTAGACCCCAGATTAAGAACTCCGATTTTATATGAATCATACTGTCAACTATGAATCTTTCACAGAAGGAATTATAGATTATATTACTGAAGTCCCTATTATTAGAAAAGAATGTTGTTGTCATTAGGTTATTATCAGTCATATCTGATTCTTTGTGATGTCTTTTTGGGGTTTTCTTTTCAAAGATATTTGAGTGACTTGTCATTTCCTTCTCCAGCTCATTTTATAGATGAGGAGATTGAAGCAAACAGGGTTAAGTGACTTGTTCAAGATTATACAGGTAGTAAATGTCTGAAGCCAGATTTGAACCCCGGTTCTAGGACTGGCACTCTATCCACTGTGCCTCCTAGAATACTCACCAGTTAAGTATGTGTCATCACTAGCATTAGGTGATGAAGGCCAAGATTCAGGACTGGGTGAGGGGAGATCGGGAGAAATTGATTCTGATGCTTTTCCAAAGACTCGTACTTCACAGAAAGATAGAAATGCTCCTCTCTTTGGGTTAACAACACTCACATATCTTCCTTTCATCATTCCACATCCGAAAAACTCTGGTTTTTCCATGGGTTAAGGAACCAATGACTGCACATCTGAAGGCAAACCATATTTTTACTAGTAAAAAAATCAAATATGCTGATTTAAAACAGCTACATAGAGGTCAGTCAAAGATTGATCAGTCCCTTGCCTCACTTATTTTAAGATGGATTCTTAGACCAACATTAAACCTGGTTTATACCCTGGGAATGATAAAAAGTCTTGTCAAGAAGGACATCACAGAAAGTTGTCCCTAGGGCAGCAAATGACATCATCATCTACCATCTCCTTGGAATACCCATGATAGGGGTGGTAATTTCCTCTTACCCTTATCCTCATACTTCCACACAGCCTCTGTTGTTAGTTGCTAAATCTTGTTTATTCTTCCTCATTTATGACATGTCCTGGGTTCAACTTTTTTATCTTCTCTTTAACACCTAGCTCAGGTACTCACCTGAGCACGTAGCTGGCACATAGTAGACACTTCAAAATGACTGTGGATTGGAACATAATTGAATTAAAGCTTTTGGTTCTTATGTGCTCTATGCCCACTTCACCTCTTGGGTGGATAATCATAAATGGTCTTCCAACTGGTCTCTCCACCTTTAGACTCTGCCTCTTTCAGTTCACCCAAGGCACAGCTACCAGGATCTTTCTTTCTCAAACATAGTTTTTGGTTAATCTTTTCCCCTTGGTCATATGGTTATAATAAGACTGCCAATCAAGTCTAATCTTAGCTTTTCTTCCTGACATTCAATACCTGGAAGCAATGGTGAGTACCTTTTGAGCACAGCATCTATTCTTCACCTTCCTAGTTATTCACTAGCGTATCTTACTAGCTCTATGCCAGAGCTTATTTGTGCTGATCAGCAAGTCCACACAAGAAAGAATAGTAGGCATTTGATAAGAAGAATATGAAGGGAGTCCAATGCTAGAATACATTACATTTTAATGAATCAATGAGACTTGTTTTAGCATCTCCCATGTGCCAAACACTAGTTATGAAGGTAAAAAAGAGACAGCCCCTCTCCTCAAAAACCTTACCTTCTCTTAGAGAGGATAATACATGCAAGCACTTAACTATCTACGGTCTAAGTACAAGGTCATTTTTGGAGAAAAGTCTTCAAAACTGGGGAGATCTATAAAGGTAGTGCTTGATCTCAGCCAGTCAATAAACATTCCATAGGCATGCTATATGTTAAGTGATGGGAATACAAAAAGAGGCCAAAAAACAGAGTCCCAGTCCTAAAGGGGCTCACAGTCTGTCTGGGAGAAAGCATGCAAACAATTATGTACAAACAAGCTCTATACAGGACAAATCAGAAAAATTTATAAAAGGGAAGACACTAGAATTTAGAGGGAGTGCAGAGGATGGATTTGTAGTTGGGACTTAAAGGAAATCTTCTCTCTAGTGGAGATGAGGAAGAACACTCCAGGCAGGGGGGTGGGGGGACAGACATCCTCAGAGTTGAGGTGGAATGTCTTGTTCTTTGAATAGCAAGGAGGCCAGTGTCCCTGGATGAAAGAGCACATGGTGGGGGTACAGTATGAGAAGTTAGTCATTCATGTTTATCACCTATCCCTTACTGGGGGTCATCATAACCTCTAGGACACTCATTTTCTCACTAAATTCAGGGCCTGGTTCATAGTCTTTCCACCACATGCCCTCATGCTAGGGGACTTAAACACATATGGATGTTTTCTCAAATAATGTAACATGCTATTTCTACAATCTATATAGTTCTCATGACTTACATTTTCACTCCATCTTAGCTACACACAGAGATGTTCACACCCTTGATCATAAATATTATCATAAATATTCTATCACTATGTCCATGAGCTCCAAAATTCACCTATCTTTTATCATTCAATTTTTCCCCTATGCCTTATGAGGCCAGTCTGCTTTCTTCATCCTCACTGTGATCTGCAATCCTGCCAACTGTCATTTCTTTTACTGGCCATCGCCCTAGCATCGGCTACACCATCTTCCTTTTTCTAGATCCCTGGTGGATCAGTTTAACTCTATATATGTCGTTCCATTATACTACCAATGATTATACTACCTTGCCAAACCTTATCCTTGGATTCCCCTTGCCATCCATCTCCTTTCTTCCTATTCATATGTTGTTAAACAGAATTGGAGAAAGATAGGAAAGTATGCTACTGGCATCTACTACAAATTTATGTTACACATAGATGGCAGGCTGAGGTATCTGCTAAGACTGGATGGCTGGATGGGGGCATGTTTGTAAGGAGGGACAGCTCTAGGTGCAGGGAGGGCTATAGAAGGTCTAGGTGATAAATTTTGCATAGCAGTGCCTCTTCTCCCCCCACCACTTACCAAGGTGTATGTAGTAGGGAGACTGCAAAAAGCCTGAGCATTACTGGCTGAAGCCAGGTGGCAGAGTGTTGGGCATAGCCTAGATTGGCAAATGGCGTTTTGCACTCCTTGGAAGCCTTGATGTCTCCTACCTTGTTGTAATCATGGATTTTCAAGATTTCATCTGGGCTGTTTGATTATAAGCATAATAAGGAGGTCTATTCTGTACCTGGAGCATTGCTGGCATGAAGTACTCCTCCTTTCCCCAGGAGATGACTGAAACTGGTTAATAATTATGTTGGCAGGAAGAGTTCTCATTCCTGCAATGAGCTGTATATACTGATAAGAAAGGCTTTTCTTTCTTCTATCCCTTTGTGTAAGTGCAACATACAAGGGCTTAGAGCCCACAATACACCCATTAATTTCTGTTACTGCTTTGGTAGCCTCATCAGGTGAAGGAAATGAGGCAAAGTCAAACCCTTTACTTTGCCCACCTTCAAGCATCACCTTTGATGCTGCCAATTGACGCAAAAGGAGAAAATTCCTCCTTTAACTTTTCATCATCAGTGGTATCATTCAGATTCTCAATGTAGAGATTTGTTCCCTGGTAGTGGCTAACTCTCTTCTGTTCTAGTGGTTAAAATTTCTGTTTTAATTCAGCCTGGTGTTCAAATTTTTTTCTGTGTCTGATCTCCAAATACCATTTTCCCTTTGATGTCTTTTCCATTCATTTATTCAATTGCTTTATTAATATCCTCATGTTTCTCAAAACTCACAGAACAAAAGCCTTGGATTTTCCACTAGGGTCAGTCATCACTTTTATATTCAGAGCTCTACCATATTTGCTGAAAAGTTCCTTCAATCTTTTGTCATCTGTGTCATCACCAAAGTATTTTATACATACATTAGTGAATTCCTTTGCTTTGGCTCCCAGCTCAGCTTCCTGTTCTTTCTTTGACTTGAATCTACCCACAAACACTTTGCACCTGTCATCTTCTTGATGGCCCTATCTGCAGCATCTTGGATCTCCAGGTTCATAAATGTGTAGCCTTTAGAACCATTCTCATCACACACTACCTTGTAGGACAAGATGTTCCCAAATGCTAAAGAGGTGTCATAAAATGCCTTGTTGTCTATGGATTTATTTAGGCATCCAACAAAAACATTCCCAGCCCCTGATATCCTCAGTGAGGTATCCTACTGAGATGACATGATATAGATTGCTTTGCCTTTGACTTCATCAAAGTTCATGGTGTTTAGGAATTGTTCAGCATCTGCTGGCTGTTGGAAGTTGACATAAGTACACACCAGCAACCACGTGGTGATCATGTCCCTGCAGACCCGGATGGAAAACACAAGTCCAACAGAACTGAATTTCCCACAAAGCATGGCTTCTGTGACATCTGAGTGCAAGTCCCCACAGATAGGGAGGCCATGAGATAGCTACTTGAAGCAGTATTCATCTCTCCACCCCCCAATACCCCAGGACCCATTAGGAGTAACTTTCTGGAACCAAAACAAGAAGGGAAAAAAAAACTGAGGCCAAAATTTAGTAACAGACAAGAGGTTAGAGAAAGACTAAGCCAATCAGGGAAAATTGTGGAACTTTTAAGATAACATAGAGATGACTTCCTAGGAATCACAGTAGAATGTTAAGGGAGACAAGCTATGGTATGAAACATAACAAAATGAGGCTGCTTCTCTCTTCTTTCCTGGGTAATCTCCAGGATTCAACCTTTCTGGTTCAAATTCTGAATCTCCAAATAGAATGGCCCTGTCTCCCCTCAGCCCCCTCCCCACCCAAGCTCTTTCTAATTAAAGAGCTTTTAAAAACTATCACCCCACACCCCAGGAGGCATGTTTTTCTAGAAGGACACACCCCAGCTAAGTAGTGGGGTTTAAAAAGAGATCCCAAACCTTAGCAAGCTGCTGCGGGCAGTGGCAGCCATCATCTTTCTCAAGAGGAGGAGGCAAGAGTAGAAGGTATGCCCTAGTGGTGGCATTTGGAGGAAGAAGGCACATGACAGAGTGCTATGGGTCAGAGGACTTGGGCAAGGAAGGGAGGGAGGAAGGGGCCATTGGCACAGGGCTCAAGGATACATGGGGCCTGTGGACAGAGAAGCAAGAGCAAGAGGAGGACAATGAGGGGGCTGGACAAGGACACAGATGAGGCAAGTGACGGCTGGGGACAGACAGGTGAGTGAGTGGCCTTTTCTCAGTCCTTCTGTTCTGCTTTAATTGGAGGGTTTTTACTGAAGATTCTTTATTGGGGAAGGTTGGGACTTTAGAATACTCTACCCCAACCCCACTTTTCCCATAAGACCAATGGTTTTTATGATGCGATTCTGCCTAGTGGGGCGCTTTTTGGGAATGCATATTGCAGAACTAGTTATTACTATGCTGTCTTCGTTCTCCTATAATAATAGCCAACATTCACATAGTTTTTTACAGAGTGAGAAACACTTTCCATGTCTTATTTCTTTTGATCTTCAAGACTGGTTTTAAAGAGATAAAGTTGAGATTCATACCTGGTATTGGATATCCCTCCTTCTTCACGAGAGTTCCCTACCAGGATCAATGCTCCATGTAATTCTTCAGTACAACAATCTTTTCGGGGTGTAATTGCCACAGATTCCACAGTTTCTGTCGATACCAAATCTACCATCCACCAGGGATTAATCTCTTGGTTTGTTTGAATACAAGAGGCTTTTTGAAAATCACTGAGTAGAGAACCATCCGCAGCTCTTTCAGGAGACCCAGAGAGAGTGGAGATGCTGGACTGGAAAGCAGGTTTCCCCTTTGATAGCACTGGAGATGAAATGATGAGATATGTGAGGGTAGAAGTCAATCAGCCATCAGATGCAAAGTACCAACTCCATTACTAGAAAGAAGAGTTGTCCCCACACTCGGGGACAAAAGAATTACTACTACCTTAAAGAAGTGATATAGAACATCTAGCCATTATCTATTGGCCTCGCTAAGATATATCATTCTCAGTTTTATTCATAAGATAATTCAATACATGTACTACACTAATATACCACCCTCTTCTAAGCAGTTCTATGGAAAGGAAAAGTCAAGACCACATTATGGTTTGCGTTGTAGTCCTAATTCTCTGTTCAACTTTTCTTATGGATTCCTGGCTTATTGATCAAATGCCATGTTCCCCCTTTCTTTGGTCTCAATATATACCATTTCTGAAGAATAATGACTAGCTAAGAAAATGCACATGGGATGTCAGAAATGATGTTAAGATGAATTGCAAAATGCTGCAAGGGGTTGGAAGGATCATCTGCAAGACATATCTGCTGGCTGTCATAAGCATTTATTCGATGTTGTTGGTAACTGCAGTCTAAATAGCATGGCAACATGAAAAAACTTTTGGATATATTGGATTGAGATGTTTATTTATCCATTTATTTATTTTTGAGATGTTTATTTAAGTCTAACCAATGATACATTCTGCAAATGAGCACTTTAACTCCTTCTTTTGGAAAATGGGACATGGGTTTTTCTCCACAAACTTTAAAGGATAAATGAGGCAATTAGTTTCAACCAATTATACATAGATATCCCAGGTAAAATTTCCAGAAAGGTCTAAAAATATTGAGAATAAAGAGATTAAAAAAATATCTAGTTACTAAAAATGTAAACAGGGCCATATGAGAACAGAAGGGCTCACTAAATACTTTGCACTTCTGATTGTAGTTCTTAGGGTAGTGATTCTACTGGTCATCTGTATCACCCAATCCACAGAGTATTTTCTGAAAGTTGTCTTCTGATACAGAATGCATGCCTATTTTGTGAGCTGGACATGAATGCTGAGAGGGATAGGAAAAGGATTAGAGAAAGAAGGAATAGGCAAAGAAATAGGAAGTGGAAAGAAAGCTGAGTGAAGATTGGAAATATTTTTAAAATGGAGAAAGTTTGGGGGAATAGCATTATAACAGAGTGTACTTCTCAGAGAACTTCTGAGGAATTATGTTACCTCCATCATACGTGCTTTGAAGAAAAGTTGTTACAAAAATATCTTTGATGCACTATATTGAAGAAAATTTACTCACCAAAGTTGTTCTCTGAGAGATCAAAATTGTATGATATAGCCGAAGAATTACCACTCTTGGGTGTTTCTGGAACATCACCAGAGATAGGTAACAAGGGATAAAAATCATCATTGGAAGTTGCCAAATGACTGCTGTTTGAATCCCATGGTTTTCCAAAGATTTGCACATTACAAAATGATAAAACCTTTATTCTCCCTGGATTGGTGATGGTCACATATCTTCCTTTCATTCTTCCACACTTGAAAACCCATGTCGTCCCTAGACCCAAGGAAGGAACAGTTGCACATCTGGAGAGGAACCACATTGTCATTTTATGAGAATGTTGTGGTGACTGAATTCAGGCTGCAAAATATGGCAACCATAAGAGAATAATTTATTCCCTTTTGTTATCAGAGTAATGATAACAGAGCCTAGTAACTCTATTTGTTCCCTAATAATTGAAAAAGGCTTCATGCCAAAATGATCAGTTCTTGAAGATTGAAATTATGGAAAGCCTAGCCACATGACTTGATGAGATATGAGCATCCTTTTTTTTTTTTCAGGGGGAAAGGCAAGGCACTTGGGGTTAAGTGACTTGCCCAAGGTCACACAGCTAGTTAAGTGTCAAGTGTCTGAGGCTGGATTTGAACTCAGGTCCTTCTGACTCCAGGGCCAGTGTTCTATTCGCTGTGCCACCTAACTGCCTCCCAGAGCATCCCTTTTAATATCTCATTTGCCCAGATGTGGAGAGAATCATCTCTGACTCTTCCACATCTCACTTTGCTCCCAGATTAGGCAACCAGAGCTTCACTTCTATATTGAGATTTCTTCCCCTGCAATATCTCTCAGGTTAGACTTTTTTTTTTCTTCTTCAAGAACTGTTTTAGCATTGGACATTGTCAGTGAAGCCTAATCAAAACTTTGTGCTAGTATCCAAAGCCCTCTGGTCACCCCTTGCCTACTCAGTAACCCCACTTTTTAATCAAGAGCATTCCCTATATGAGTTAACTGCATGGCACAGGAGCCACAAAAGCCAATGCCTCTTGGGCTACACTGGGAAGGGGCATAGTGCTCAAGACTAAAAGAGCTTAAAGTCCTGCAGTGCTCTTCCTGTTTGGCCCACATTTAGGGTTATGAGCAGCTGTCATATTTCAGGAGGGATACTGGTAAGCTGAAGATCGGCCAGGAGAAGGTATTCATAAGGTAAATGACCCTGAGATATTATCATTTGAAAGTCAATGGAAAGAACTGGGGATTTTGTACCTCAAAGAAATTTTAGGGAACTCGTTGGAAGTGCAAAGAAACAAAGAAAAGAAAAAAGAATTAATCTTGTTCTATTTGGCCCTTATAGGCCAAAATCAAAACTAATGGATGCATTGTTTTGAGGAGCACTTCAACAAACAGCTAATCCATTGAGTAGGATAAGTGGCCTTGGAAGTTAGTGAGATTCCCCCTCGCTGGAAGTGTTCAACAAAGGGGAAATGATTTTTTTTTTCTAACAATGACTTTCTACTAAATATCTTATCTGTAACAATGATTAGTATATTCACTGCTAAGCATACAGCCTGCACACAATAAATGCTTCCCCAACTAAGGAATGAGTGAGCAAATAAATGAACAGATTAAATGAATATTTCATTGATATCATGCATGAATGGTGATAAACAGAAAAGAAATTGGGTTAATGGTCTCTCATCTTTCTAGGAAAAGTTTGAATGAAGTGGGGTGGCTAAGTGGCACAGTGAATTGAGCACCGGCCTTGGAGTCAGGAGGACCTGAATTCAAATGTGACCTCAGACACTTGATTCACTTACTAGCCATGTGACCTTAGGCAAGTCACTTAACCCCAATTGCCCCTCCAAAAAGCAAAAAAAAAAAGTCTGAATGAAGAGTATCCTTGGGGTTAACTCCTTAGTAACTTCACTTCTGATCCATTATCCTGTAACTGGGTCAGTTCAATCTTCCACTTCTGACTTTTTTTACTCAAATATAGCATCTTTGGACATTGTTTTTGGCTCCAAGATTTTTTTTAAAGAAAAAAAATTCTTTTGCTTTATGGTCTTAAACATACCAATGGGAGAGAGAGGAGGCAGTGGAGAAGGGGAAGAAAGACTATGGTTACCAAAAAGTGAATATACTCAATATTATGCTAGAGTCAACTTCCTTGCCTTAAAATTTTCATTTCATTTTAGTACGTGAAAATTTTCCCTCACAAACATTAGGTTTAACAAGTAACAAGGAAGTCCATTACCATTCCACCAACTTTCAAAAGGTAAAGCTTAGATCCCATACCTGGCATTCAACTTCCCATTCTGAACAGGTGAGTCCCCCACCAAAATAATAACTCCATTTATCTGTTCATGACAGCAATCTTTTCGATCGGTTATTGATACAGAGTCTACAATATGTGTTGAATGCAAATCTGCCATCCACCAGGCGTCATTTTCTTGCAATGTTTGAACACAATGACCACTTCGAAAAGACCCATGCATAGGTTTATCAGGAAATTGACAAGGAATGAAGACAGTAGACTGAGAGGTTTGTACTTTTTGTGTCTGACCTAGACCTGAAATGACAAATGTGGGGCAGATGTTAGACATCAGGTGAAAAGTACAATTGGAGGTGTGGCAGTTGTAGGAAATAGTTTAGATCAGTGGAAAGATGACTGGCTCTGGAGTCAGAAAAACTGGGTTCACATCCTACTTCTGACTCTATGTATGTGACCTTGGTCAAGGCACCTTTTTCACTGCCCTGGGCCTCACTTTCTTTATTTTCAAAATGAGAGAGTTGGACTGACTGCTTGTGTTGTGAGGCCTTTTTAAGCTCTGCATCCAAGATCTTGTGACTTAATGACTAGAATTTAGAGCTACTCCATGAACAAAAGGAATATTTGTAACTTAAACCCTTTACTTGCAGTCACCGTCAATATATCATTCTTATCTTTATAATCTATTACTACGTATAATGTCACTGTCACTTACCTATTTCCAAAAGATTTATAAAAGAGTGGAAGCTTGCTTGTTCAACTGTTGTCTTAATGGTCTCAATTCTATACTTACTTAGTTTTTGGAAACCTGGAGGTCAACTCCTATTTCCAATGCTCCAACCTGAAAAGATTTAGTCATCTATCATCCTAAAGATTCCTCCCAACTTTGTGCTATCTGCACGTCTAATCAGGGTGCCTTCCATATATTTTTTCAAATCACTGATAAAAATAGTGAAATAAATAAGGATAAGGATGGATGAAGACCTAGACATTTCCCTTAGACAAATATTGATCTATTAATCATTGTACTTTGTTCATAGCTGGTAAACCATCCTTACATAAAATTTATTGTATTACCACTTAGCTCACATTTCACCTCTTCTACACTTCCTAAAAACGCAGATGCCTATCCTTTATATATCTGCACTAAGATGCTTAGTCTAAGTCAATGAAAAATTAGGGTTAAGGAATGGAAATTCTTTGTTTTCAATGAAGGGAACTTTGGGGGAAGGGCAGGTCCCTCATTAAATGTTGGCACTTCTCTGTAACTTGAGCTTTAAGGGTTTCCTGGGGCATGAGAGGTGGAGGAATTTATTGAGGATCACACCATCAATGTGGCAGAGATGATACTTGAACCCAAGGCTTGTCCTTGAGGAGTCTAGTTCTCTGTCCAGTAAGCTGAACTGCCCCCCCCCCCCCCCCACTGCAGTAAAGACCCTAGGTAAAGTAGGTTCCTTGCCTCCTAACTTTTTATCTCTACTCCAACCCCAGCACTATTTACTAAGATTTTCATCCAAATACAACACGTTATCCTTTATTATTGACACTTTTCATGAAAAGATGATATTTAACCAGGGTGGATTAAAAAATAATGAGCCCTGAGTATCAAATTCCAATTAAATGTTTGGGAGCAAGGAGGTTAATGTGAAGGAAGGTTGGTATCTTAGATACAGAAGTAAGATCTTAGGCCTATCTTGGGCCCATTCTCAGGACCTCTTCTGACTGTCCACATCTTTCCCAGTGCCTGACAAGGAGAACCAGCAAAGTCTTGTGGAAGCACATGGATGACTTCCTGTAAATCACTTCCAGAGACTCTAGATATTCCCCAAATTTTCTGAACTTAACTTCATAATTTATTCTGTATGTTACTGAGGACTATATTTGAATTCTTCTCTAATCTGGTCACTGTCAGCCTGTCCTTCACACTGGGGTCACTAGTTCCATATGATCCCCACCTCCTGGGTAGTTTTCCCTTGATTTTTTTAATCAAAATTTTCCTTCTTATCTTCCCACCCTTCCCTGTCTCCCCCATTGAGACCCTAAGAAAAACCAAACGCATGTATGGTCAATCAAAATAAGTTTCCACATTGGCCATATCCTAAAAAATATTTGTCTTGTTTTGAATTCTGATTCTCTCACCTCATTATCAAGTGATGAGTACCATGTTTTACCAGTCCTTTTTCTATTTCTCTCTCTCCCTTTCCTTTTTTTCTCCTATTTCATTGTTGAGTGAAATGTATTTCTGTAGCTAGTTCTCTCTGTGTGTATGTGTATTCTTCTTTCTTTTGACCAGTTCTGATGAGAGTGAGGTTCAAGAATTGGTTGCTCCTGTCTACTCCCTCCCTCTTGTTTGTATTGATGTCTGTTTGTTCACTCTCATTGTGTGAGATAATTTTCACTAACCTTCCTTCCCCTTCTCCAATTAACAGCACTACTCCCATGCTTTGCCCAACTGAACTCTATGAAACCTGGCGATGACAGAGGTCAGAGGGGATGTATGTATCATCTCTCCATATTTGAATGTAAACAGTTTATCTTTCTTTAGTCAATTATCATTGTTTTTCACATTTATCTTTTTATGCTTTATGTGAAGAAAGAAGACATAAAAGACAGAATGCCATATTAGACAGGGTAGAATGTGACCACACAACCAAAATTATTGTGACATTTTCATTTTCATTTTCCTAACAAAACTCAAAAGACAATGTAGCTGTATTTATAAATATGGACAAATTTTATTCTGATGGGTATAAATTTTCAGAAACAATAAGCATAACATTCTCTTGGTTTAATTCTTTCACAGAATTAACAAATGAATTAAAATTGCTAGACCAATCAATGAATACATGTGGCTAATTGATCTTATGAATATAACCTAAGACAACCAAATAGAATGGAGAAATGCAGGCTCTTGTTGGTCACTCTTTGCTACCCACTACTCAACTGTATAGTAGGAAATGAAAAGATTGGTGAATGTGTACATATTCACATATCACACACATACATACCAGAAGGAAGATAGTAAATATGATCACAATGTATTTACTCAGCTATTAATTTAATAAACATTTGTAGGAATCAATCTTATAAATTATAATTTATATTTTGTCTAGTCTCCTAACATAAAATAAATCAAGTGAAGTAATTATCTGGAATTTTAGTGCGGTTTTCCTTTAAGATCACCAGATACTTGGCAAAAACAAAAAAACCAGTTCAACCTGGTATAATGGCAAACAAAGAAGTACTTAGCACCTTATTTCAGCTATTTAATTATTTAGCACCTCGTTTCAGTTCAAGTTTCTTTTGAGCCTTGTCCATGATTATATCAAGTCTTTGTTAAGAAACAGAACTTGTGAAACCCACAGTGGGAGGAATTTGCTGATGTAACAGGAAGGGGTGGAACAGGGAGGAGTTAATGATCATATATAAGGAGAAGCCCAAGCTAGGAAAGAGCAGAACTGAGAAGGGAACTCTGGTGGTGGCAAAGTTGAGAAGGAGAAAACTTGTGGTATCACAGAACTCTGTTTGTCTATTCTGTCTGTGTTGATTTGTGTTTGTAATACTTTGTACAGAACCCCTTGGACCTTACTGGAAGCCCTGAAAGAGGATCTTCTTGTTGTCTGTTTACAGAAGTCCTGGAGGAGGGTTTCAGAGGTCCTGGGATTATACTGACAATTTGTGTTGAGTTCTCAGACTTTATTTGTTGGTGTTGATTTCACAGGCAGAAAGTGAATTGATGATGGTGCCAGCAATGTGAATGAATGTTATTTTGGCTCTGTTCAGCTTTGTCTTCCCAGGAACAGAAACTGTGAAGGACTTGAGGTGGACTGGACACTGTGAGCTTCAATATGGAATGGGAACTGGATGAGGAACTGCACGAGGAACTGTACAAGGGCCTGGATGAGGAGCTGAGAGCTGCCTACCTTTGAATCTAGGTGACAGGTAAATTCAGGCAAAAGCTGGAACCACGGAAGAAGAACCATGGAATCCAAGAGCCAGCCTCCAGTCAAGGTGAAAAGATCTCTCCTTGGGTATTTAGTGCTGACTAAGAAGATCACGATTCAATGTGACCTAGGGGTGGAGCACTTTGACCTCTGTACTTTGTGTTCCTTAAGGAGGCTTGCTCCTTAAGGATGATTGAGTCAAGGGCTTACTGAATGATATCTTTTGCTTAAAACTATGTGACTACTTTGGTGAAAACTATGAGGCTACTTTAGTGATAAGTTGTTATTTTATAACATTGTGAATACCGTACTTTGGTTTTTGTGATGCTTTAATTTACTGCTGAATAAATAGAGAGTTCACTATATTATATGATCAGAACCTTAGAGCTATTCACAGCAACAGTCTTCTGAGAAGCTGCTCGTGCTTGGCTTTACACCTGGTTGGGTTTTTCATGGGGGAGTACATTCATATTGTTATTCACACCTTTGCTTTATGCTGTAGAACCCAATAGAGTTAATTATGAGACAAGTGGGATGCCTGAAACATGAGAGCTGCTCATATAATTCATTCTGAAAACATATGCAAAATCTCTAAGTCAATGTAATCAAACACAATTCTGTGCTAAGTACTGCCAAGGATACAGTCTGGAAACTAGTTCTTATATTATAAGTATCTTACAGTGACTTTATTTGTTTAATTCTATTTTGTTCATTTTTAGATGGAGAAAAACCAATTTTAGGGTATATTAAGTTTCCTTCACAATTTTTATAAACAGCTTTATTCTGAATTTTATATTATATGGGAGAACCATTTCTCAAAAGGCATTTCATTCATCTGAGTACAGAAAATATACCTACCAGTGGGCTGCTGCTGGGTAGTATTTTCAGTCATATTTGATTGGCTTCTAAGCTCAGCCTCTGACATTTTAGCAAACACTTGTACCTCACACATTGTTAAAATCTTTCTTGATCCTGAAACAGTGAGGGTCACAAATTGTCCTTTCATTCCCATACATTGGAAAAATAGTTTTTTTCCCAGAGCCAAGGCAGGAATCATAGCACATCTAGACATAAATCATATTGTCATTCTTTGGAAGATTGCTTATGCTGTTTAAAGAATCTTAAGGTATAAAAATGTCTTTAAGTTATACATACTCGTTAATAACAATAATTCTACTATGTGTATCCTCCAAAGATAGCAAAGACAGAGGGAAAAGATTCATACATATAAAAAATTTATAGCAGAAATTTTTTAGTAGCAAAGAGCTGGAAAGAATGTGGTGCCCATCCATTGGGGAATAACCCAGTATTATACCGTAAGAAATCACAGATATGAAGAATTCAGAGAAATTTGAGACTCGTATCAACTAAAGGACTTAATAACTGCTTGTTGACTGAGTGACTGATGACAAAAGAAATAAGTTGAGCCAGGAAAACAATTTACATGATGCCCACAAAAATGTAAAAGAAAGCAACACTGAATGACATCAGGACTCTGACAGATGCCGTGTCAAGGCATGACTACAGACGAGTGATAGTCAAGTATACATTTTTCTGCTCAGTAGAAAGGAAGTAGAATACTGGATGTAGAATGAGGCATGCGTTTTCAGACATGACCAATATGTGACTTATTTTACTTTATTGAACATATTAGCTACAAGGGAAGGCTTTCCCTTGGGTAGAGGCCAAGGGAGTCATTGGAGGTGACAGTGAAATTGAATAAAAAAGTAGGTGGAATAAAACTTTCTTTAAAGAGAGAGGAAACAAATAAGGTATCCTGATAAATTGGTAAAACAAAATGGAGCCTTTCATTTTAAAGCTATGCCTCTTGGTTAATACTAAAAAATATAAAAGGGCCAATCACCCTAAAAATACATGAGGTGGTTACATAAGGGAGAGGAATACAAATCATGGTGATGCTAGCCTACGGAATTTCATGGCAGAAAGACCTCCCTTCCCAAACTTGGCACTCTAGTGCAAACACTATATCATCCTATCCTAATTATAGCTCCTGATGGTGCATTTTGTTGCCATGATAAGCCTCTCACTTGTGGTTTTAATCCAATCCACTTTGGCCCCCACTGGAATATTGCTTTATCAAACATTCCTTTGCTATTGTCTTCATTCTCTACCTCCCTACCAGTTCCTTCCTCTTTGCTAACAAACATGCTTGGGGGGGTCTCTTAATCAAAAAAGTTTTCCTTTGACATTGTCATTGTCTCAAATTATTTCCCTGTTGTCCTTCTTTTCAATGCTAGATTTCTAGAAAATGTTTTTATTTGCTCCCTTCTCTTTTTTTTCCCACCAACATACTTCTTAAACCCATGAAACTGTTTTCTTTGAGGTCACAAAGAACAACTTAATTATGAAATCCAATGGCCTTTTCTGAGGTCTTATTGTCCTTGAACCTTCTCCAGTATTTTGAATGCTTTAGCTTGGGCACTCAGGTAAGCAGTTCAAACCCTAGAACTATTCTGAAGCCAAATCATCACATATACCAGTTGGTATTCTCTGCTACAGCATGTCATACCTACTCATCCCCATACCGGATTCACTTCCTTCTGCCCCTGAGCTATTAACTTTTTTAAAAACATAATTTTTATTAATATATTTTGCTTTTAATGTTGCCTACATTCCCCCTGTATCCTTCCTCTCTCATTTCCCAGTGAGCCTTCTCATATAACAAAGAATATCCTTGAGTTTTTTCAAAGATAACCTCTCTCCCTTTGAATACCTTCATTCCTTTTTGAATATCACATCTTTATTTCTTTCTTCAAATTGCCCTGTAAGCCTCTGCATTGTCCTCCAGCCAGTTTATTCCTGATCTGAAGAGATCATATCTCTGTTTGGCTATAATTTTGCAATATATACACTTCATATTTCCTTTAATTGAGAGCCTGGGAACTTTTAATTTATTTTTAACCTTTCTGTTTGATTAGGTGATCAATACTTCAATAGCATAAATTATGTCTTCTACCTCTATTGAAGCTCTGTATTGAAGCTGGAACAAAGCAATGCATAGCTGCCAACCAAAAGAATCAGCATGCATATTTCACTTCCCTCATTGACATGGGAAGATATCTTCTAGTTACAGGTTGTGTTTAAATAAACAAAATGATGTGGGAAAATTGAAATAATCATTAATTCATCCATATTTTAATGAAACATCCATTTCAAATAAGTACAGAGAGTTGACCAAGGGTTTTGTTCATATTTGAGCTATTTTTGAAGGCTGTGTGGCATGATGGATGGAAAGTCACCCTGGCAGCCAGAAAGACCTGAGCTCAAATCACAGCCTCTCAGTGCACCAGCAACTCTCTAAGACTACAGGTTTCAGAAAAGGTGCTTGCCTGATTTGGAGGAGGGAGTTTACTCACTTGTGAATTCTTTAGACCAGTGAAATTACAGGTCTAATATCTCTCCCTAACTAATAAGCAAAGATAAGCCCCACATATTATGAAAATACAAAGGAATTCTTTTCAAATCTCATTCTCTTTCCACAATTAAAATCTTAGCTCATTCATTTTCTCAACAAGCATTTATTAAGTGCATGTTATATGCAAGACCCCATGCTGGGCATTGAGCATGCAAAACCAAAAATGAAATAGTCTTTGTGGTCAAGGTTCTCACATTTTTTTTGGAGGAAGCATGCACATAGATGAGAAAATATAAAATATATAAAAGCAATCAGATAGTTCAGGAAGGCACTAACAATTTTGTGGTACATCTCTTTGTTTCCAGGATTCTTCAAAGATCACTGATTATGGGTCAACAACCACATCTGCCAGTTCTTTCACTAAATTACTAATTACACTAAATTACCAAATTAAATCACTATAGCACAGGAAAACTGAAAAAAAATCTTTTAGAGAGGTTGACTAAAAATTTTTAAGTATGCATTAAATCTAGGAGATAAAGGAATTATTGGCAAAGTCTCAATATGTTAAATAGATAGAAACAGAAATAGCACAACTAGGTGGCACAGTGGATAGAGTACAGGGCTTGGACTCAGGAAGACTTTTCTGAGTTCAAGTACAGTCTTAGACATTTAATAGCTGTGTAACCTTGGGCAAGTCATATAACCTTGTTTGCATCAGTTTCCTCATCTGTTAAATGAGCTGAAGAAGGAAATGGCAAACCACTCTAGTATCTTTGCTAAGTAAATCCCAAATAGGGTCATGAAGAGTCAGAAATAACTGAACAACAAATGGCTTTTAGGGAAATAGAAAAGTTACTAGCTCTTCCACAACCCACAGGAGGCAAATAAGTACTGTATTTACTGAACTTGTACTAAATACTGCAAAAATAAAAAGGCATGTCCTTTGTAAACAATTTACAAAATGTCAATTTAGTTAAAGTGATAAAAATCCACTGAAAAATAAGTATTGGTAATTAATAAAACTTAAACATGAACTATTTTAATACTTCAGCTAAAGTATAAAATTATCCTCCCTAAATGGTTTTCTATTTTTTTATTTAACTCAAATTGCCCAAGTATCAGTACCTCAGATTTGATTTGCCACCATTTTCTCGTGAATTTCCAACCAGAATAAGAGCTCTGTCCATCTCATGTTGGCAACAATCTCTCTGGCCGATGATAGAAACATATTCTATTGGGCACGTTGATTGCAAATCCACTGTCCACCAAGGATCTTTCTCTCTTTGTGTCTCAATACAAGATTCGGTTTCTAAATCACTTGCCAAACTCTTATTGTAAAATTCCTCAGGAATTCCAAATTTATTTAAGGTACTGGATTGGAAGGTTTTTTTATTTTTTGACACTTCAACTGAAATGAAGATATACAAATTAAGTCAGTTTTCAGAAAGGAAAAACAAAAATGGGCACCCCTCAACGAAAGAAATTCATTCATTAAACAAGTAGAAGTAAATACTCTTTATAGTTAATGAACTACAGCTTTCATCTAAGGACTGATAAATACATATTGATCAGTCCATGTATTGTAATTTATTGCTTTTCAATAAAATATATACAGGCTTTGAAAGGAAACACAGCATAGAGGCTAGAGAGTTGACTTCAGAGACAAAGAATTCAAGGACTGGGTTCAATTGCTGCTGCCGCCATACAGTGGCTATGTGACTCTGGGTAAGTCATTTTACTAATCAGCACTGTTGGCAGCTTACTAACGCTATAAGTTGCAAAGAGGGAGCTCTTTTGGTGATTCCACATAATAATGGAGTCACACCAGTCCCTATCTCCTATAAACAGACATTAGTCCTTGATACATCTGTTTTGAAATTCTAGGACAATCTTTCACTCCTTTAAGAAAAATAGAGAGGGCAGTAGTAACACTCTCATTGTACTTTGAACTTGTTAGGCCACATCTGTAGTTTGGGGTCCAGATGTGGGTGCCAAATTTTAAGAAAATATTAACAAACCAGAGAGCATGTATATTGTGACCAATACAGTGAGGGGGAGTTTTACATGTCATATGAACACGAGTTTGAGTGAACTAATGATGCATATTCTGGATAAGAGATAATTTGGGGGATAAATGATAGCTGTCTTCAAATATGTGTAGATCTATCGACTGGAAGAAATAGTAGATGACTTGTATTGTTCTCCCATATAGAGCAGATACTAAATGTAAAGAAGTTACCGGGAGTTAGATCTCAGCTCTATCTAAAGAAGGATTGCTAAAGTTGCTGAACTGGCTCTCTCATAAAGTAATGAGCAGTATTGAAATGGGGGAGCTGGGTGGTGCAATGGTTAGAGTGCAGGGCCTAAAGTCAGGAAAACTCATCTTTCTGAGTTCAAATCTGACCTAAGACACTAGTTGTCTTACTCTGGGCAGATTATTTAACCCTGTTTGCCTCAGTTTCCGCATCTGGAAAATGAATTGGAAAAGGAAATAGCAAGCCATTCCAGTATCTCTGCCAAGAAAACCCCAAATTGGGTCATAAAGAGTTGGACATGATTGAGCAACAACAACAAAAGAATCATTGGAAATATTCAAATAGAGATTTGGATGACCTTTTCTCAAAGAATATTTTTAAAGGTATATATACCTACATTAGGACTTTGAACTACATGACTCTAAGAGTCTCTTCCACCTCTAAAATGTTGTGATTCTATGAAAATTTACAAAGTTTAAATGCTACAAATATGTACCTTAGGGAATTAAATGTTCAATATAATTAAATTTATTTCAACAAACATCTGTTCAACACCTACTTGGTACAGACCACTATGCTGGGAAATGTACAGAGCTTAGATAAGATTTCCCCATGGAAATTCCAAGGACAAAACACATACTCGGACAAGCAGGATCATACACAGTATTGATTGAGATTGAAAGAACCAGAAGTTATGGGGTAACAAGCAAAAAGAAAAGGAGAAGGTAGAACTAAACTGTGGCAGAGAAAGGATATGGTGAGTTGGTCCATTAGCCCCACAAGCATCTCAGACCAAAGACTGGAGCTAATGCCACCAATTGCACTCATGTACTCAAGAAGTTTTAAGAAAAAGATTTATTTTTTCTCTCCAACTTCCTCTTTGAGTGCCTGTCTATCCACAGACACTGTTACATTACCCAGATGTTTCCAGCCTATGGCCCCAGTTCTGCCTCAACCACAATAGGGCAGGGAGTTAAATGTAAATTAAGGCAGAGAGCTAAACCTCTGCTTAAAAGTTAGGAATTTTCCTCACAGAGGGTTCAGGGCAATTGTCATTATACCAATTGTACTAAAAGCTTTTTATTTATAATAAATGCCCTAAAGTGCATAGGAGAGGCACGGACCTTTGTTGTTGTTTCATTTCTCTTAGAATCTCTAGTTTCCTTCCAAGCATAGCTTCCATGCCACCTTTCACATGAAATCTTTCCTAATCCCTCAAGTTCCTGATGCCCTTCAAAATTATTTTATATTTCTTTAGCATTTAGTGTGTGTGTGTGTGTGTGTGTGTTGTGTGTGTGTGTTTTAGTTAATCCAATAGAATGCAAACTCCCTAAGGAATGGCGCTGTTTCATTTCTGATTTTGTTCTCCTAGTCAGTGACTAGCACATAGCACATTTTTATGGAGATTGCTCCTTGCTAGTTTGATTACATTGGAGAGAGAGACAGAGACAGAGACAGAGACAGAGCCAGAGACAGAGAGAGAGAGACAGAGAGAGAGAGAGACAGAGAGAGAGAGAGACAGAGAGAGAGAGAGAGAGAGAGAGAGAAAGAGAGAGAGAGAGAGAAACACAAAAGGTGATTGGCTGATTCAACAAGAAGGCAGATTACTGTAGGTCTAAAGAACACCAGACTAGGAGATGGGAATGTCAATTTCTAGCCTTTATTCTGCCACTGATTTTCTGTGTGAATCTGGAATAGCTGTGTAGAGGACTTGAGAGTGCAAATCTTCAAAGAGATTTATATATCTAGTGCTAGTCTCTTCTGAACTCTAGTCTTACAATATGAACTAACTTTTGGACATTTTAAAACTAGATGTTCAAAACTGCATGAGATAGTTTAAATGATATGCATGCCTCAATAGCATTGTTATGTCAAATCACATTAATGAGATGAAAGAATTTTGACAATTATACTGTACTATAAAAATATAAAGTATTAATACTCACAATTTTTCTTTGTTGTTATTCTGGCATAGAAGGTATAATGTTAATGATATCCCTGGTTCTATTTCAGTGAAAAAGCAAGAAAAAAACCTATGGATTACAAACCTACCCTGGTCAGTAATCTTGAATATAAAGCTTTGGCCATGTCATAGAATCACAGAATTTTGAAATGAGAGGCAACTCAGAGGCCAGTGAAGCCAACTTTCAGCTGAACAAGAAAATTGCCTGCAACATACCCATGAGGTAGACCTCAGGCTCTGGCTTGAAGACTGCCAGCAAGGGGGACCCCATTATCTTCTGAGAAAGCTCAGTCTGATCGTGAATAGCTCCAATTGTTAGGAAGTTTTCCCTTGTGAAGCTAAATTTGCTTCCTTACCGCTTCTATCCATTGCTCTAAGCTATATTCTTGGGAGTCAAGTAGAACAAATTTAATTTCTCCTTTACATAACAGCCCTGGAAATATTTGAAAACAGATATCTGACAAATATTTGTGTTTGTATTTTTTGGTTAAACATTCTCAATTGATTAAAATAATCCTCATGTGGAATGCAGTTGGTCACTGGAACTCCCAGCTACACCGAGGTGTTCTCTCATTATCTCTCTGCTTGTACTGGGCATCAGTCCCCTGAATCACATAGATTGCTGTCTTCTTTATGTTACCTAGATCACTGATGTTGTTTGTACAATGTGTTGTCCAGAACTGGCATCATTCTCCACTCATGATCTGATCAGTGCAGAAAGAACTACCATCTCCCTCCTTCTGGGAAGAACATCTTTCTACATGCAGCCTTATATCACATTAGCCTTTGTGGCTTTTGAATAATTTTGAGTATAAAGTTTTTGAAGGCCCCAGATGTTTTTCAGACATATTAATATCTCTACTGAACATCTTTATTCCTTCTGAGTTGACCAGTGACTACTATTTTTCTAGCCATTCAATGAGTTTCTAATTATCCTTCCCATACTATTTTATCCTTTTTATAAGAATATCATGGGAGACTTTTTCAGATGCTTCCTGATATCTAGATAAATTATATATATATATATATGTATATATATATGTATATATATACATACATACATCTACATACATTTGTATATATATGTATTTATGTGTGTATATATACACCTTTATTAAATGTGTGTGTATATATGTGCACACACATATACATATATGGTATCTCTCTCTCTCTCCCTATATATACATATATATTATATATATAGCATTCCCTCTTATCAATTATTCTAGTAACTGTCAAGAAAAGGAAATGAGGGGGCGACTAGTTGGTGCAGTGAATAAAGCATTGGTGCTGGAGTCATGAGCACTTGAGTTCAAAAACGGCCTTAGACACTCAACACTTACTAGCTGTGTGACCTTGGGCAAGTCACTTAACCCCAATTGCACTGCTTTCCCTCCTCCAAAAAGCAAAAAAAAAAGGGAAACGAGGTTAGTCTGGCACGACACATCCTACAGGAAGCCATTCAGACTCTATAATCTTGTCTAATAATTTTGTCTAGATATTCATTAATCATTTTAAAAATAATACATTGTAGAATTTTGTCAGGATTTGAAGTCAAGTTCACTAGATTATAATGTAAAGGCTCTATGCTTATCTCTCTTTTTGATAGAGTAGTTACCTTTCCCTAGTCCTGTGATATGTTTTCTGTTCTCCCCAATCTTTCAAAGATCACAGATTATGGTTCAGAAATAATATCCTTCAGTAATCTAGGATGTAGGTTATCTGATATTATTGACTGATCTGATCAAGGGTGGCTATGTGTTCCATTACTGTAACCCTGATTGTTTTGGGTATCAATTGTTTGTTATTCATGTTTATTTATCTTTCCTAATAAGAATATCATTTTCCTTATCAGAGGAAATAAAAATAATTAGAGTTGATCATCTCTGCTTTTCACTAATCATTATCGTATCTACTTCTATATATGGACAATGAAATATAAATATTATTACCAATATAGAAAAAAAGTTATATAAATGTGAAATTGGAATTACAAATTCCTACCAAAATCATGTCTGGCTAACTCTATTCACATAGTTTGGAAAGAAGAAAAAGCAAATTTGGTTAACATCTTATTTTAAGTACTGGTTTTAACAAATAATTTTGTTCTAAACTATACATATCATGGAGAGAAATTTTCCTAGAAGTTGAATTCATTCATTTGAGGTTAGAAAATAAACTTAGCAATGGATGTTCCTTCAGAACTAGATTCAGTGGGTGGATTGGAAGCATCAAATGACCTGAGCCTCTGACCAAACACTTGCACTTCACATAAACTTAGAACTCCGTTAAATCCAGAAATGGCAATAGCAACATTTCATCCTTTCATCATCTCACATGAGAAAGATTTTGTTTCTCGAGGACCCAAAGAAGAAACTGTTCTACAGCTAGATAGAAACCACATTGTTATTTTTGAGAATACTCTTTGGATCATCTAAAAGTGGTTTTCAGTTAGCAGGAAATGAATAATGATGATTTGGCCAATTGTTTTAAGACTTTCCTTTTAAGCAAACTTTTCAAGTTGTCAAGGAGCTGATCTATCCTAAAAAAATGAAAACAAGAAATACCCAGCTTATTGTTCACCTCAAAATCACGACCCTAACACCTTATCATTTTAAGCCAGTTAGTGAATTTCACTATCATGGGCAATCAATCAAAAAGATTTTATTAAATGACTGTTATGTGCTAGACATGGTGCGTGGTGCTGGGAAGACAGAAAAAAATGGGAGCATCTTATTGCCGTGCAATGATTAGTTGAGCAAGTACAGATAATGCAATGGAGTAAATTACAGTGTGTTATATTTCAGCTCTCAGAAAACATCTAGTACCAAAATCAGCCTATTAACAGAAATGCAACTGGATCTATTTCTGATGCCCTTCTGATTACAGCCTTGGAACGCCTTTCCACACGGAGAGGGTGTGAAGTGCTGTCTTCTATACTTTTCAAGGTATAGCACAGAGACACACGATGAAGGGGTATGCACAAACTGAGAAACCAACATGAGGGAAACTTCTCATCAGAAGTTTCCAAAAGTCTTTCTTATTTGAGTAATCTCAGTAACTCCACCTCTACAGGTAGCAGAACAGCCTAGGGCAAGACCCCTCCCCTGCAATCAATTTGGTACTATTTGTGGCAGGGCCAGGGCTTTCCCATCTTTAAAAACTTTTGCTTAATCATATAATTTCTTCAGGCTCTATTTTTTCATTCCTTCCCTAGCCAAGTCTTAAGAAAAAGTCATCTTAACTCATTGCCACCATTTCTTTTTCTTCCATTCACAGAATCTCAGAGTTGGTAGTGATCCCAAAGGTCTTTTAGTCCAATTCCCCCAAAAGAACTCTTAATTTAAACATACATGACTTGTTCTGAAATTCCCTTTACTTGAAGATACAGGCAGTAAAAACTCACTCCCTTCCAAAACAGCCCATTTCACTTTTGGATTACCTTTATTGCTATGAAGCTTTCTCCTGGAATGAAATCTAACTTATCCCCTTTGCCAGCTTTCTTTGTTCCTACTTCCACTCTGGAGCCAAGCAAAGCAAATTTAGTCAGTTTTCTGCTCAAAAGACTTTTGAGTACTTAAATATAGCTTTTCTCAATAGACTTTCAAGTACTTAGATATAGCTTTCTTTACACTTGAGATTTCTTTTCTCCAGGCTAAGCATCGTAGATCCTTCAACTGACCCTCCTATGGTATGCACTTGAAAACATTCAACATTCTGGTTGTCCTTATCTTGACATTTTTCAATTTACCAATATTTTTTTTTTTTGGTTTATTTACTTTTAGTTTACAACATTCAGTTCCACAGTCCCTTGAGTTTCAGGTTTTCTCCCCCTCTTTCCCCTCCCCATCATGGCAGCATGCACCTGGATACAGGATCTATAAATATCTTCCCATTGATCATTAGTAAGGATGTAAAGAAGGATTGTAACTGATGGAATGATCAGTGGGAGAGAGGAAACAAAACAAAACAAGAAAAAGAAAAAGAAACAGAGCAAGTAGTTTGTTCCAATCTGCACTCAGACTCCGCATCTCCTTCTCTGGATGTGGATATCTCCTTTAATCATGAGTCTTTGGGAGTTGTCCTATAACCTTGTATTGCTGAGAGGAGCCCAGTCTATTGAGGTTAGTCATAACACATATGCTATGTCTGTAATTTTGTGCAAAATTCTCCTGGTTCTGCTCTCCTTGCTCAGCATCAGTTTATATAAGTCTCTCCAGGTTATTGTGAAGTCCGCTGCTCCTCATTTCTTAAAGCACAATAGTATTCCATTATATTCATATACCACGACTTGTTCAGCCATTCCCCAACTGATGGGCATCCCCTTGTTTTCCAATTTTTTGCCACCACAAAAAGAGCTGCTATAAACATTTTTATACATAGGGGTCTTCTTCTCACTTCTCTGATCTCTTTGGGATATAACCCTAGAAGTCGTATTGCTGGGTCAAAGGGTATGCACTTATTTATAGCCCTTTGGGCATAGTTCCAGATTGCTCTCCAGAATGGCTGGATCAACTCCACTAACAATGCATTAGTGTTCCAGTTTTTCCACATCCTCTCCAGCATTTATCATTTTGCTGTTTTGTCATCTTAGCAAGTCTGGCCGGTGAGATGTCTTGATTTGCATTTTTCTAATCACTAGTGATTTGGAACATTTTTTCATATGCTTATACATGTCTTTAATTTCATCTTCTGAAAACTTCCTGTTCATATCCTTTGACCATTTATCAATTGGGGAATGGCTTGTATTCTTATAAATTTGACTCAATTCTTCGTATATTTTAGAAATGAGGCCTTTATCAGAGACACTGGTTGTAAAAATTCTTTCCCAATTTTCCACTTCCCTTTTAATCTTGGTAACATTGGCTTTGTTTGTACAGAAGCTTTTCAATTTAATATAATCAAAATAATCCATTTTGCATTTTGTAATGCTCTCTAGCTCTTGTTTCATCATGAAGTCTTTCCTGCTCCATAGATCTGACAGGTATACTATCCCTTGCTCTCCCAGACTGCTTACAGTATCAACCCTTATACCTAAATGCATCCATTTTGACTTTATTTTGGTGTACAGTGTTAAATATTGGTCTATGCCCAATTTCTGCCATACTATGTTTCAGTTTTCCCAACAGTTTTTGTCAAATAATGCATTCTTATTCCAAAAACTGGGGTCTTTGGGTTTATCAAACAGTGGGTTACTATAGTCATTGGCTGCTGAGTCTCACATATCCAATCTATTCCATCGATCCACTGCTCTATTCCTCAGCCAGTAACAAGTAGTTTTGATAACTGCTGCTTTGTAGTACAGATTAAAATCTGGTATGGCTAGGCCACCTTCCCTAGCATTTCTTTTCATTAGTTGCCTTGATATTTTGGACCTTTTGTTCTTCCAGATGAATTTTGCTACTATTTTTTTCTAGCTCTACAAAGTAATTTTTTTGTAGCTTGATTAGTATGGCACTAAATATGTAATTTAATTTAGGTAAGATTGTCATTTTTATTAAATTAGCTTGACCCAGCCATTAGCAATTGATGTTTTTCCAGTTAGTTAGATCTGATTTTATTTGTGTGAAAAGTGTTTTGTA
>CM053585.1:410380574-410407466 GCA_028646515.1 Pseudochirops corinnae
TCTTTTGCAACCACAAAGAGAGCTGCAATAAATATTTTTGCACATATGGGACCTTTTCCCACTTCTGTAATCTCTTTGGGATATAATCCCAACAGTGGTATTGCTGGGTCAAAGGGTATGCAATTATTTATAGCCCTTTGGGCATGTTCTCAGTGTTCTGTACACGAAAACCACTCCGTTCTCAGATGTACTTTGAGGAGACTGATTAAGAAATATGATTATACTATCAGTATTTGAAGCAACTTACCCTAGTTTAACATTGATAATGCTGACATTTCATCAACCTCAAAGGTCACAAAATGTCACTGAAAAGATTAATTTTGCTTCTCCTTAGAAATTTAGTTTCTTTTTGTGGGCAACAAATACCAGTCTTCAAAAGTTTTCATGTAACATTTCTGTAGAATAGAGTAAGTATGAAGAAAATTAAATCCAAGATTCTTCCTACAGAAATAACAATGCACTTTGCAGAGACACAAAGGGGAGAAATTGACTTCCATTTCTTTCTCTGCCCTACGTTATTACTCCAAAAAGTACTGAAAAAACTATTACAGTGTATTATAGGAATAGAAGGAAAAGGAGAATTCTATACCTTCGTCTCTGTACTCACGGTGGCTGTTAGTCTGTGTCTCACCGTGTGTCCAACCCGAGATCCTCAGACTATACCCCACAATGGAATGCTTACTTATGTAATGCTCATTCTCTCATCTTAGAAATCAGTTTTAGCCTGATGTGACTTCAGCCATACAACATCATCACTGACTACTCTCATCTTATAAATGAAAATTTAAAAAAATTTGATCTTTTGAATGGCTTGGAACTGAAGAAGACCACTCCATAAACATGGATTCTTATAATAAGTATAAATTACTAAACCATACTAAGAATTTTAGTCAACAATAGATGTCCTTTTAATAGATTAATGTGTGTATAAATATGCTAATTTCTTTATTTTACAATTAATAATCAATTAGCATGCAGAAACATTCATTTAAAATGACAAAGATGATGAATAAGCATTACTCAAACCTTTGCCAGCCAATTGGATAAAATTAGTATTTTTGTGAAAACTGTATATTAACTTTCTAAAAGCAATATTTTATTGTAGCACTTATGGATTGGCACCTTCGTTTCCAACTGTGGGGTTAACTTGAATCCTAACTCTCACCATAGTGTGCCTTCCTTATTCTTTGATATTCTCTGTATTTTCACCTCCTTTGAAACTTTGGCTTCTGAACACTCTTTTCTCTAAAGCACACTCCTGCTGACCCCTTGGTCTTCTACTGAATGGTGGTGGTGGTTACCAGGATTACTCTTCAGGAAAGGCTAACATTTCAAAGGAAGTTGTCAAGTGGTGGAAACTCAAAGAAATCTTTTGCAAATACCAGAGTAATTTTGCTTGAAAATTCCTTATCTACATTATATATATATATATATATAGCCTATATAAGTAGGAGTTTTAAACTGGAATCCAGGAATTATTTTAAAAATTTTTGATAACTTTATTTTAATATAATTGATTTCCTTTGTAATTCTGTACATTTAATTTTATAATTTAAAAATAGTATTTTGAGAAGGGTTGCCTAGGGTTCACTAGTTTACCAAAGGAGTGCATGATTTGGTTTTCTTGGAATGGTTTGCCATTTCCTTCTCCAGCTCATTTTTTACAGATGAAGATACTGAGGCAAACAGGGTCACATAGCTAGTAAGTGTCTGGGGCCAGATCTGAACTCAATAAAATGAGTCTTCCTAACTTTAGGCCTGGCACTCTATCCATCGCACCACCTAGCTACCCCTTGTGTTAATATACACATATGCATATTTTATCTATATGTATGTATGTGTATATATATATATATATATGTATGTACACATATACATCTATATGGATATATGTATGTAAATATGTATGTATATTTTGACTGGGAGGTCTTTCTGGAATTCTCTATGTCCAAATTCAGTTTGGGGAATAGGAATGGAACAACATAAGTAATCATATTCTCTAGTCCTTCCAGTTGCTGAGAAACATACAGAAAAAATTTATTTAACTTTTATTTTCATTTTGGTCTAACTTGATAAAGTATATTCCACATCTGATAGATGAAGCCATATAATCAAATAATGCCTATGTTCCATTATACATATTTATCTGTGCATGAAATACTCTTTGTCTTTTCCTTCTGTATTACCTTTCCATTAAAGACTGGTAAGCACTCTAAATTACAGGACGTACTAATTCCGTTTTGTAGACATTAGTTGTTCATACTGTTCTAGAAGAAGAAGACATGTTTTCAGATCAGTTTCATGTACTTGGCAAACACAATTCACAATAGATGATACAAAGTGTTATGTATTTGCAAATGACAACCTTTTCATGATATCATATAGAGTTCCCTAAAGATGGAAGTTAAATACTGTGAAGCATTTAAAAAGTGGTCTTTTTAGGGTCTTGGTCTTATTTTTTAATATGCAATAGATTTAAGCTCATGACCAAAGAGACTGTATGAAGGATAAATATGTCCATCAAGTATAGCAATTGAAAACCATACAATTCCAAGTGTTAGAATATGCTGTGGGCCCAGTGTGGTCAAGTGCCACTACCGTCCAAGCAACTGATGAGCCAGACAACACATAGATGTTGGCATGGGTGGGAGTGTAGGAGAGGGCAAGGATGGAATTCATTTAGATGAAACAAGATGAACTAAGCCTGGTGAATTAAAAGAAACTTTCAAAACTAAATTTAAGGGATTTTAAAAACTGGAATTCATTTAGATGAAACAAGATGAACTAAGCCTGGTGAATTAAAAGAAACTTTCAAAACTAAATTTAAGAGATTTTAAAAACTAAATTTAAGCTTTGAAGGAGCTGATTATCTACTTGGAGAGATAAGGCAAACTCACACAAAATCTGCGAATAATGCCCATTTCTTTTTGAACAAGTTTGTCATTTTTCTGGTCACACCACCTAATTTGGTTCTGTGCTCATTTCATCCTAAGGGTGGGTATAGCCCCACCACTCCTTAGTAAGAGAGTCTTCACTAGCTTCTGGTCCATTCATTTAAGAGGACTGGGATATATTGGTAAGGATGACAGTGACCTCCTAGGAGGGAAATAAGAAAGTGAAAGTAAAAATTGTGGATGCCTTCTTTTGACAGTCTCGAGGAAAATGAATAGAGAGGAGGTAGAGGTGCCACTCCACTGTGGGAGAGCTCCATAGCTCATGTAGTCCTGTTGTAGAATTATTTGTCTATTTGTTCTAAGTGGGAGAGAGAGTACTAAGAGGTGAAGAACTGAGTCATGATGATAATGGGGAAACATAATCAAGGTGTATGAGCAATATCACCAGATGTCCCTTGGCCAAGGTCAGGGTACTGGTGGGAAATACTGAGACCTTGACATATAGAAGGGAGATATATGGGAGGAAGTGGAGGCTTTCTCCTCCATATCATCATGTGATCCCAACCTGTTTGATTCACCTAGAATCTAGGTCCTAGATGTGAATGCTCCCCATGGAGGATATGATGATCTCTATGACTACAAGGAGACTTATGATACCAGGAGGGGCTTTAGGGGCCCCAAAAGTGAGATCAGAGTAATTATACTTGGAAAAATTATTTACTGTCAGGGGATAAGAACATAGTTGTCTTCCTAGCTTCTTTATATCTTTTGCTATTATATTCTTTTCATCTCTGTGTACTTCTGGAGAGAATGTCTGTGTTGAGCTTATGTCTTCATGGGTCCTTCAGCTGCTCTGTGGGGTACTGAGTATTATGTTATTCCAGAGTCTAAGGGACAGCTCACGTTGGGAATTTGCAAGCTTTTAGTGGTCCTAATATGGTCTGATCCAGGGGAAAATCTTAGTGTTGCCCTGCTGGTCTCAAGTTCCTCATGAACTCTGCAAGTTCCTGACCTGGGTTTGGGTCTGAGCAACAAGCTTTCCCCTGCCTAAAGCTCTAGTAGACTCAGCCATTACCAGGCAGCCTGACAGCTCTGATGGGTCTGTGAGATGGAACTACAGGCTCTTATTTGGTCTGGATTCCCTCCCCTGATTATTCCACTGAAGGCTTCAGATTAGACTCCCCAGTCTGTGACCCAGTCTTTCTCTTAGGGTCCGAGCCCCACAATTGCTATTTGCCTCTATATTTGCTCCTTGCTCAGTACACAGTCTAAAGCTCTTGATCCACTCTTTACCTGGACCACCACATCTAGGTTTAAGTCTCTTCCTTAGTTTACACTGAATCTGTGATTCATCAGTGGGTAGTGGCACCTGTGATATTCCTTGCACAAAAGTAGGCCCCTCTGTGCTATATCTGGGACGTCTTCATGCTCTGGTTCACAGCAACATGGTGGACCTCTTTTAGTCCTTCCATTGGAAGTCTCTACACATGTGGTCCTGGCTAGACTCCTGCACCCAGGGTCTACAGACCTCTGTTCCTCTACTCCTATGTTAGTCTCCCTATGCTAACTTGCTCTGGAAAAATGATCCATTGTAATTTTGCCCTTTAATTTCATGACCAAGATTCATTCTGGTGTGTTTTCTAGATTTCTGTGAAGTGGTTGCGGAGGAGAGTTTAGTTTCTTTTGGTTCGTCTCCTTAGTGATCTCCTTAAGCACTAAATCCAATCCAGCCTTTTCTTAGTCCTGATTATACTTGATGCCTCTGCAGTTGTTGACACTACCACCCTCTTATCCATGACATTCTTTGCTTTCTTGATTTGCATGATACTACTGTCCCTAAATTCTCCTTGTACCTGTCTGCCCACTCCTTCTCAGTCTCCTTTTTTCTCATCATTAATTTCCTTTAAGTGTAGGTGTCCCTTACGGAAGATTTTGTCGTAGGCCCTCTTCGTTCTTTCTAAGAATTCCTATTCTCATGATCTCTTCAACATAGATGAATTTTTAAAGATTTTTATTCCAATAACTCACAAATTTACATAATGAGGTTTTATTTTTCTTCAGAAAAAGAAAAAAAAAAGTTCTTCCTGAACTGGTAACTGACCGCCTACCTAAACACGACTGTCCAAAACAGAATTCATTATATTTCTACCATTATCCATCCTTTCTCCCAACTTCTTTTTCTTAAGGGAGCCATCATTTTTACATACACCCATGCTACAAAATTCAGTCATGTCTGACTCTTCTCTCTTCTTCACCCTTTCTCACTTGCCAAGTGCTATCAAATTTATCTGTATGACATCTTTTTTATCCATTCTCTTCTCTTCATTCATGTGGCTTGTAGTTCACTCACTTCACCGCTCATCAACTGTCACCTGAACTATTGAAATAGCCACCTATTTGTTATCTCTACCTCTAATCTTTCCTTTAATCCATTTTCAACACAACTGTCAAATTACTATCCCTAAGATTCAGGTCTCACAATGTCGCTGTCTTTTAAAAAAGTATTCACTGGCTTCTTAGGCCTCTAGGACAAAAGCACATTCTTCACTGGTGTTTAAAAGCCAAGCCTCACCTTATACCCACATTTCCCAAATAAGTAACTAAAGTGCCCAAGAAGCAGAGTGACTTACTCCCAGTCTCACAAGGAGTAAGGAGGAGGGTCAGTGTTCAAAACCAAGGTCTCTTCTCTTCACTGTAAGAGCTGTAGCCATCTTTCCTGACAAATCACTACTGTAGAAGCTGCAGAGGGCAGCAATACACTGAAGGTCATTTTGTATTTTTATCAGTTTTGTGTGTTGTTATGGGCAACAATTCATAGTCCTCATACCACAATAGCCTGGACAGCACTTGAAGCCTTTCTAGGATTATGGAACATGCCAAAGATTGTGATCCATTGGCATGGCCTCTTCAGAACTTAATATAATCAGAGGCATGATTTAGAGTTTTATACTCTCTCCTGTTTAACATTTTTAATCAATGGTTTAGGTAAAGACAAAAGTAGAATGTGTTAGAAATGTGTGAGTGATAGAAAGCTGTTGGTAATATTTAATGCATTATTAGAAGGGAGATCCCAAAAGATTTCAATAGGTCAAAAGAAGGGAGAGAATCCAACAGGATGAAGTTTAGTAGAAATAAATTTAAGTTTTAGCACTTGGGTTAAAAAAATTAAGTGACAAGTGCAATCTTAGGGAGGCATTACCTATGGATAAAAGGTAGGGACTTTCATTTAATTCAAGTTTAATATGAGTCGACAATGTGATATAGGTGTCTGCATCATTTAGAAATGTATAGTGTTCAGAACAAGTAGGTCCCCTGTACTCTGTGTTGCTCATTTCACATCTGGAATTGTATGTTTAATTCTAGAAATTACTTAAGAGGGGCATTGACATGGTAAAGTATATTCAAAGAAGGGCAACCATATTTAGTACCTCCTACCATAAGTGTCTTAATAGATTCTAGCCCTTTTGGAGCCTGTTGATATGCCAAGGCTGATCTTTGATGTCAAAGGCTAATGACTGGAAGAAGTATAATTACCTACTGGCTTTGTAGGGGGCCTTCAACTGTTCACAGCGTCCCAGAACAAAGAATATAGTATAATCAGTGTTAAACTGACCTAGAACATTGTTGATCATGAAGAACTAATTAAATACTTTCTTTTACACAAAATGAAAGGGATAGGCTTGTTAGGGAGTCATATGACCAAAGGAGATGGGCATAGGACCCTGGGAAAACTGAAACCTGCCTTTATTACAATGATTTTTTAAAAAGCACTGAAAGAGATCTAAGGAAACTTTTTTATTCTTCTTCCTACTTATAATTAGCATTAGAGTAAAACCAAGATGAGTCACTTTTATCCTACAATTATGAAAGAGGAAAAGATTGCTTTAATATTTCAGTTGATAGGGGGTGGCTAGGTGGCGCAGTGAATAGAGCACCGGCCCTGGAGTTAGGAGGACCTGAGTTCAAATGTAACCTCAGATACTTAACACAAAAAACTAGCTGTGTGACCTTGAACAAGTCACTTAACCCCAATTGCCTTCCAAAAAACAAAAACACAACAATATTTTAGTTGATAAAGCATTTGCTGTGCATCTAGTAGAAGGTTTTTCCTTTTTTCAAGGTTGTCACTATCACAAGCTACTATTTCCATCTTCTCACAATAGTTAAAGACATGTAACTTGTGGTGATCTCTGGAAAGGAATGTACAACACCCAGAGAAACTGCAAAAAATCACAGGACCACAGATTGTGTTGGGAAAGAATAATTGCTTTTCATTTATTCAGTTCTATCAGTGAAGCAGGAAAGAATGATGAATGGGATAAAGGTGCACGAATGACATGCACCGCCCCCCCTCCAAAAAAAAACCCTCCAAACAAACAACAAACCACACATCTGCCTTACCAGCATGGAAATCATGGAATCACAAACTTTGGAGCTGAAAAGACTTCAGAAATCAACAGGTGATAAAACCCCCTCCTCAATATATAAAATCACCAATTAACACAAATTAGCTTTTACAAAGGGATACTTAGAAAGAAAACCTCTGAAACTGGGAACCTACTCTCATGTACCACCTCCGTTCTTGGGAAGATTGGTCTCAGACTTAAAGAGGTTGCTGTAAAGATTCCTCCATTAAGTCCTCTTTTAGGTGTGATATAGTTAGCAGATGAGTTATTCCCTTGCTTGTAAGACATAGCACCTCAGGAGTGGGGTAGTTTCACTACTGGGATCAGTCACTTAGGTCCCTCCTCAAGGTTGGTTCATCTGCCATTAGAAGAAGAAACAAGATGTATTATACGTTCATGGCCACATGGTGACCTGGGGGAAGTGCTCCCTTAACCAGAGTCTTACACCATTTCTTGAAAATGTCTTGAAAGTAACCAAGGATACCAAACTTTCATCTGTTGGTGTCTTTTGTATGTACATTCACTTTCAGCTCACCAAACAAAAGTGCTTGTCTTCGTTACAGTAAGTTGACAAGACACAGAGGATCTCTTCACATGCTCTGAGAGCACAGGTAAAGAAAGGGCTGCCCTTCTATCATGTACTTTCAGAAGCAGGTTCTCCATACCTCCCCACGGGTTGACACCAGGTAGATACCAGTCAGTAAGTCAACAAGTATTTATTAAGCTCTTACTGTATGCCAGGCATATAAGCACTAGTGATATAAAAAGAAGCAAAAACACAGTTCCCACTCCCAAGGAGTTTACACTGCAATGGTAAAGATAACATATAAACAACTATGTACAAGCAATGTAAATGGGAAGTAATCTCAGAGGGAAGGCACTAGCAGTGGGGGCATGTTTCAAGGACTAAAAACCTTTTGCAAAGTCCCTTCCTCCATTACATTAGCTTCTTTTCCTCATACTCCTTAGGATTTTAATTACTAGGGAAATAAGAGGGAAATATCCCTCTTGCATGGGAGTATTTGTTTTTTAAAGGACAGACCACGGAGAAGAGTAGTTTAACCCAAAGAAATGAATCATTAACTGTATATTTTCAAAATATCCCCTCACCTTCTTTATTTAAAAATTCATTTAAAAAACAAATTCTCATTTAAGTGCACACAAAAATAAAAGGAATTAAAAAATCAAAACATTTTTGAATGTATATATAAAGTCTCTATCAATAGTAACTGATGACATCATTAAAAATGTGGAATTTGGGGATACAGGTTGGCACCATGGAAAGAGCACTGGCTTTCCAGTCAGAGGATTTGGACTTAAATCTCATTTTGAATACTTAATGCCCATGTGATCTTGGGCAAGTTACTTAACTTCCCTTGGTGTCAATCCTTCTTCTGTATGTCATGACCTCTTAAAATGTGACTCTGTGATCCTTTGAATGGTGGAAGGTACTATAGAAACAATGAAATATACTAGAAAGAGCACTAGATCGGGAGTCTGGAAACCAAGGATATAATACATTGAGTAAGCCACATAAATTCATCTGAACCTTAGTTTCCTCATCTGTCAATTGAGCAGCTTTGAATAGCTAATTTCCAGGGGTTCTTCCAATGCTAAAATATTTTGCAGCCGGGTATTTTCAGACTATAATAGGATTTGGGATCAAATCATTGCTCTGCTATTTACTAATTGAGTTATTCTGAGCAATATACTTCATCTCCTTGAGTCTCATTTTCCAAATCTATAAAATGGAAGTGGTAACATTTTTATTACCCAAGTAATAACCCTAAGTAATAGGGTTGCCATGAGGAAATTACTTTGTTAACTGGTAAGTACAATTAAAATGAAATTACTACTACAAATGTAAAGGATAATGGTGGTGATAGCAGTAATGATAATAGTTAAGTATGTGTTGAAATTAATAAAAGGGACCAAAATGATACTGTTGAGAGCAACTGTAGCACCAATGCAATATTCATAGTGCCTATGGTGGTTATGTATATGCCAGCATAATTCTGATTCATAAAATATAACAGACTCTCCACAGGGAAGACAGAACCAAAACATTTATTCAAACACTAGAAAGCTGAATCACAACACCAGAAAGCCAAATCCATCATAGCAAAAAAGAAATCTATAACAGTGTAGGGGGAAATGCCATTCCCAAGCCTTCCCCATGCTAGGGCCTTTCCACAAATGAACACTCACAGCTCACTACCTGCTTGCTCTCTCTCCCTCAGCTCTAACTGCTCTGACCATCTTCATCTCAGCTCTGCTCCACCCTTCCTGTTCCACTCTTTCCTGCTCCATCTCCTCAGCAAGCTTCTCCCACCACAGGCTTCATGTGACTCAAACTCATGTATCTTAGGCTTCCAAGTGACTTAAGCAGGTCACATGGGCCTGTTAATAGATGGGAAAGATCTTCCCATTAAGCAAAAATACATGAACAATATAGCAACACACAAATTTTTAAGGAATGTGATTTTCATAGATAATTTTTTTTTCCATTAGTTTTGATGTTAGTAATTTAATTACTTTTCTGGGTAGTGATTCTTGGTGAAGTCAGTGACTAAGTTTTAGCTACTAGTGGGCAGCTAGACAGTGTAGTGGATAGCATGCAGGATTTGTAGTTGGGACAAATCTGAGTTCAAATCCTACCTCTGACACTAGCTGTGTGATTTTTTTCAGGGTCAACCTCTCTGTGCCTCAATTTCCTCATCTATAAAATGGGAATTATAATAGCATCTCTCTCACAGGATTATTGCGAGGGTTAAGTGAATTAATATATATAAAATGCTTGGCAAACCTTATAGCATCATATAAATGTTAACATTAGTACTAATATTACATTAAGTACAGTTTTTTAATCTTATCTAAAAATTTGATTAAAAAAACCCCAAGCTTACTAAAAAGTTATTTTTCCCCTCTAAGCTATCTCAAAAAAAAATCTCTGATTTGATATCTTTTGAAACTAAAGAACAATTTAATCTCTTTCTGAGCCATACTTGCATGTGTGTGGGGACTCTCTCCATATAGCAAATATCAAGGACAAAATAAGGTTATTTTCCATAATAAACATGACTCCTACAAATTCAGCAGATTCATCAGTTCCTGAAAATCAGCTAAAAGACTGCAGTTAAGTGTTCTTTGTTTTAATACTAAAATGGTAAAGTTTCAAAGAAATTTCACCAATACAATTCTCAAAGCAGAGTCTTCTGGAGGATGGTTTCTGACCATTTATTCTTATCTATCTAAGCAAGGGTAGAGTAACTTTACATGTGGATAATAGAATGTTCTCTGTAAACCAGTGAGAACATTAGTTGGAAAGAAACCAAGTTGCTTCTCAGTGGCATAAGATTTATAAGCATTAACATCTTGTTCAAATTTAATTCATACCATGGCAAAACAAAAGGGGAAATACAAAATTTTAAGCCTGTATTTAAATAGGTCCTTGTTTTAAAGGTCAGCATTCCAGCTCCTCTCCCGTGCTCCTTTCTTCCATCTCAGAGAATCCCTATCTTCAGTCAGAGAATCAGAATCACTGAATCTGATTGCTGAAAGAGCCATCAGAAGCCACAGAGTCACTCATACCTGAAAGAATCCCCACCATTCCATATGTGATAAGGGGCCTGCTTGAAGATCTCTAGAAGGGGAAATCCCCCACTTCTTAGGGGGAGCCGTTCCATGTTGGACAGCTTTAATCATTAGGAAGTTTGTCGACCCTCTGCTCCTGGTTCTGCCCTCTGGGGCTAAAAAGAATACCTCTCCTATGGTGTGCTCATGGAGTTGATTTTTTTTTGCACTTAAGTTCAAAGTTTTATGATTATCTCTATTGAATTCAAACCAATGCTCCGGAATGTCAAGGTCCTTTTGGATCTAGTGTGTTAGCTAGTGGAAACACTTTGTGTCACCTGCAAATCGGTTAGGTATGATAGGCATAGCAACAACACCAGTACATCTTAAGCCCAGGTCTGATTTAAATGAGGCACTTGTAAGTCATTGAACATTTAAAAGATGAGGAGGTTTACTTTGCCCAAACACAGCGAGCATATGCAACAAGGATACAGTGGCACTGAGTTCCAGGTTTAGTAGAAATGGCCCCCTCTCCTCCTCACCAGATATCTAATCAACAGGCCTACAGGATACTCAAGGGGTGTTATGCAACTTTCAAGTCCAAGAAGCCCAGACTACGGCTGGGGCTTTTTATTGGCCCTATACAAGGAAATTGTGTTAGGGAAACTGAGGCTTATCAGGTTGCATGGTAGTGGGGAGGGATGGGCGAGGAGAAGAGAGGAAGGGGCTCCAAGGAAGTTGCTAGGAAAGCTGGGGCTGAGGAAAGTTGCTTGGAGGGTGTGTGTGTGTGTCAAGAAAGCCAGGGTTTTAAAGAGGAGGAAAATAATGATCTTATCACAATAAGCATACCATCTATGACAATAAGCATACTCTCTATGCCTGTATCCAAGTCGTTGAAAAAAAATGTTAAACAACACAGATCCCTGGAATACTCCACTGGAGACCTCCTGACCCTTGTTGACACTGACTAAGTGAGTCAGGTCATCCAACCTCTTATGTATGAATCCACCTGACTGTATTATCAGCTAAACCGTATGTCTCCATCTTCTCCATGAGAACAATATGAGATTCTTTGTCAAAAGCTTTGCTAAAACCCTGGTAAACTATAGCCACAGCATTTAATATGCCACCTCTCATAGGAAGTTTTCCTTGATCATTCTGTTAGTGCTCTCTACATCCACAAATTATTGTAAATATATTAAACTATTTACATGTTGTAGCTCTTCAACAGAATGGAGGCTCCTTATAGAAAGCTAAGGATGTTTATTGCTGCCTGGAGGAGGGATCACGCTTTCCCAGACATCCCCTCCCCCAAAATATATTAAACAGATTCAGGAAAAAAAGACAGAACAAAAAATAATCTCTCTGATGTCAGACTGTTTTCATTTTGGCTAGCACTGTGCCTCGCACATAATAAGAATTTAATAAACACTGGATTAGATTGGATTGGTTTTCAAGAAAGAGTAGTCACATAAGATATCAGGAGACAGAATCTTTGCTTTCTTCAGTTACTAAATTCTTGTTTTGGCCTTGGGAAATTAAGGCAAATCACTAACGATATTTCTGATCTCCCTATTTTTAAAGAGGGGAGGATCATACCCACAGCCAGTCTCTGAAGAATGATATGAACAGTGCAAGGAAAGTTGAGAGCAGTTAAACATCACTGCTTAAATGTGAATGCTACCTTTTGAACACTTTCTCTCATTCTCTGCACAAACCTTTACCAAATCCCTCCCCATCATTCATTTCTGTCAGAGCCTTCCTGTGGATGACATGTATAGCACTTAGCTTTTACACTGGAAGGATGGTACTCTTCCTTCTTTTGCCAGTTTGGACGTTACTGGCTAGTGGTAGCTGGTCATAGGTAGCTATAATTTTTAATTTACTTGGAACCAAGAGGCCACAAGCCAGAACGTTCATTTCTGAGGCCAGAGTTTAAAGATTTGGGGCCACTCAGTCAATAAACATTTACTAGTATCTACTCTGTGCCAGGCACTGTGTGAAGCACTGGGGAGGGACACAAAGGAAGGCGAAAGACAGTTCCTGCCCTCCAGGAGCTCAGTCTAACGGAATAGACAGCACACAAACAATTACATACAAACAAGCTACATATAGGATAAATGGGAGGAAATCGACAAAGGGAAGATACTACTAGTGTTTAAGGGGCATTGTGGGTACTGCTCTAATGCCAGCATCCTCTTGGTTCAGGGTCAATGCTGTAACAAAAGGGGTGCAGGTGAGTCATCGAACATTTAACAAAGGAGCTTTACTTTGCCCCGACAGTGAGAATATGCAACAAGAGTATGACACTTAGCTTCTCTGGACACTTCCTTGTCTCCATCCAGAGATGCAAATGTTCAATATGTCATCAGTACTTGGTAACTTGTGTGGTCCTGGGCACTCACCAAATTGGAGAGGCCCAGATTCCACGACACTGGAATTTTTTATTTCCCTAGATAAAGTAGAAGCTGTGGAAGCCAGAGGCAATGAGATCCCAAGGAAAACTGTCCTGGGCCTTTCTAATATTGGTTGAGAGGTAGAGGAAGCTGCTGCAGTTAGGCCCTTCAGGTTGGGGGTAGGGGTGGGAGGCTTTATATTATCACAGGGGAATTGGGAGAGGTTTCCTATATAAGGTGGCATTTTAACTGAGACTTGAAGGAAGACAGGAGGCAGCAATGAGGAGGGAAAGAATTCTGGAGCTCCCTTTCAAAACAAGAAAGCTAGAAAACGTTAAGATATAAATGTCTTAGGGGACAGTTACAGGGAAGGTGATGAGAGAGTTTCTTGATAATTATTTAAGCAGTTATTACCACAGGATCACAGAATTTCGTAATCAGAAAGGACCTGATCAGAGGTGTCAAACTCACAGCCTTGAGTCGCTCTCCAGTGTCAGAACTAGGTTAAACTGTAATTGGGAAATGTTTAGTAAAATATATAAAAATACAACAAAACATAGATAATGATAACCTGTGGTTTTCTAAATATCCAGCAGGGATCTGTTACTATTTGAGTTTGATGTCCACTGATTTAGAACTAACTGGAGAGAGAGAGAGAGAGAGACAGACAGACAGACAGACAGAGACAGAGACAGAGACAGAGACAGAGACAGAGAAAGACAGAGAGAGACAGAGAGAAGGGCGCAATGCATCCCATCACAGTTTTGGATAGCTCTATCTGATAGGAAGTTTTTGCTAACAAGCTTAAACTTGCCTCTGTCCAATTTCCACCCACTGAGGTAAAAGACAACAAAACAAGTTCCTCTTTTTTTTTTCAGTCTTTTAAATACTGATTGACAAGTATTAGGTCCCTATGACCTTTTTCCAGGTTAAACCTAATTGGTGCTTTCAAATGCTTCTCAAATGTAAAGGACTCAAGGCACTTCACCAGCATGGTTGTCTTCTTATGGATGTTCTTCAGATTATCAATATTCAAAATGGTAGCACTCAGAACTGAGTACAACACTCCAGGTGAAGTTTGATGGGGACAGAGTAGAGTGGCCCTATATACTAGCCTTGTTTTGGAAGCTACGCTTTTGTTAAAGGAGCCTAAGATAAATTTTGAGATTAAGATGGTGGAGTGAATGATAAAAAACTTCCCAACTATCGCTCATGTACTCCAGCAAAGACACAAAAACAGCACTAAATAATGACCAAGAAAGTGAAAGAAATAATGATAAAAAACCCTATCTAGGGTAGGATTATACAAAAGGTTAGTTAGAGGTTGGAAAAGGACCTCAAAATAAATGCCAGAATGAAAGTATGCAAACAAAGAGGAAGCCTGTGTTGGGGAGGTGGAGAGGGAGATGGCTTTAAGGTATGCTTTATGGAAAATGGTGGCATTCTATGATTGATGATCCCAATTCAAGAACTGAGACTGACATTGTAACTGAATAAAAGAAATTAATAGCGATTATCAAGAAATTTTGTAGTTCCAGAGAAGCTTAAATATAACTCAGAAGACAATAAATACATAACAATTCCAAGCATAGCTTCAAAGGAGTATTTTTTTTCTCCTCCTACCAAAGCAAGGTCTCCCCCCTTCCCTCTCCCCTTTCCGATTTCTTCCTCCTCTTGCATACCCATTCTTCTGTAGGTTATTTTCTGAGACCACAGTGGTCACCTTCCCCTTACTGTTAGTCATTAATTTGACCCAGGCACGTCACAAACTTCCCTCTGCCCCTCTCCTACATTCATGTACCTTCCCACGTTGTAGTGTAGCACCACAAAAAGTACTAATTCTCTTGTAGGCAGAATGTAACAAGGTTCTGTCTATAATGTCCCAGGTCCACTTCTTCACTTATCTCCAAGTGACTTCCACTTTTACCCCTATTTTCTGGTGTATATTTAGAAAGATATTTCTTACTGGTCTCTCTGATGTCATACTGTTGTTGCTGCTGTCCTTGGCTGCTGTTTTCACCCTTCTTGCATTTCTGTTGTTTGGAGTGTTCAAGAAGCAAATAATTTCTTCATGTATGGTTTTCTTTCTAGGAATGTTTCAAATGCTTATTATTGAATTTCTATCTTTTTTCATTTATGGTTAAGCTCAGATTTGCAGAGAAGGTCATCCTGGGCTCCATTGCTCTTTAGAATACATTATTCCATTCCCTCCTGTGTTTTCTGGTGAGAGTAAAACAGTTTTGTGTTATTCAAATTTCCTTTCCCTTGTATTTGAAGGTCTTTCTCCTGATTACTTATGGAACTTGTTTCTGAATTGTCATATTTAACTACTATGTGACTTGGTGTTTGTAGCCTTAGGTTTTTTCCTAGAAGCAATCTATGTATTCTTTCAATTGATATTTCATTTTATGTTCAGAAGTTCTGGGAGGTTCTCATATTATTTCCTTCATTATGAATTTAAGATTTCTTTTGGGAGACCCATGATCCTTCAGATATTTCTGTGCATCCTGTCTTTGAGATAAGTGTACTTTGTTTGGGTAGTGAGTATATTTTCTTTTAAAGTTACCAAGGCTTATTTTTGGTTTTGCTTCATCTTCTGGGATTATCCTTCACTTCAGTGTATTTGCATTCCCAATCTATTGTTTCATCGTTTCTTCGGTAACATGCACCACCACGGTCCAGATTTTCTGTTCTACTATTTTTTGCTTTGCAGCACAAATTTTGAATTCTCTTGTCCCTTTTAAAACACTCAGGAACAGGCAGTGGTTTCATAGTCTTCTCAAATTTCACAGGGTCCTCTTGTTTCGTCAACTGTTTCTTTTGTTTTGCAGTATTTACAGAGATGCCTGAACTAATTTATTTGATCTGGAGATCTTATTTCCTTCTGCTGTGTTTCCCCTGTTGATTCATTTGCATATGATCTTGGTCCTTGAGTTTTCTTCTTCCCAAGACCTTAGGTCAAGTCAGTCTCTTCCCTTATTTTTCCTTATTCAGTTTCTGACTCACCACCCTCTGATGTTAGCTCCCTGGGAGCTGATCTCAAAAGCATCTCAGCCTCCTTCTAAGCTGGGTAATTCATGGTTCATCAGCCTATGTCTCTGTCCCCAAGTAACTTTTGGGGGTCAGAAGTGTGCCCAGCTGAATGCTGTATTCTTTCCCTCAGGCATAGGGGAGTGCCACACATGCTGGGCTATCCTGTTCCCTGTTCCTCACTGGCCTGGAAGTTCTCAGAGTGCTGTTACACTATGGCCAGGGAGGGTGGCTTGTCATTTGAGTTTGGGTCTCCAAGGCTCTGGGAGTAGTGGCTTGAGGGAATGGGGTTGAGCTCTATTTCAAACTCAGACATGTTTCCTGTCCCTTTCCCTCAGTTTCTCTGCTCTCCTGTAGAAATTCTTCGTAGCACAGAATGCAATGATACTGTTGGGGGCCCCAGCAAGCTTCTGCAGCTTGCGGAGCTGCCAGGCTGATTGTCACAGCTAGAGCAAACTTCCAGGGCTTGGAGACAGGATCTCCATGACACTGAAGAGGGAGGGCCAGTATATGGGGTTGGGTTTTGTTCCAAGCCCACATGTTGGGCTTTAGGTGGCTAGTGTAGCCTCACTGCTGGTAGTATGGTGTGTGGTGAGGCAGAGGGTACTGAGTGAGCTCAGAGTTGGCTCAGTTCACGTTTTTTTGTTTTCTTCAAACCTTATTTTAGATTTCAGGTGTCCATGGAGAGAACTTGAGTTGTTTTATCTTTAGCATATCATTTCTGTTTTGGAGGTGTTTGAGAGGCCACAGATATCAGAGAAAATGTCTAGGTCTCATCATCTTATTTGTCACATGGTCGAGAGGTTCCTAGCTAAGGATTTAACTTCTTTTTTAACTTCCATATTAAGGACATTTCACATATATTGTACAGTAATCATTACTGGTATAACTGCAAGGTATATGTATTCAGAATATAAAATGGAAACTACAATAATCTACATAGACAATCTATGATACAGTATGTACTATAAAAAGACAAAAAACCCCCCTTTTTATACTGCCAGAAACGTTTACATGTCAGGCTAGAAGGCTACTATCTACAGAAAGCAAACAATAAATCGCACTGAGCTATTATAAAATTTCTGAATTGTTCCAAGGCCAGTATGAAATTACTAAAGTATAAAACTTTCATTTTCTTGCATTTTCATTTTTCCCTAATAATTCTTCTTAAAACATTCAGCCACATTTCCCATTTCCCCCATTCTTAATCAGAATTGGCATGCACAACCTAAGTTCTAAATGGTTTGTTCTTTTCTTTGCTTACATTAACTAGTTAATTGTATTTATACATGAACTGAATCATAAAGACGAGGTTTATTTTTATAGAACATTTATTTCATTCATGAGAGACATTCAAATTTTTTTTGTCATTGAGAAGTCATCTCAATTAATACATATGTATAGTACTCCCCCAACATCCTGCTTCATAGTAGGGCAATGAAGCTGTGATCCATTTTACTACAAGTAAAATGTTACAAAATATTTACAAGGAAAGTTAAAAAACAAACAAAACCAGAAGTAAAAACACAAAAAACAGTGGATGAAATGCATTGGTTTCTGACAAATATCTATTCCAGTGGCTTAACAAACCCACTTAAAGAAAAGGATTTCAAAAATAAAAGTAGACATTAAAATCCTGTCTATCTCATGCCTGCAAAGAAAAAAGAAAATGGTGATGGGTACAGCAGAGATGTGAAGGGACACTGCTATAGAAGCTTATCAGTCTATTCTGAATGAAACATGTTTTTCTTCTGTGCAGTGAATTCTGACCAAAGCTAAATAACATTAAGACAATTCTTGCACTGAAGTTAAGAAATGCTCTGACAGAGTAAAACTCCTCTGCCCTCAAGTCCAATATATAAGAACTCCTTCCTCTATGAACCACGTTTTCTAATATGAATTTGTGAGATTAAAACCTCCCCTGTACTCATCATTAACTGTCACAGCAGTCCCTCCATCTCTTTCATGAAGGCTTCATACACATCATCCTTGGTTTGTACTGAAACAGGAGCAGAAGGGCCAGATTTAGGGACTGCTTTGGCAAGGGGTAAAGCAGAATCCTCTTCTGACTTTCTTTGGGGAGCGGCAGTAGCTCCTTTGTTTTCTCGTCGAACCCTCAGTGCAGTGGGCACAAATCTGGTAATTTCTGCTTTCGGATTGGTGATCTGTGGCTTGGCACTGATGGTTGCTGTAGCTTTCTTCTCAATAGTGGCTGCACTGGTGTCATCCACTTTGGGTCTCTGGATCAAATTAGGTGGGGCACTTAAAACCCCTGGATTCGGCAAGGGAGCTGGTGGAAACAGCCCAGGCGGAGCAGGTCCAAGTGGAGGCACCAAAGGTGGGCGCATCATACCCGGACGAGGGGGAGGGATACCTAATATGAAGAAAACATGCAAAATGAGAACACCAAGAATCACCTGAATAAGCTTTTTAAAATAAGTGACAGAACTTATGGGGCAGATACCATGGAAAGAAAGTCTTCACAATGACATTCTTGGTCTTGTTCTTACCTCCCCACATAGCCTTCCATTATTTGACAACGGGGTGATTACAAACTTGTTACCTCATCTGAATTTGACCTTCATGATACTGCAGGGGCAGTTAGGTGGTACAGTGCAGAAAATGCTGCCCCTGGAGCCAGGAAGACTCATTTTCCTGAGTTCAAATCTGGCCTCAGACACTTACTATCTGTGTGACCCTGGGCAAGTCACTTAACCTTGTTTGCCTCAGTTTCCTCATCTGTCAAATGAGATGGAGAGGGAAATGGCAAACCACTCTAGTATCTTTGACAAGAAAATCCTAAATGGGATCACAAAGAGTTGAGCACAACTAAAATGACTAAACAACAAATACTATGCAGCAATCTTTTTATCATTCCTTCACTATCACACAGTCCCCTCAAAGACCATTCCAAACCTTCTACACTTTCTCAAGCCCACAACACTAGCTCCATGCTCAGTCAACTCTCAGTATTGTCCTCTATTCCTCACACTAGTGGGAAAAAAAAAAATCGAAGCCTCTTCTAAACAGCACCTCAAAATGCTTTAATGTCATCCTCTTTCTCTCATTTGATTCAGTCTGAGGAAAAGATAACCTTGCTTCGTGCAGAGGAACTAACATTAAATTAGAAGTCTTGGTTTGAATTTGGGATTTGCCACTTAACTAGCAGTGTGACCTTGGGTAAATCATTTAAGCTGTCTGGGCTCATTTTCCTCATCTGAAAAATAGAGATCATACTTGTAGTGTTTCATTTCTCTAACCGGCGCTATGAAGTAAACCTTAAACTACAACACAAATATCAATTATTATTTTCTTTACAATAAGGCACTGGATTAGAGGCCCCATTCCACCTCTAATTCTATAATCTTTGCAAAGATTAATCCTTCTGCTTGTGTCTTTAATCCTATCCCTCCCATTACCTTAAAAAGCTTGTCCTTTCAGTCATGCCACGTCATCTCCAATCTTTCCTTATTTATTGATCTACTGCTTAAAAGTAAGATCACACCTCCCAGATCTTAACAAGAACAAAAACTTTATCTGACTGGCAATATAGTAGGCTTTTAATACTGTACTGATGATCCCCTCAGGCTCTTTTATTTCTTCTCTTTTTCCACTGATAAGCCCCTAGGAAAAGGCGTTTTGACACTATTCACTACTTTCTTTTCTCCTAGATTTCTTTCCCCTGGCTTCCTGATACTAGTCTGCTAGTTTTCTTCTTATCCCACCACTTCAGTCACCTTAACATCATCAATTTCATGCCCTTTAAGCATGATTGTTCTCCAAAAGATCTTTATTCTCTTCTCCTCTTTCTCTGAATTCTCTCCAATGGTGATTTCATCTGCTCTCATAGGTTCAACAGTTACCTCTTTGTGACTGACTTCTCAAATCTACATATTAAGACAATCTCCCTCTTAGATTTTTATTAACTAACCTATTCAACATCTCCACATAAACATTTTGTTGGCGTCACAAACTCAAATCTAAAATGGAACTCATTAGCTTCTCCTCTAAATCTGTCTCCCAAACTTCCCTTTATTTCTTTTTAAAATCTTTTTTCTCAATTACATGTAAACAGAAATTTTTAACATTCACTTAAAATTTTTTTGAGTTTCAAATTTTCTTCCTCCCTCTTTGAAAAGGCAAATAATCTGATAGATAATACATGTGCAGTCATGAAAAACATTTCCATATTAGTCATGTTGTCAAAAACACGATAACAATAAAGTAAAAAAAGGATGCTTCGATTGCATTCAGACTCCATCAGTTCTTTCCTAGGAGAGGTGGATAGCATTTTTCATCCTTACTCTTCAAGAACTGTTTTGGATCCCTGTATTGTTGAGAGTAAGTCATTCATAGTTGATGACTGTACAATATTGTGGTTAATATGTACAATGTTATTCTAGTTCTGCTCATTTCACTCTGTATTAGTTCATGTGATCTCATGTTTTTTTTCAAAATATCTTGCTCATCATTTCTTTTTTTATTTGTTTGTTTTTTGGAGGGGGAGGCGAGGCAATAGGGGTTAAGTGACTTGCCCAAAGTCACATAGCTAGTAACTATCAAGTGACTGAGGTTGCTTGTCATTTCTTACAGCACAACAGTATTCCATCACAATCATATACCACAACCTGTTTAGTTAATTCCTCAATTGATGGGCATCTTCCCTTCAATTTCTGATTCTTTGCCATTACAAAAAAGAGCCGCTATAAATATTGTTATATATGTAGCTCCTTTCCTTTTTCTGTGATCACTTTGGGGTACAGACTTCATAGTGATATTTGGGCATAGTTTCATATTGTTTTCCAGAATGGTTGGATGAGTTCACAACTCCACCAACAGTGCATTACAGTCCCTATTTTTCTACATCCTCTTCAGCATTTGTACTTTTCCTTTTCTGTCATATTACCCAATCTGATAGTTGTGAGGTGTTACCTCAGAATTGTTTTTATTTTCATTTCTCTAATTGATAGTGATTTAGAGTTTTTTTATATGCAGATAGCTTTGATTTCTTCTTCTGAAAACTGCCTGTTCATATCCTTTGACCATTTACTAACTGAGGAATAACTCATATTTTTATAAATTTGACTCAGTTATCTATATATTTGAAAAGTATGGCCTTTATTAGAGAACCTGTAAAATATTTACCCCCAGTTTCCTGTTTCCCTTCTAATCTTGGCTGCAGTGGTTTTGTTTGTGCAAAACCTTTTTAATTTGATTAATCAAAATTATCCATCTTACATCCTGTAAGATATTCCCTCTCTTGTTTGGTCATAAATTCTTTCCTTATCCATAAATCTGACAGGTAAAATATTCCAAGCTCCCCTAATTTGTTTATCTTTTACATGTAAATCACGTACCCATTTTGATCTTATCTCTGTATACATTACATAAGAGCCCCCTATTTCTTTTGAGGGAACCCCTACTTTTCCAGCAAACACAGGTTTTCAACCTTATGGTCATCCTGCCTTTTCCATCTCCTTCACTTCTATAATTCTATATTCAACAATATCTTTTGCATCTGTCCCCTTTTCACTTGTGACCACTGCTTCAGTTCAGGCCCTCAATACACCACTTAGATCATTGCAATGCTACTTAATTGGTCTCCCTGCTTCCTCCTCTCCAACCTATATTCCACATGGCTGACCAAAATAACCTTCCTCAGGCACAGGTCTGATTTTGACATTTCTGTATTCTACATACAACAACACTCTGCGGTTTTCCACTGTCTTTCTTTGTAAGATACAATCTTTTAATCCTGGGATTTAAAATTCTCCACAATCTGGCTCTAATCTATACTTTCCCAAATTTACCTCCTATATTCTCCATCATGTACTGTTTCTAACCAAATTGGCTTAACAGCCGTAGAGATAACTTGAGTGGTTTCTTAAGCCAGCTCTAAACTGACACACTATCCTGAGAAAGAATGATGTGTAAATGTGGTCCAGGCGTGACTGTCAAGCAATGCTTATTGATACCATGAGCAAGGTTTTTATAGAGTAATGACACAAAGAAGGTAAATATAGGTCACTTAGTTTTCTAATATTCTTTGCTCAGTTTCAAGATGCAAGACGGTGGTGTCAATTTTTAGGCCTTGAAAATAACCATGTCCTTGATTCCAGTACCCAAAGAATAGTATCTAAAAATGTATAAAAATCATAAAAGGCAGCTAATATCTTCTGGCAGTAATCCCAGAACAGGGCACCTCCCTGGATCACAGAATATCAGTAAGGCTCTAATTTATAGCTGCATCTCAAGGAAAAAACCAGGACCAGTCACTTGGACTGGCTATAGTAAAAACCTGGAGCTAACTTATCTAGGACCGGCCTGATTCCTGGATCAGATGTTTTGGATCCCTTCAAATAGCTTTTGTCCAAACTGGATGAGCCACATCCTTTCCTTCTGCCTGATTTCAGAGACCACTGCTTATGTTCTGAATGTACTTTTCTTTCCTCTACTTCTCAAGTTCTAGTTAGATGTCAATTCCTAGATGTCCAACTGCTTTTCCTAATCTTTCCCTTACCTTGACAAATCTTCTCTACTTTCTCAAATTAACACAAGTTTACTTATTTCTGCTATACTATCCTTGTAATTTAAACTCCTAGGTGGCTGAGTTTTTTGTTTTTGGTGTGTAGTACATGCTAAAAGCTTGTGCTCTACTGACATGACATTTTAAAAACAGCTCAGGGGCATCTCTATTACTTTATAATACATATTTCTTTTAAAAGAAATGAAGTGGAAGCCTAAATAATGGGAGAATTTTAAATATAAGGTAAGACTGGCAATTACTTTTTTTTCCAAGTAAAAACTCAAATTTGATAATCATAGATTCTCTTGTTAGCCTAAATGAAGCAATTCCATTGTTTAGAGTAGATTCTGTTAAGGCTAAGTTTAAAAGCTTGATTCCCAAATCCAAAAGGACACAATCTCATTCAAAAAGCTTAATTTACCTCCCTAACCTTGGCTGGAATGCGTACAGCAACAAAAGGACAAAGAACATGATTTAACAGAATCTGACATCATTATTACAGAAATAGCATATGCTCTATTAATGGGTCACCAGTATTTTCCCCATACACCAAGGATAAGCAGAATTATATCTGAATATGAAGTAGTCCTATTTACAAAATTTTCTGAATACTTCATTAAAAAGGCTCTCAGTTTATTAATTTAGATATGTCCGATGGTTTGTGTAGTATACAAGGCATGTGACATTCTTAAAAATATCATCAGAATGTCTATCTTATGATTAGCAAGCACTAGGATTCAGAGCACAAAAGTGTTTTGAGAAAGGAAAAACAGGCAGCAAGAGTGACAGTCAAAACCTGTAACTCTAGCAAATTCTAAATAGCTAGCTGCTTGAGCTCTTAAATCTCAAAAGCTTCCAAAGTGTACTTTAATATGACAAATAGACTTAGTCACACTGAGATGCTGTGGAAAAGGTACCATGCAAATAAGGCAGAATTTTTCTTAGATTCAAATTCTATAAATCTGATACCTCTATGGCTAACACAAAATGCATATACCCTTTAAAGTCCTTCTTTACTCATGTAACATTGAGGAAAAGTGATTAAATGGTCCCCTAACTTTGCTATACTCCAATCTAATCCTTTACCTGGAGGTGCTGGGGGAGGTAGCCTCGGTGGTGGTCCTCGGGGAGGAGGACCAGGAGGAAGACCGGGAGGTGGGCCTGGTGGTGGACCAGGAGGTCTGCCTGGTGGAGGACCAGGAGGTAAAAGCCGGGGTAAAGGCCCTCGAAGTCCTGGCATTCCAGGTGGTCTTAAGAATGGAGGAGCTCCTGTAAAAAGAAAAATTATTAAATCAAAGTAAATTTGCTTATAAATGAAATGTCAGTACAAAGATAAACTATCACTTTAACTTAAGAGTTATCTTGGAAAATTAACTGAAATTTGCAAATGAATAGTTATCTGATAAACTTATCACTCTTACTTCTATAACTCTAAGATTTAGCGTTGAAATAATGCTTGCTATCTCTTTGTAAGTTATAACTAAAATAAAGGAGATAATTACGATGCAAACAAAACAAGTCTTTTAAAGCCACAAGGAAGCATATCAAGCAATGAGACATAGCTATGGACCACTGGGAACCAGAACATCAAATGCATTTTTCTGACAATCACAGATGGGTTTGGGTTAATAATATAAGAAACAGAATCAGATATAACAGATTCTATAAATTATCAGCTGGAGTTTTGTATAACTATGTATTTGAGAATAAGACATTGTTTATTATCTGTTGGGGTTTCTATTTTAAAACAGAATGGACTACACTAAGATTGAATTTCACCACAAATTCGCTAATGTACACCACAAATTCGTTAAATGTACGAAAACCAGAATTTTATAATCAAAGGTTTAAATGTCCCCAAATGCCTCCTACAAAAGCAACACCTACAGCCCTGATGCACCTGTGAGTTGGGCATAAAATTGATTCTGACAAATACTTGAGGCTCTCATTGATATGATTAGAAGAAATAAAGCAACTAAAATGAGTAGTTTTAAAGAAAAATGGACAACTGTAAGTGTAAGTGTTAGGAATGAACACTTCAAGTCTGGACTCCAGGATACACAGACAGCTTGCTTATCCTGTAACCAACTTCCTGGGTAAAAGACTTGGATATCAAATATGTTTACCTGGAGGTGGACCAGGAGGAAGGCCAGTGGGTGGCCCAGGTGGTCGTAATGGTGGAGCAGGTGGTGGTCCAAGAGGGGGTGGCCCTGGCATGGGAGGTGCCTGTATTTGAGTAGGAGGAACAGACTGTGGAGGTGGTTGCTGTTGCTGGGAAGCAGGAGATGATGATGCCCCATCAGGAAGAGATTCTTCTTTGTGCTGCTGCTGTGCTGTATCTTCTGACTCAGAGTCATCAGAATCCTCCTCATCATCATCCTCTGAAAATTCCTCCACTTCTCTCCCCTCTTCAGGAATTTCCTGACCTGTGAAAAATAAACAAACAGAAAGACATTGGTGGTGGTAGACAGATGGGAGAATAGTTAACTTACTTTATATATCTCTTAGTATGGCAGTACCCAGAAGATACTGCAATAAATATCAGAAACAATGAGGTAAAGTTGAAAGAATATGGGGGTCTTGGAGTCATGGAGAGCCTGGGTCCATACCTCTGTGACTATGGGCGTCTATGGGTATCATACCTCTGAACCGTGGGTTCTTCAATTATAGAGATAATACCTATGGTTCTGACTTTACAAGGTTTTTATGAGGATCAAGTGAAATATGTAGTTTGTAACTATAAGATATTATATAAATGTCAATTATTATCATTATTATAAGTGTTTTCTGAAAATTGATGCAGATAAAAACAGGAAACATGATCAAATAATCATCACTAATGAAAGGTTGAGAAAAAAATGGGTCTACTGATCTTCACCTGCCATTCTAAGCATCATAGCTTGAAGAGGTGTTAATTCCTTCATGTTCTTCTTTTTCTTTCGTGCTTTTCCAGGAACATCAGCAAATCGGACACTGAGACCTAAAAAAAAAAAAAGAAGAAACACTAAAGTTGAAGCTGTACATCATGTTTCGCTGCTAGTTCATTTTTTCTTGAGCTGAAGCACAGGTTTTGCTTTTCCCTTTCAAGTCTAAGTGGATCTTTCTGTTTTAAGTGTGTTTAAGTGTGACTCTGCTATCCTCTTCTGCTTTTTCGAGGGGAGGCACATCCCACTCAGTTATATGATGATTAGTTGTGCATTTCCTTCCATCCTGTCTCTGTTTTCTAAACTTTAAGGAGTATTGTGCTTAGGACTAACCCCCTTCCTTTGCCTACCCTTTCTTTTCTTCCTCCCTCCCATTGTTTCCTTATTGAATCAAATATATTTCTACACCCAACAGTGTACATGTGTATATAGTCACTCCTTTAACAAATTCAGATTAACGAGATTCAAATGCTGCTTACTCCCCTCTTCCCTTGTTTGTATAGACTTCTACTTGTGTACCCAACTATGGGAGATAATTTTACTAATTCTTCTACTTTTCCTTCTCCCACTTACATACATTCCTCTACCCTTTTCCATTCTTTTTTTCTTAAAAAAAAAGAAGTCTTTTTAAAAGAGAAATGACACAAAAAGAGACTCTGAAAAGAAAAAGGCAGCAAAGCTCCTAACAGCAGTAGCCCAAGGGTGGGGAAGGGCAGCACCCAAGGGTGCACTCAGGTGGCCTGCAGTGGGTGGATGGGCAAGTAGCCCAGGTCTTCAGTGTCAGCTGGATACCAAGGCCCAAGCTGGCCCTGCTCCAAAGCAACACCCTCCAACTGGCCTCCTAGGTGAGAAGCCAGGCAACTCGCATCCCCTCCCCCTCCCTCTTTCCAGCCCAAGTTCTCCCTTGGGTCATGTGCTGTCTAAAGGACCCTGTTCCCTGGTCTCTGGCTATGTGAACAATGGGGGACTGGAGGAAGGGGCTTTCCTGGGGAAAAGATAGCACTTACTAACAAATTGAAAAAAAAAAAAATGGCAAAACCAAAACCAAGATCCAGAAGGGGGAGCCCCAGTGTGAGGGAGAGGGATCTCAAGTCGGGGTTGGCTGGGGGTGAGTGGAAGAAGAAGGTGGGGGGGGGGGGGGAG
>CM053585.1:410407966-410429219 GCA_028646515.1 Pseudochirops corinnae
TTATCAAGGTTGGTCATCATATGTACGATGTGTCTGTGATTGTATACAGGTTTTGCCTGGTTCTGCTCTTCTCACTTAGCATCAGTCCGTATAAGCCTCTCCAGGTAATTATGAAGTCCATCTCCTTCCCATAGAAATGAATTTCTATGGGCAGCATATTGACTTAAAAAATGACAAATTGACATTATATATGTCATTATTTATTTTGTTAAATATTCCCTAGTTACATTTGAAATTAAATTTGGGATGTATTTAGGAGTTCAGTTTCTTGGGAACAACTCTGCTTCAGACCTAATAAGTCCATATATCCTTTTAATAGATGGACATTTTGATCGCTGAAAGGAGCAGAATAAGGACATTTGTGTAAGGAAAAGAGATAAAATCAACTTGAGAAGAAATACATGTTGAGGAAGAAGTACAGACTGTTCTGAAAATCTGAGAACGAACTGTTCTTCATCTTAACTTAACTACTGAGAGGGTCCCTTTGAAATCAGAGAACTGAGGTCACAATGGATGTAGGGCACTGTGCTTTATCAGCTCACTTGCATATGCCTGCTTTCAGAATTTTGAAGGCTATAACTGATAATTACCTGGAGACTATGGGAAGATTTTATTAGAACTGATAAGTTAGGGATAAGTCATGGCTTCTGAGGAAACCTTGTGAAGCAGAGTAGTAAAGGAAGAGAAGATGAAAACAAGAGAAGAAATTTAATCCATCAGAGATTAGGGGCAGAAGGTTATAGTAGCAACCAGACTAGCACACAGGGTGGGCTGCTAGCACAGGTTCTTTGATCTGCTTTTCTAAAGACAGCTTTAAAGGGGTTAACTATCTTACTTTTAATTAACAGACAGATAAGTAGCAAGAAGTGAGTATCTAAGAAAGAATCCAATAGACAGGGCCCCTACTGTCTAAACAGTAATAGATACCTAATGACCAGACCAGGAAGCACCAACATCTGGGTTCTCAAAGAGGGGGAGACCTTAACAACAGCTACCCAGAGTCTCATCTGGCCAGATGACATAGAAATGTTCTTCCTATGAGTGAGCCCCAAAATAAAGTACCAACCTCCTAGTATATATGGTTTTTAACTAATAGGCTTAGAGCCAGAAGGCATCACAATCCAGTGACTCAGAGCTTAATTTGCCCATGCCAAAAGGTGTGAAAGCCTTCCTGCAAGCAAGCCTCCCACTAAGCAAGCTTCTGCTTAGGTGAATTCCTCCCCCGAGGTAATATAAATCTCCTTGAATACATATAGTTTTTACCTCATAGGCCCTATGTGACTTAGGATGACACAGCTGTGAACTGAGCCTGGTTCAAAGCAGCAAGCCATCCATGATTAAAATACCTGTGTACCTTTAGACCTGGGAACATGACCCATGTTCCAAGGGAAAAAGGAACACATGTGGTCACACAGGTGCAGTAGGAGACAAGAATTGCTGTTTACAGAAGACAGAATACAGGAGTACATAGTACTTGATCAAAGTTGAAAGGCAAAATCTGCAGCTGTTTTGTTGGGAGCTGTTCTGATTAGAAGAGAGGCCCTGCTTTTCTGGGGACTAAATGACTGGGAGAAGATAGGATTTCCCTGCAGCAGCATCTACAGCTAAGAGAGGAAATATCTTGGGGGTTTGTTTGTGTTGCCTTTCACTGACCTCTCTGGTTTTAGAAGGAGAAAGAAACACAGTGAGGGAGAAACAAACACAGTGGGAAATGTAGGCCTTATACTACTTTCAGGGCTTGGCTTTAGTGAGTTGATGAATAAAACAAAATCCCTTGCTATTGGAAGAGATGGCTGGTGAAAAGCTACCACTACTCTATCTCCATATATAACTTGAGGAAGAAAAACTCCTTAGAGACCTAGAGCAGATCTAAGGAGTTCGAGGAATGATCTGGCTAAAAGAGTGCTGTTTCTCGTAACACTTTCTCAGAACTCTACCAAAGATGGCTGTGTGCTAAAAGAATTTGTCACTGTTTCAGCAGCCTGAGAATTTCAGAGAAGGACCCACATGTACCTAAATATTGACGGTAGCACTTTTTGTTGTAGCAAAGGATGGAAAACAAAGGGATGTCTATCAACCACAGAACAGCCAAACAAATTATTATATACTAACATAAATGAATATTTTGTTTTGGCATAAGAAATATCAAAAGAAATGGATTCAGAAAAACATGAGAATATTTGTATGAACTGAGTCATATTGAAGCAAGGAGAAGAACCAGGAGAACAATTTATACAGTAACTAAAACATTGTCAAGGGAAATAACTGGGCAAGATTTAAGAGTAGTGATCAATATACAAAGGTGAAGTCCAAACTATTCTACCTCAGGTGAGAATATGTTTCCATCAATCAATGAAGCAAAGGCTTTAGAATCTAAAATGGGAAAAATCTTCACGTTGGAATGTTGCAAGGGCCAGGGCCCAGGATCATTTACAAATTACCAGTCTAGTTTCAACCAGATTCATTCAAAAGATTGAAATGTGAGTCTTCCAGCACATCCCTGAGGAGGAACATATAGGGGTTAGGTGGCCTTGGCCAGATCCTATGTAGGACCTTCCTGTGGCAACAAAAAGTATTTATGATCTTTAAAGGGTTGGAGGTATTTGGATTTACCATCAACTTCCTAGCATTAACCCTTCCTATTTATTACCCCAATATTCTAATAAATAGTGACAGTGAGTATACAAGGAACAAAGGACAGACTATACCCATGGCTCTGCAAAGAGCCCAGCAAGGAAACTGAAGCATGCCTAAAGTAACTACTTGAGCACCCCATAAATGGAAAGAAAAGAATTTCTATTAGTTAGAAGCTGTGAGTCACATAGATTTGTGCTAGAGAAGTTGGTGTCTTATGTTGCTCCCTCTAAAGAGTGTCCTGACCTATCTCATGCTGACTCTCACATTTAGTTTTCTTGTTCTGGCTTTCTCTTTTGCCTAGCCCTCTGGATTTGTTCATCCCAAAGAACAACTTTATCACTCAAGTGTATAAATTTCCCCAAATTTCTCTAGCCTTATCCACTTCCAAAGCAACAGGGACCAAACGAAATATGTAAAATATAGATTATGAGTGCTATAGAACTTCAGGGAAGTAAACTTGTGATATGACTCTCTCTCTCTCTCTCTCTCTCTCTCTCTCTCTCTCTCTCTCTCTTTGTATATATGTGTGTGTGTGTGTGTGTGTGTGTGCGTGCGCACGCACGCGCGTTCCTTTCTATGGTTCTAAGGTCTCCTGTTCTCTCTCACTCTTTTGCTATAGATATGAATACTGGAATCCAAGCTAGCACGCAAGAGTGTTTAAGATTCTAGCTATATATTCAGAGTGTTAGGGAATTTACTGAGAATGATTTGCTCTAGATTAAGGGCTGAGTAGGACCACATGTCAGAAACAGTTGAAAGGCATACATAAATGTGACAGATGAAGTTACTTTCAACTGTAGCCTAAGCACTTTCCAGTGTAGCTAACTATTACATAATAGCTACTAATAACTAATAATAGCACTACAACACTTATAGCACTATAAGCACATAGACCTAATAACAAATTAGGTCTATGTGCTTGGGGGTTACTCTAAGAGATCTTTGAAAGAAGTCAAACTCCTTTGTGTAGGTAGTATGCATCAAATGGTTGGTTGGTTGGTTGTTGTCCTTGGTTCTCAAAGAGGACCAAAATGATATCACTATGTTAAGCAAGATTTCAATGTGTCCAATTGTGGCTGATCAGAGCAATATGAGCTCAGAATGCTCTACCACAGGTTGGGTACAAACAGTCCATGTGGACATTTGGATTCTCCAAATTTGTGCATCCTGCATCCTTTGAGCTATTTCAATTCCGCTTTGCTCATAGAACCCGCACCTTCTCTGCTGTGGGCATACCATGCTGAGCAGTCCTGTGCCAATGTCTCCCATGTCACATAATCAATACCAAAGTTCTTGAGAGAGACCTTGAGAGTGTCCTTGTATTGGTTCTTCTGACCATCATGTGAATGCTTGCCTTGTGTGAATTCTCCATAAAACAGTCTTTTTTGGCAAGTGTACATTTTGCATTCAGGCAACATGGCCAACCCATCAGAGTTGCACTCTCTGAAGCAGTGTTTGAATGCTTGGCAGTTCATTTTGAGTAAGGACCTCAGTGTCTGGTACTTTATCTTGCCAGATGATCTTCAGAATCTTCGTAAGATAATTCAAATGGAAGTGATTCAGTTTCCTGGCATAGAGCTGGTATAATGTCCAGGTTTCATAGGCATGCAACAATAAGGTCAGAACAATGGCTCTGTAGACCTTCAGTTTGGTAGTCAGTCTAATACCTCTTCTTTCCCATACTTTCCACACACTGTGCTAGCTCTGGCAATGCATGTGTCAACCACATTATCAATGTGTACATCCTTGGAAAGTACACTATCAAGGTAAGTGAACTTATCCACAGCATTTAAAACTTCTCCATTTGCTGTAACCTATGGTTCCACATATGGAAGGCATGGCGGTGGCTGATGAAACACCTATGCTTTCTTGGTGTTAATTGTTAGGCCAAAATTAGCACAAGCAGCAGAGAATGGATCCATACTTTGTTGCATCTCAGTTTCAGAGGCTGCACTGAGTGCACAATCATCTGCAAACAGAAAATCATGCACCAACACTCTCTCTACTTTGGTCTTGGCTTGTAGCCTTTTGAAATTGAAGAATTTACCATCAGTGTGGTAGCTGACCTTGATGCCATGTTCATCCTCATTGAAAGCATTTGACAACATGACTGAAAAAATCATGTTAAAAGGATGGGAGCAAGCACACACCCTTGTTTCACTCCATTGGTGACTGGGAAAGCACGAGAGCATTGTCCATTATCTAGAGCCCAGGCAAGCATGCTGTCAGGAAATTGAGGTATGAGGCTGATGAACTTCTCTAATAGAGATTAGAGATCAGAATGTGTGGTCTTGGAGGCCCCAACAATATGTACTTATGATCAGTTAATTCAGTCTGATAATCAACAAAAATGGAAATATATTTCTCTCATAACTTTTTATAGATAATTTCCTGAACCAGTGATAGAGATGGTAAAGCTAGAACTATAATCTATCAAATGGACTGGGGTCACATAAATGTCTCATCAATCAATCCCAAACCCCCTACATCAATTAATAACTAACAAAATTCTCAGTACAGTACACTGATGTCTTTGTCAGGTGAGAATTCTTTGTTTGATTGATTTGTAAAACCAGTCTATTAATGAACAATAGGATTTGGAGAATTCCTGGGCACTTTTATTGAATCAATAGATCAATTTAGAGGTGTAAGTGAGGTGTGAACCCAAGAATTGTTTCGAGATTAGTTGAATCAGTCACACCTCTGGTCTGATGGAATCCAGATTTATTTATTTTTTATTATAGAAATTTTTTAGAGAGTCAGTCAAACTTTGAGAATGCTTTGAGAAGGCAAACAGCTTGTGTTTATACTCTTCTGGGACATCAAAGTAGAGAGAGTGAGCCCAGAGGGTGCAATACACTTCTTCCCTTTCCCTCATCAATATGTCATTTCAGAGACTGGACCAATAACAAACAATTCATCTAATCAGAAGATGAAGGACAGAGGATAGTATAAACTAGATACACTGGGAAAGCCAATTTCGGGACTCTACAAGGGTACCACATCCCCAGAACCCGGCACAAATTTAGAGTTAGGGATTCAGAAAGCTACACCCACCTTGATGTTAATATTGAAATTCTACTACCACTATTATTATCATATTATTTATTGGATTAGATTAGATATTATTTTATATCTATAATTCATTCTTGCCAAATAGATGTTCTTTACCTACTCTACAGAGACTGATTTCTCTGTAACTAGAAAGATTAGAACTCTATCTTTCTTCATAAGCACATATCTTTTCTCTGGGTTTAGGGGTATACCACTACAAAATAGTTCTGAGCAAATCCAGAATGATTTCTGGAATTAAGCTTCTTTATCAAACTAGACAGAAAAAAGGAATAGGAATAAAGTCCATGCTTATTTAGAGTCTTCTCTTCTCCATGCAAATAAAACAGCCTGCTTAATAAATGAAAAGAAATATTAAAGGACTCTAGTCCTTCAGTAAGCCAGACTCTGTGTAAACAAAGTAATTTGGTGCTGTCCAACCTACTGGTTTTCTTAATAGAGGATCCACATTTTCACTTTGGTGCCCTAGTGTCTAGTAGTGGGACTATTAGCATTTTGTTGTTCACTTTGAGGGTAGGATTGGAGGTAATTAAGAGACACTCATTACCTACATGAAAGCTTTGCAGAGTGAACTAGGAATCAAAATTAAGCAATGGTCTTTGATGTTTAGAGCAGTGGAAGAACCTGGGATTGACTGATTCATGGATTATTGCAGATTATTGCAACCCACCTAACGCTGGAGAGGCAATGTGACTTGGCCGGGTATCCCTGGTCTATGTTGCTGCTACCATCATCACACAGATGCTACATTGTTCCTAGGAGGCAACTTGGCCAAGAAGGAAAGTGCCTAAGTGCCGAAGAGCTGAAAAACCACAGATGTACATTTGAAGATTAGTCCAAGAGAAGAAGAGAGAAAGAAAAGCCTAGTTGTTCTCTTAGGTGAGGAAAACTCCATCACCTCTGAGTTGGAAGTCAGCAACTGGTAATGGTACCAAGAAAGTGGCAGTGTGTGGAAAGAATCACAGAATCATGAGACTAGATGGAATCTTGAGAGGTCACCCAGTCCATCCACAGAGCTGCATTTAAGCCACCCCTAGACAAGAAACTCTCTACCAGTTCAAGGGGGAAAAACTCATAAAAACAGGGGGGAAGTGAATTCTTCTTAAAAGCAAAGTCAGATTCTATGTCAATGTAAGTTCATTGTGGTCTCTGTAGAAATACTAAACTGTTGTTCAATACTTTTTCATCTATTTGAGTTCAGTTCTTAAATCCCCTTACCTGACCTTTTCTTGAAAGTAATCACCTTCCTTCTCTAACCCCTCATAGAATCTATTTTTCGTTCCTTTGATCAGTTTCATTAATTTTTTACTCTCATCCAATTCTTCCTATCTTTCTTAAATCATAGGACCCCAGTTGTATTGTAGAAATCAAATTCCTTCATTCATCATCAATCAAACCATAGTATGATGCAATGAGATCACTGGATCTAGAGACAGAGGAGTTGTGTTCTTATTTCAGTTCTGTGACTTACTATGTGACCTTGGGTCAAGTCACTTAACTTCTCTGAGACTCAAGTTCCTCATCAGTAAAATGGGAGAGTTGACCTAAATGATCTTTGAGGTCTTTTCCAGTTCTGAACCTATGATCTAAATGCCTGTTATGTATAATGAATTGTGCTAAAAGCTGATAAAAAAAAAATAAGACAAAGTCCTGGTTCTCAAGGAGCTTCTGTTACAAGAAGTAACAAAAATAATTACAATATAAAATAAAATATGGTACATTAATAAATAACATGAAAAACATACTGAACAAAGTGCTGTGCGAGAGACAAAGACACAGAGAGTAAAGCAGTTGACATTTGCTACAAGTTCTCTTTTTTCATTTTCATTATGAACAATTTGATTTTTCTCTCTTTTTAAAAATCAGGTTAGTTGTTTAACTATTTAGTTGTTTAAAAATCTCCTAGCTTTATTTATCAATTACACTGTCTTTCCTTTCCACTTTATTAATCTCTAATTAATCTCTACTTTTTATTTAGTTGTTTTCTTTTTTTATTGTTTTTTTTATTTATTTGTTTTCTAAGTTTTAAAAATTGTATGCCCAATTTATTGATTTTTTTTTCTCTTTTGTTGATGAAAGTTTTTAGAGGTATAAATTTTCCCTTCAGATCTCCTTCAGCTGCATCCTGTAGTTATTGTCTTCTTTGATGGAATTTTCTGGTTTTTCTATCATTTGTTCTTTGACCCACCAGTTCTTTTTAAGTATGTTGTTTAGTCTCCAATTACTTTTTAATTTTCTGAAAAGACCTTTATTGAATACAATTTTATTACATTATGATCACTAAATTATGTGTTAAGTATTTCTGCTTTTCTATGTTTTTCATGGTCTTTCTGTCCCAGTACTCAGTCAAATATTGTAAAGGTGCCATGTTAAATGGTATAAGTTCCTTTGTATTTTCATTCAGTAATCACTAGAGAGCTGTTATTTCTAAATATTCAAAAATTTTATTCAGGTCCTTAATTTTTTTATTATTTATCTTTTGGTTTGATTTTTCTAGATCTGAAAGGAGTACATTAAGTTTCTCCATTATTATAGTTTTACTATTTTTCTCTCAAATTTAGTTAATTTTTCCTTTAAGTATTTAGATACTATCTTGTTAGGTGCATATATTAAATATTTACTGGAGAAAAAAATGGTAAACCACTCCAGTATCTTTGCCAAGAAAACCCAAATGGGGTTACAAAGAATCCAACACAACTGAACAACAGCAAAATATCAAGTATGGATATTGATTTGTCATCTATGATACTTTTAAATATAATGTACTCTGCTTATCTGTTTTTATCTTATCTATATTTACAATAGCTTTATGTGAAATCCTGATTATCTCTGCTTTTAAAAAAATTTCAATTGAATCATAATTAGATTTAACTTTAGCCTCTCATTTTAATTCTGTGTGAATCTTTGTGTTTCAAGTGTGCCTCTCCTAAGCTACATGTTTTTGGATTCTGCTGTCTAATCCATTCTGCTATCTTCTTTCAATTTTATGGGTAAGTTCATACCATCCACATTCATAGTTGTAATTGTTAATTGCATAGTTCCTTCTATCATGTTCTCTTGCATTTTTTCCTCCCTTGCTACACCTTCCTCTTTGCAAATAGGAAAAAGGTGGTAAGAGAAGGAGTTTAATGAGTTGGCTTTTGAACAAGGCTTTAAAGTTTTTGTGCAACAAGCAGGAATGTAGGAGAAGATATTGCAGTTGTAGTGAATGAAATGAAGAGTAAAAGGGGGACAGCAAGTGATTTATTCAGACTGAAGTGAATGAAAAGGGTAAGAGTAGTGTAATATAAAATAAAGCTAAAAAGGTATGTTTGAGAGTCTGAGCAAGATATGATTAATCCTTTAAAAAGTGGGTATTTATTTATGTCATACATTTCTTTATAATTCCCACTACTATATTATTATGCTTTTTAAGAAAAAAAAGTCTTCAATGAAGACCATTCTGCCACGAATTCCATCCAATTCAGTTCAACAAGCTCACAATTAAGAGCCCACCATAAACAAAGCACTGTGCTCAAAGCTGGGCATGCAAAGACCATAATGAAAAAGCCCCCTGCCTCAAGGAGCTTCCATTCTACATGGACATATTTTGTATACAAGTGTAACATGTGTATTGGCCTATATAAGCCAATGAGGCACATACAGACATTTTCTGCCTATTCCAATCTAAGCACATAGAAACCTTGGGGTGTCAGTTGCTGGATAACAAAGTCTTTGAACTGAATCTCCCAATCCTTTGTCATATTAGCACGTGATGCCTTTATTTCTTTTGAGTTTGTTCTTTTCTGAGAGCAAACAAATGCATGCTCTGAAGTGAATGTGTCCTAGCAGTGACCCTGTGAGTTTGGCAGTCCAGAGGTGCAAACAAAGGTGAGCAAAGCTGGTAGTAGAGTCTCCCGGTACTGGTTGCCATAGGAACTTGGAGGTGACAGAACAGTCACTTTGAATGAATATAATTAGGCACTAACATTGGGAGCACTGAAAAGTCTAGAGAAATCATAGAATAACAACTGAGTTGGCCTGATCACAGAGCAACCCAGATCAGCAAAGATGCTATACCATGTGAGGAGAGGAGACAATCTAGTAAAGGAAGCAATCACCAACACCATGTCCTACAGCAAACTTTATAGGTACTTCACAAAGGGAGGAAAGAACTGTTGGGGGCCAGGAGCTTCCCTTTAATATACCTGTGCCTCACTATCTTTATTCATTTTAATTTCAGTCCACTCTCCCAAGGGGCCCTGTGGGAACAAGGAGAGAGTTCAAGGCTTGTCAGGGGTGAAAATTTTGCATCAACTGTTCTTGGTATACATTCTCAGTAAATACTTTTTCTAGAGCAGTGGTTCTCAACCTTCCTAATGCCACAACCTTTTAATACTCATATGTGGGCGTATCTGCAAGTGGGCGGACCCTCCTGGAGACGATAGAGGAGTGGTGTCTCGGTTCCTAAGACCATTGGAAATATGTGTTTTCCAATGGTCTTAGGCAACCCCTGTGACTCCTGTGAAAAGGGTCATTCGACCCCTAAAGGGGTTGTGACCCACAGGTTGAGAATCACTGTTCTTGAGGCTAATGGAGTGTGGCTAACTGACTGATAACAAGGAGAACAAAGATACAGAGGTTTGTGAGTGACTGTACTACAAACCCACCATGGGGTTACTCCTTTGACCCTGAGAGCAACAGGTATTGGTCATATATTTGGGTAAGTGTGAATGCCCAGTTGGGGAAAAGGTGCCAGAGGTGTTGTTACATATCAAGGGTTGCTCTGGAATAATTTTAGGGCCTTTCACATTTGTAAGGATTCATTTTGAAGATTCTTCACTCAAAATTCTCATTCTTAGACATCCCAGTTTACAGGGATCCATTAGAGAAAAACGAGCATTTTTCTCTTTTCTTTTATTCTCTAATTGGACAGTCTGTTTTCCAGTGTATCCCCTTCATGTCAAACAAGTTTCTTTGAGATAATCTTGCTTGCTCAAGTGTTTATGTACTAATATCTGTAGTGTTACAGTACCTACTTGTTCAAGATCACCCAACTACGGAATCACACATTACAGTCACTGTGAGCAGAATGGATTTTGCATCCCAAAATTACTAGTGCCTAGCAGGTCTCCTAGACCACACTAGGAAAACTTGTAAATGTTAATGTTTGTCTTTCTTTTCCTTCTCTTTTTTGCATTTAAGAAGACTGGAACTGCTGCCTTATTGTGAGATACTTATGGACCACAGATCCATAGGATAATGATTACCAGCTGGCCTAGAAATACTAAATAACCCCAAGTTTTTCATCTCCTTTTGCAGTTCTGCCTATGTGTGGAGCTCACTTAATCTGGTTCTTCCTTTTTTTAAATTGAGTTTACTGTCCTAGCAAGGAATAAGTTCAGACCTTCATTGGAATTCCCTAGGAGTTTTACAGAAATCCCCAGAGAAATTCTGAGTATACTAAGTTGTTGTGGAAACCTAGAGGATTTTGGTTCACCTGAGTATGTGAGAGATTACCACCTGGGGATGTTTCTTCCAGACTTCCATTTTGGATGTTTTAGCACAACTCCTGTATAAACATGTCTTTTTGCTTTAATGAAAACTAAGTTGATAAAAGTAAGATTAATAGTGAATTTGGTCCTATTGGCAGTGAATTCAACACAGCAACTATTGAATACGGTATGTACAAATGAGGTTAAATTTGAGTTGGCATGTCACAATTCTCACTTAGGTGTGATCTGCCACCATAAATATCAATCAGCATAGGCTCATGACACCTCATAAGGAAGTGCCATATTGCTTCTACTACTTTCCATCCCTTGATAGTGAGGCCCTTCTTATCTTCTTAAGGAACTTCTTAAATTTAATGAAGTACCATTTAAATTTCCTTAAGACCCTGATCTCCAAGATTCAAGAAACCTGATACAAGGAGAAAGAGAAAAACTAAAACAGAACAAAAATAAAGAAGAATATACAAGGTAACAGTTTCCTAAAGGGCTGACTGAATTTTAAAAAGAACCAGGAAGGACCTCATCTTGGGTGTAAATGATTGGACACATGTTATGGGTGATGACAAATCTTTCATATTCCCCAGAGAATCTCTCACTGGAAAAAGGGTGACCATAAGCAAGGAGCAGCACCAGGAACATCAGGGCTACAGCAAAGATGAGGAAGCTTCCTGAATAATCCCTAACGCTCATCAGAAGTCAAGGAGGATTGCCCTATATTAGAACCCACTGACCTTGCTTCCGTGGGAGCTTCATGAGAGAGTGTGAATATAAAATACTCGCCCAGATGAGAACTCTCTGAGGGACCGACCTGCTCTTCTTCTGGGGTGAGCTGATGAGATATGTTCACCTTCCTCTTGTTGCCATAAAGCAAGTTCCCTCCCAACAATGCCACCCCATTGGTCTTCCCAGTCCTCCCTGGGAATTTGTACAGTGATCATACTGACAGCAATGTGGAGGCGCCAATCATCAGTGGGCAATGGTGGGCCAATCCATTGCTATTTCATATGTCAGGGCCCACTCAACAGGCTCCTGTTGCTGCTGGGAGCTGACCCACTGGGGCTCATGTCTCTGTACTATCACAATCCAACACCCCTGGATTCTGTGTTTCTGACCATATCCCATCCCCACCCCCCACACCTTGAGTGTTCTCAGACTTGCATCTGTCTGCTACACAGGGCTTATATCTTTGCCAGCCAGTACAGCTAGTTAAGATATTGCTCTTACTATGTATGACTACACCCTGATCCCCCCTCAAAGATCCAAGAGGCATTCCACCTTTGGGCATTCACTCTTTGCCCATTCATACCGATGCACAGAAGCATTTCCATTCTATTCTAGGAGAAAAATCTTATTTGGGGAACGTCCTTTTTACCTCTAGTCTAGTCAGTTTAGGCAACAAACATTTATTAAGGACCTGCTATGTATCTGGCCTTGTCTTAAGTAACCACTGATGATACAAAGAAAGGGAAAAACATAGTTGCTGGCCTCAAGGAGTTTACATCTAATATGAGAGATAACATGTATTTATATATCTATACATACATACATATAAATATATACAGCATAAATGGAAGGTAACCTCATAGAGAAGAGATAGAGTAGAGGCAAATGACAAGAGTATCAGAAAAAGCCTCCTGCCTCCTCTAGGATATATTGATCATAAATAAAGCCTTGAGATGATTCTTACTTCAAATCTGTTTCCATTCCACACATTCTGGAACGATTTTCTTCCATTGTGGCTTACCCTTGAAAAGAGACTGTCTTATAGACTAGTTTCTGACATACACATAGAAAGTTCTCATTTATTTCTCAGAGCAAATTGAAAGACCCCACTACTTCCTTTGGGACTCCACTGACTCTTCACTGAACAACTATTCTGAATCCTGATGTCCCTGATGTGTCCTAGCACAAAAGACGTGTTGGACTAGCAAAAGGAAGTGTTTGCTGCTGTGGGGTACAGTCCTTTAGCACGAAGGATGCTTCTTTTCTTTCTTTGTTCTTGGAATCTTTCCTCATAGAACAGCTGTACAATCCCCAAAGAACTAAGGAGATTGGTAAGGGAAGAGGCGGAGTGGGGAAAGGGGGATGGATGATAATTTAAGCCCACAACACAAAGAAGAATATGTTTTCTGTGTAACAGGTGCTCATTATTTGTTGAATGAATGAAAGAATGGGTTTAAGGCCACATGACCCTGAAAAAACACATTTGTTTCAAAATTACTTTGTATTGAGGAACAAAACAAAATTCTGACCTTCCCATAGCAAGAAAATGATTTTGTAGGAAGCTTTTCATTGAGAGGAATGGTCAGTATTAACACTCAAACCAGTTCTTGTCAACCCCAAATTACATTTTCCAAAGATTTCTCTATAAAAATAAGAGCTAATTCCCAGTTGATAAAATGGTCAAAGGATATGCACAGGCAGTTCTCAGAAGAAAACAACCAAAGCTATCAATAGTCACATTAAAAATGCTCTAAATCGCTATTGATTAGAGAATTGTAAATTAAAACAACTCTGAGGTATGAAGGGTTAAAATAACAAGTAGTAGTGGTAATTGAAGGGTCCATACTGATTCTATCTTGTGACTCAATTCTGGAATTAGCTCAGTTCCTTTTCTATTCAATTATGAGTCTAGTAGACTTTCAGTCTTGTGAGAAAACTATTCAATTGTGGGAACTATGAGAACATTTTATTGCATTGTTTGAACCTAGCCTTGCATGGCTGGGAAGCTGCTGCTTAGAGACACTTAATTAAAGACCTAGGTTATGCTGACCAGAAACACAGTCAGATCCTAACATTGATGAGAGGAATTTTCTCACAGTTACACATCTCAGGCAACCCGTTATGTCTTGTCTGAAAATTAGCCATGTACTGGTCAATCACTTTTTGTTTCCATGCTCCTTAGATTGGATGCAGACATTTGGGAAGAGTGAGACACCTCTTTTCCTGATTTCAAGAAATTCTACCTGTTCCTTCTTCCCCTTTGAACTCAGAAAGTCCCTAATCCCTCCTCCAATTAGAAATCAGATTACCTAATTTTGCATCGTAGTTAATTGTTTTCTTTTAGCTAATTGGTTTTATTTTGTTCATTGTTTTTAATGTATAAAAATCTGTCTCCCTTTGTATTCAGAGTTCAGTGACAAAGCTAAGGTGTGCTTCCAGTTTGTTGAGCTATTAACATGCATTGCTTAATAAAGTGATATGCTCAGAAGGTCAAACCTTTGTTTCCTCAGTCATTTCATCTTTCATGCCACAAGTACCAACTCATACCTAACAGATTGGTTAACATGACAAAAACGGAAAATTACAAAAGTTGGAGGGGATATGGAAAAATTGGAACACTAATGCATTGTTTGTGGAGTTGTGAATGTCTAATTGTTCTGGAGAACAATTTTGGAACCATATTCAAAGGGCTATAAAAACTGTGCTTAATCTTTGACCCAACCACACTGCTACAAAGTCTGTATTCCAAAGAAAAGTGAAAAGGATCTATTTGTACAAAAAAATATATAGCAGCTTTTTTATGGTGACAAAGAATTAGAAATCAAGGGGATACCCATTGCCTGGGGAATGGTTGAATAAGTTGTGGTATATGATTGTGATAGAATCATGTGGTATGATGAGCAGAATGGATTCAGGAAAAACCTGGGAAGTGTTATATGAATGGATGCAAATCAAAGAAAGCTGAACCAGGAGAACATTGTACACAGTAACAACAATATTGCAAGGATGATCAACTATTAAAGACTTAGCCACTCTCATCAAGACAATGATCCAAGACAATTCCAAAAACCCATGATGAAAAATGCTATCCACCTCCAGAGAGAGAACTGATGCACTCTGAGTGCAGACTGAAGCATATTTTTTCACTTTCTTTAATTTTCTTGTTTATGTGTTTTCTTTTGCAACATAGCTAATGTGGAAATATGTTTTGCATTACTTTAGATTGTATAATCAATATCATATCACTTGCCTTCTTAAGGGGTGGGAGAGGAGCAGGACATAAGGAGAGAATTGGAAACCCAAACTTTAAAAAAAGTAAATGTTTAAAATGAAATTTGGAAATATTTAACAAAATAAGTAAAATATATATATTTTTAAAAGATTTACCAACCTCAGAAGGAGAAGGCTTTGAATATGTGCCAAGTTTGGTTACATGAAACAACTGTACATTCAAAGTTTTAGTCCTTGGTAGTAGTCAGTGATCCATTTCAGTCAATATTGTTTAATACAAGTGAAATCAATCAATAAGCATTTATTAAGCATCTATTATATATCTAGGACTTTGTTAGGTTCTGGCAATACAAAGACAAACTAATCCCCGCCTTTAAGAAGCACAGATAAAGGAAATGGAATGAGATTTGTATGGAATTGCAAAAAGAAAGGCCAGGTTGGTTGCACCATAGAGTATGTGAAGAGAAGAAAGAAGTAACACATCTAAACATATAGGGTGGACCTTTTTGTGAAGTCATTAAGTAGCAAACAGAAGAGTTTCTATTTGGTACTTGAGTTATTAGGAAGCCATGGGATTTTCCTGAGTAGAAAAATGGCACTGTCAGACCCCTCCTGCTTTAGGAAAATCACTTCGGATCATATGACCAGCAAGATGAGGAACTGTTACTTTCTACAAGCTTCTCCAATCCCAAATCCATAAAAGATTATGAGCCAGATATAGAGTAATTATAGCTGAACTGACAAGATAAGGAAGTAGAACTTCTGCAAAAGGTTAAAATCCTCATGAATCTATTGGGAACTTTAACATTTAGGACTCTCATTTAGTGTATCGACCCCTAAAGAACTTGCCACACATACGACATGAGCACAAATAAGCAAATTCAACAATTGTGTTGCCCCACTACCTGCCAAGAGAAGAAGAGGAAGCAAGTCAAGAAGCCTTTATTAAGTGTCTACTGTGTGCTAAGTACTGTGATTAGTGTTAGGGATATAAAGAAAAGTAAAAACTACCCCTGCTCTCAAGTCCAATTAAAGAGACAACAAACAAAAATATTTATAAATAAGATATGTTGTATAGGATAAATTGGAGATAATCTCAGAGAGTAGGTGCTAGTGTTAAGGAGGATTGAGAAAGGCTTTTTTGCAGAAGGTAGAATTTTGCTAAGACTAAAAAAGGTGGGAGGAGAGATAATATAAGACCTGGCCTGGCTGGTAGAAGTGCTACAAATGGTACAAATTGCCACAAGCTAGAGGAAAACAGATTATCAGGCCTTAGTGCAAGGGGACTGGAAACCCATTTAGAGTTGGTTTCTTTTCCCCTTGAATGTTACTCAGGACAGGAACCTAAGCCAAGAAAACCACCATATTTCCCAACGTAAGGAGGCTGAGACCACCCAGAAGTCCAGCCTCAGGAGTTTGTACAGCAGTGGAAGGTGTTCACTCCAAAAATTGAGGATTATTTCCAAAGGCAAGTGATAGAGAATATATTTTTTAAAAAAAACAACAACCTGAAAGACCAAAGATGAAGAGAAAAAGTCTAAATAAAAGCGAAGCTTACAAGCAGATAAACCATCAGGAAGGATCATTAAAAACAGAAGAATGTATGAAAAATCAAAAGGAAGCTAAAATACTTTGAATAAATAATATAATACAAAGAAAAATAAACCGATGGTAATTAATGAAAGAGAATTCTGTGGACTCTCCCCAGGAATCAGGAGATAACAAGAAATTTCAGAATAGTGCGGCCATGGGCAAATAATTGAACCTCAGACAACTAAGACTTAACTCATTAGACTGTGAGCTCCTTTAGAGAAGAGTTGTCTTTTGCCTTTCTTTTTTGTTTCCACTATGTTTAGCACAGTACCTGGCACATAGAAGGGGCTTAATGAATGTTGATTGAGTGATTGACTACTAAGTTACAGCCAGATTATGATTTGTATTGGTAAAGGGAATTTCCACACTGATGAAGCCACAAATACTTGATGTATTTATTGAAAAGCTAGTGAACCCAAGGGGTGCAAACAGAATTGTCAAAGGGGCCTGGAGATCATACCATATGAAGATAGGTTCATCCTGGAGAAAAGAAAACATAGTAGGAGCATGATCAATATCTTTACATATCTGAGGGCTATCAAATAATCGACCTGATCTGCTTGCCCAGAGGACAGAACTTGGTACATTAACTGTTCATTAACAAAAGCTGCAAAATCACAAATTTTCTAACAATTAGAATCTATCCAAAAGTGAATAAGATGTAGCATACATAATTATCCCTTCTACATCATTGGTGTTAAGGGGCATGGCGCCCCCTCAATCTGGAAAATCTGCGTTGAATTTTTGGGCCCTTCCTTCAAGCTGGAGAAGAGGTCTGAATTATTATGGTATTACAAGATAAAATATGTTGATACCATACAACACTATACATATATTTTATGCATGCCTGAGTTTCTAAACCTTTTCTGTGTCATCTACTGGCCTTTGCAAGTCATCTTCAGCTTCTACAAAACTCCCCAAAAATTCCCATTTAATTTACTTCCCATTTAATTAATGCCAACTCATGCTATGTCAATACCATGATGAGGAAAGATGCAATGTGGAAAGGATAACTATACTTCCCTCACTGGAGATCATCAAACAAAGGCTGAAGGACTCTTCAGTGAGCATGATAATAGAGGAATCCTTGATCATGGATAGGTCCTTTCAACTCTGAGATTCTGTGTTAAAGGAGTAGGGCTACTCAAAAAAAAAAAAAAAGGAAGCCAGCTGATCCCAATGAATTGATGAGAAGAGACAGAAAGACAAATCCTTGATAATGGGTAACCTTTTCCAAAACAGAAAGGACAATTTATGCAGCCTCAAGTCTTGTCCTAATTCAACAGCCCCATTTCCTGATCCCAGATCTCTTCATTTGGCTTTCTCCACTTTCTCCTCCAGTAACACTCTAAGTTGTACAATAGCTGTTGATCTTTATCAGTTAAAAAAAAAAATCACTTGGAGTTAATTGGACTATGTGATGTAAAATGCTGGTGTATAATCATTTTCTGTCAGGCTAAGTTCTTACAACGTGATCATTGCACATTTTGCAAGTGGTGAAACTTTCACAAGACCACGAAGCCATGAAATTTCTGTCACATATAGCAGCTTGGAAATTCCTTTTCTGCATATCTAGCTGTGTAGATTTTTGTCTCACTGGGTTCCCATCACATTATGGTTGGCCATAGAGAAGTTGTTTTGTTTGCATGTATTTTGGGGACCATTGATTGGGTAAATTGTGGGTATTTGCTTGTGGTATATGGAAGAAATCAATGGTCTGGCATGCTGCTGGTCAGCTCATGAAGGGCATGAGACAATGATGCAACTACATACAAGTGTATTCTTGAGGCACTCCTCTCTTGAGATTCTACACTCAAGTATCCTAATGGTTTAAATTTGTGTTGCAATGAAACTAAAAATTGTAAGTCATTCAACAGTTAATAAAAGGCACTTAACTTAGTGATAGCATCAAAAGTATATTCAACACAAGCAACCCCTAGCTTGGTTAGACTTGACCCCCACCTCCATATGGAAATGCAACAGGTCAGGGGGCAGGATATCTGCCTGGGATATCTGCCAAATCTGAAGGTTCCCCACTCCACATGGATGGGCTTTTTTATGCCCTTAGGCGACCAAAAAGTCTTATTAATATGGCCAGAGTCTGCTAAGAATTGGTGTTAAGGAGGTGCAACATAAGCCTTAACCCTCTGAGCCAATCAAATCTCAAGGTCAGTTCTATCACTTTCCAGGGAAAAACTAGTGTAACCCATGTAGTTTTGGTGTGGGGGAGGAGGAAGATCCGGAGAGAAGAAAATAGTTCCCTCATAAAGTCATGTCCCTGCTCGAAAATCAACAGTTGCCTATTGCCTATTGTACAAGGTCCAAATTCACTAGAGGCTGTTGAAGGCATTCCACAATCTTGAGCTGACTTGATCTTTCCAGTCTTATCTCAAGCTACTTCCTTTCAGATACTCCATACTTCTGACAAACCCAGCTACTCTTTGTTCTCTCAACTTTTCCTGACCTTTCCCACCACAGTGACTACTCATGATGCTCCTTAGACCTAAAATGTTCATCTGCATCTGCTGAAATTTCTCTCCTCCTTCAAGGTCTATGCAAAACTAATACAGTATAATGAGGAAGGAACAAAGTTTAGAACACCAGTGCCAAAAAACAGTACTATCATAGATGCATAAGACAAACTATTTATCTTACAAATGCTTGTTCTTTCCCTTTGTAGTGTGATTATCCTTGATTTCCCTGGCTAAGGAATACTATTATGAATACCTTTCCCAATCATGACTACACCCTTGCATTTGGTTACTCCCATTAACTCTGGTTTGACTCAAGAAAACATTCTGTTTACTCTTTCAGAACACAACTTTAACCATTCCCACTTTCCTTAGAAAGGTAAGTCTTCCCCATGAACCCTGTTACTTGTTTCTACTGATGAGTAGTGATCGGTCCCATTTTCCCCTAGAAATATGATAGTTCAAACCCAGTGCCATCTCCTCCATGAAACTTTCTCCTTAGCCCAAAATATCCACTTAGGACATCTCTCTACCTTTCTCCTTATCTATCTCTTACTGGTCTCTTCCCCAAATTCTGAACAACTCTAGCTCTGGTTTTATAATAAGACACATTTGTTAGAATGGAAAAGAGTGAACTGCTTCTAATAAAAACAATGACTCTTCCTGGACACTGACTCCTTTACTGAGATTAATAGATGACTTTTGAGTTGTTTTTGTTTGTTTGGTTTGGTTTATTTAGTGGGGGTGAGGGGAAAGGATTATTAAGCATACAAGCAAAGCTTCAATCCCTGATTTGATGAACAATATTGGAATTTCATGAAATTCTAAATTTTGTGACAGTAATCGGATAAAGGAGGCTCAAATTTCGTGGGATTCTAGGACACACGTTTAAGAAAATTGGTAAAGAAAAAAAAAGGTATGTGGGGGTAAGGAGAAAAGGAAATAAGTAGGAGAATATTTGTTTTTTTTTGCAAAAGCCTCACTCCAACTTCCTAAACAGAACCAAGTCTAGACGTGTTTCCCATTTTAGACAACATCCTCAGAAACAAATCACATTTATTAAAACAAAACAAACCAGGGGTTGAGCCTTGGCTCAGACTTCAACCCAGGAATAGCATCATGTTTTTGAGTTGGGATTCTAACAACTGATTTACAAGTAAGAGGTGAACTAAGTTTGGCATTGGTCTAAGAATGAATCATAGCTATTTCCATTGTGAGGGGAACTACAGGATGATAAAATGGAGCATGTTCTTTGGAGTGTAGGACGTGTATCAATCAGTTCATCTGTTCTGTTCTCTTGTCACGTCAGTTTATAAACTAATGTATTTTGGGGTCTGAAAGATTATGTAGTCCAACTTTTAATCTTACACATTAAAAGAAACTAAATTCCATGGAAGGTAAATGGTTTTCTTTAAAGTCACAGTGGTTGGCTAGAGTGCATACAAAGGGCCCAGGGACATTTTGAGAGATTTCTCACTTCTCTGAGTCAATCTGTACCCCTAGTAAGCCTGTGGAATGAGGAATTTATTAGGCACTTACAGTGTGCCAGGCACCATGCTAAATATTTTACAAATATTATCATATTTGATCCTTACAACATCCCTGTGAGATAGGGCAGTGGTTCTCAACCTTCCTAATGCCACGAGCCTTTAATACTCGTATGTGAGCATATTTGCATGTGGGCGGACCCGCCTGGAGACAGAGGAGCGGTGGGTGTCTTGGTTCCTAAGACCATCAGAAATATGTTTTCCGATGGTCTTAGGTGACTCACAAGTTGAGAACCGCTGAGATAGGGGCTGTTATTTTTCCCATTATAGAACTGAGAAAACTTAGGAATCAGGAAAAAGTGAAGTGACTTGCCCAGGGTCACACAGCTAGCTCTGAACTTAGGTCTTCCTGACTCTGCGCCCAGAGCTCTATCCACATGTCACCTAGCATATAGTTCAGAAGGCTCAAAGAATGAAATGTTTATTTATAGATTAAATTTTAAAATAGAAGAAAATAGAACTTATGGAAAATAACACCAACTTACTA
>CM053585.1:410429719-410452630 GCA_028646515.1 Pseudochirops corinnae
TCAACAGAAGCATATTGAAGGAGAGAGAAATTGATGAGGGAATACATTTTGAAATTGAAGTCTTTGTTCTGGTCTTTAGCTATTTAATTAAGAACATTTTCTTTTGTGATGTTTTTTCTTCATGTGAGCTAAGCACTCAAATTTATGTTCTCACACCAATAGTAAATTTAGTTTTTAGGAATAAGAAATTAAAATAAGGGCAGTTATTAAGTTAGATACTTTTAGCAGGTTTAGTAGGAAATGACTGATCTACAGAGGAATTGGATTTTTAACCCATAAACCTCCATCACAACATCTACATTGTCCTTTTCTCAGGAAACTGGAGAAGTGGCTCCCCAGGGCCACTTAAATCAATGACAATGGCTTTCTTTTTTTTCAGGTACCACAAGTAAAATGATTTAAAAAAAATTATTCTCTGTGATTATATAGTAATACAGCTAGGGTTTCATTTAAATGATATACTTTTCAAGCAAAGGATGATTCCTCTTATCATCAAGGTTATACTAATATTATATATATACTATGCACCTCAAAGTATTATCTGTGTATATATTCTTTTTGCTCCATGGAGCTTGAGACAGTCTTTTCATCATAACACAGCAAATCAGTGAAGACTGGGGAATTGGAAATAGAACTTGGTATTTCTAACTATTATAGTTCACTCTTCTACCCAGACTATAGTATCTGCCTGTGACTTTTGTTTTGGGATTTCTGTACTTAGTAGAAATTACTGAAGATTGCTACTTCATTTCACCTCCATTCCTAGCTAGCATTCAAACCTTTTCATTCATTTCCACCTTTCAGAGTACAGTACTTAAGCTGATGGTTTATATTCTATGACTAAAGACCTGGATTTAGTGAAATATGCTATTATAGATCTGAATGATCCCTGAAGCCACTGGCATATTTCTCTAGGGCAATTAGCCATGTGAGTTCATGGAAGAGACAAAAGAGAGGGCATTCCTATGCCTAGTCTCTTATAAAAGCAACTGATCTGGTGAAGGAATTTGGAAGAATAGCTCAGGGCACTCAAGTATACTCTTTGCACTTCAAATTTGAGGTCCCTTTCTCTTAAGATCAGCCTGAGCTGAGGCAGAGAATGCTGACCTAATGAATATAGTTTTAGAAGCATGTTTCTGAGTCACTTTGTCCCAGGACTTCTGAATTGCACCCCCTTTTCCTGACTGCAGCAGCCATAGCCACTCCTCTTTAACTCTGCTACTGCCTGAAGCTGAAACTGTGTGGGAAATCAGCCTAATCTAAGAACCAAGGCTGAAATGAAAGCAACAGAAATTGCAGTTGCAAGTAAAATACAAAATGCTTATTTCAACCTGCACTTTAGAGTATTGGTGACCTCCTTTATGGCATGATGGTATTTTTCTGAGGCGGATTTAAACTCCACCAGGTGTTCCTCATAACTTCTAATTGCTGCTTGAAGCTGGCTTCTCTCCACTGCCCCTAATATGGCATGAAGGATCATATCTAGTCCGAGTCTGAGAACAGCAACCCCAATACCACCAAGCAGAGATGCACCGATTTGGGCTAACACAGTAACCAGTTTGTTAATGACAACAGTTGTAACATTTGAGCAGATAAGTTTTACAGCTACTGTACTGGCAGTGGAAGTGGCTTCTCCCAGGATGACTGACATGACCTTCTGCACAATTGCAATTTTTTCTGTTTCTCTTTCTTTGATGTCCTGAAGTTTTCTATACAATGTTGGCTCCAATTTTTCTTTTAGCACATTGTCAACCCTTTGTACTTCCTTTTGGATCTTCTTCATGGCTTTTATGATGATATCACAGTTTTCCTTAATGGTGCCATTTCTTTTCATTTCTATGGATTCCAGCCTACAGGCCAAGTGCATATTCAGAACCCCACTCAGTTCATTGGTGACATCAAAGCTGTCTGATAAGCAATTAAGCAGTTGCTGGTGTAAGTTGTTCAGTTCCTGTCTTCTCTTTGAGTTCTCCGGATAGAAAAAATCACTCTGAGCCATCTTCCAAATTGATCTCTGGAAAAGAAAAGTTTTATGTTTTCTGACAGCCTTAGGAAAGTATTGGTATTTCAGTGGGCTGAACTAGAAAATATTTCATTTCATGCATAGCAAAGCAACATTCTGCTGTTTGAAAGACTCAGTATTACCTGGCACAGGGACATATGTAGAAAAGTAAGTGGGACATATGACATAAGCTAGCATGTTATATAAAATTCATGCATAACCCCTGCTGAGGGCAGGGGACTACTAAGGAGGAAATAATTCCCAAAACATTAAATTCAGGAAAAGAAATACAAAGGAGATTGAAGAGATGTTCAACTGATATGATCTCTAGGCCTCTCCTTGTTCTTGTCTTTTTGTGTGCATTCAAGCAGCTAGAACCAAATACTTCACATGTGGTCTGACCAAGCTAGGTATAATACAGAGAAATGATTACTTTTATATGTTATGAAGATTAAGCCTCTTTTAATGTAGTCTAAAATCTCATTAGTTTACTCAACTGCCATGTTGCACTATTGATTAATTTTGAGTTTGCAGTCCAAGTTTTTTTTCATACTAAACATCGTCTGGCCACACTTGCCCCATCTTGAACTTGTGAAGTTGATTCTTTTGAAACCAAGTTCAGGATTTTGCACTTCTCACTTTAAAATTTAATTTTATTAGATTTAGCTGCGCATTCTAACCTAATCTTTTGATATTTATGCATTGTAACTGAATATATTAGCTGCTCTTCCCAGTAGTTGTATGTCAGTCAGGCAATAAGCATTTATTAAACTCTTTCTATGTGCTAAATGCTCAAACAAACCAGTCCCCGCCTTCCAAGAGTGTGCAGATCTCTCTCTCTCTCTCTCTTTTTCTTTTCTTTTTGGAGGGGAAAGGGCAGGGCAATTGGGGTTAAGTGACTTTGCCCAAGGTCACGCGGCTAGCAAGTATTCAGTATCTGAGGCCAGATTTGAACCCAGGTCCTCCTGACTCCAGGGCTGGTGCTCTATTCACTGTGCCACCTAGCCGCCCCAATAGATAATGGGAGATAACCTGAAAAAGGACGGCATTAGCAGCTGTGGAAGTGGGATATGAGCTAAGTCATGAAATAAGCCAGGGAAACTCAGAGGTGGACGTGAATAAAGAATATTCTAGTAATAAGGAACAGCCAGTTCAAAGACAAGGAGAAGAGAGATGGACAGTCATATTTGAGGAACTGTAAGTAAGCTAGTGTGCCTGGATGGTAGAATTCAAGGAGGGGGGAGTAAGTTGTAAGAAAGCTGAAAAGGTAGGAAAAGGCCAGGTTATAAAGAGATTTAATTGTCAAACAGACAATTTACTGTTTGATTCTGGAGATAATAGGGAACCATTGGAGCTCTTTGAGCAGGGGGCACAACTTGGTCAGATTTGTACTTTAGGAAAATAATTTATCAGTTAAAGGGATGGTGGGTTGGAATGAAAGACTCATGAAGGGGGTAGACCAGTAGTCCAGGTGAGAGGCAACGAAGGCCTAAATTGGGGTTGTGGCTGTGTTAATAAAGAAAAAGGGATGTATATGATAGATGTGAAGGTAGAAACAAAATCTGGCAATGGATTGGATATGTGGTTTGAGTAAGAAGGAGGAGTTGGGAATGAACTGAATTTACAGCTTGAGTGACTGGGAAGGTGGCAATGCCATCAACAGTAATAGGGAAGTTAAGAAAAAGGGAACCTTTTGAGGGAAATATAATGATTCTCTTTTTGACATGTTGAGTTTGAGATACCTAGTTTAAGATATCCACAAGGTAACTGGAGATGTATGACTGAGATTCATCAGAGAGATTATGTTAGATATATAGATCTGGGAATCATCTCCATAGAAACAGTAATTGAACCTCTGGGAGTTGATGAGATCACCAAATGAGATGGTATAGAGAAAAAACAGAAGAGCAGGTTAGAGGGCATGAGATGGATGAAAAACTAGCAAAGGGGCCTGTGGGGTGGCTGCATAAATGGGAAGAAAACAAGGAGAAAACAATGTTACAAAATCCTAGAGAAGAAAGTATCCAGAGAGTATCCTAGATAATTGACAGTGTCAGATGCAATAGAGAAGTCAGAGAAAGATGATTAAGAACAGGCCTTCATGTTTGGCAAATAAGAGATCCCTGGTAACTTTAGAGAGGGCAATTTCAGTTGAATGATGAAGTTGCAAACCAGATTGCAAAGGGTTTTAAAAATGAATGATAGAGGAGGAAGTGGAGGCACTGACTGTAGATGGTTTTCTCAAGGAGTTTAGCCTGGAAGAGGTGAAGAGAAAATATAGGTCAATAGCTAGTGAGGATGATTGCAAATTTGGTAAGTATGCCAACTGCCTCCATTCACTCTCATCTTTAAGCTACTGTTAAATATCAGAGGACTGGGGACAGATACATGGCACTTTCTACTAGAAATTATCCTTCAAGTTGCTATCCAGCATTAATGACTACTCTTTAGGAACAGTTATTCAACCAAATGGAAATCTTCCTAACTATAATTATCATCTTGTTGACATTTTTTCACATTGTCCACAAGGATAGCATGAACAACTTTGACAAAGTTTAGGTTTTTAAATTCAATATTTATGACTGGATACTAATAATCTTGATTTAGACAATCTGGGGTATATCATATATGCAGGGGTGAGTAATTTTTCCTAAATTTGGGAGCTATATCTGGCCCTGGGGGTGAGGGGAATGGTGTGGTGCCACTAGCTTCAAATCATTTAATCTCTTCTGAATAACAACAACAATAATAATAAACAGATATCATATAAAAGGTCAATACCAGTCTGAGAAGCCTGGCTGGAGGTCCTGCCACCTGCTTTTCTTGGTGTTAGGCAGCAATACAGGGGGCATCCCAGGATCCCGGAGCTGCTGACCATTTTAATTTATAATTGAACACATTACCTGTAAATGTGGTGAGATTGGAATACGAGGGTAGCTTCCTTGCATGTTTTTTTTCTCTATCAACCCTATCCCAAAGTGTAGTTTCATGCCTATATCCTAGGCAGAGGGTGGGGGACTACCTCCTCTGGCTGCCTGGAGCTTTTCTGCAGTTTTTTTTTCTTTCTTCCTGCTTCCCTCTACTGACCATCTTCCTATTGAGCATCTGATGATCTATCTATAGGCCAGGAGGGTAAGGATAGAATAAAACTGGAGATAGTGCTCCTACCCCACCCAAGAACTTTTTTTCTTGTTGAAAACCGTTAGGAAGAGGTTGAGGCAGCATAAGATCAGGGGTGTGAAGAGGGGCCAGGACAAATCCCCAGGTAGTATGGAAGGGAGGATGGAGCTGTACCTGCTTGGGCATTATGGGCTGTACTGTTACAAACCCCTCTTTCCCCACATCATTTGTAGGAACTTCTTAAAAGAAAAGCTATGGTTCCTGGTGAGTAGGAGGGTGGCAGCAAAGCATTTGAACAGTTTAAAAAACCAGACATAATAAAAAATGGATGAACACGTTGATGTTTTTTTCCCAAAGAAAAACAAACCTCTTGATGAAAAGCTATGTCCAGAATTAAAAGTATGGCTTCAGAGGGTATATATTGTAAGCTTAAATACCTCAATATTTATTCTTACCAGAATGCAAGGGATACTATTTGATGAATTACTTATGATGATATATACTAGTCTTACACTTTGTTGAGATAAGCTGCAAGTTCCATCAGAAAAACATATATGTATATGCATATACATACATATATATACATTTGTATATGCAATGTCATTCTGTCCAAATATTAATTAATAAAGAAATAGTAATACCATGTCGTAGATAAAGTTAAAACATTTTTAGCTCAGTTGACAATACCACACTTGGGCTTTGCATATTCACTGAATACCTAGAGAAAGAAAATGAACAGGTATGTCTCTGTAATGTTTACTTGGCTGAAGATTCTGAGGACATAGCTACCCAATGATCTTATGTCTTTGAAACCAAAAGAAAAGAAGAATGATCTGTTTTGGAGTTAGATGGCTATCTGAATAATAGGTGTATTGTACAAAAAATAAATTTCAGAGAATCCATTTAAACTGTAGTCATGGTCTTCAGTGTTCAGGGGATGCTCAAAAACATTTGGACATTGATTCAGTGTCACATTTTAGAATGACCACTGGAGAAAGGAGGTATTGAGGAAATATGTTTTCTTCACAGGAAAGTACAGATAAAAAGAGCATAGATTTCTCCTCCAAATTCCTTCTATCTGTCCCTACTTCAAAATTTACATATAAATCATGAAGTTTTTTGAATGAGGAAAAGTGAAAACTTTTACTAAAGTAGTTTAGAGGTAGAAAATCTTTATCTTCAGATTTATATGGCTAGATTTGAATGACCATTTAGAGGAGTCACTAAGTGGGCTTTTAGTTCATTGTATTTTAACAAGTCATTTCCAATATAGTTTCACGTTCTTGGCTTCTAGTTTTCAAATCCATATTAGTAATGAAAAATATTATATGTGTGTGTGTGTGTGTGTGTGTGTGTGTGTGTGTGTGTGTGTGTGTGTGCTCCAAAGGAAACTACCTATATACCTACCTGAATACTTAGGCAAGAGCTTCTTTTGTATCCAGAGAAAAGGAAGATTTTTTTGTTGCCATTAGCAGCTGTCATCTGGAGAACAAACTAACAGTGTTCTGCAGAATGTAGTTATGCTTAACTGGAACATGGCCATTATAGAATCACAGTAACTTAGAATAGGAAGGGATCTTAGAGGCAACCTAGTCCAACCTATTCCAAACCAAGAGTCACCTTTGCAGCAGTCCCAACAAGTGGTACTCTGGTCTTCACTTGAAGTTCTCATTTAGTGAGTGACTGCTAAGAATATGCTACTGTGAGAATCTTCAGCAGCTATTGGGATTAAAGTTCAAGATCCTTTTCTTGGTATTCACTGCTCTATACCACTAGTATCAAATTCATATAGAAATAGGGGCTATTAAACCATACGGATCCCTGCAGGCTGCATATTGACTTATTATTATTATTTATGCTTCATTGCATTTCATTAATCATTATAAACAATAATCGATATTAGTGATCATGAATATCTGTTATATTTTAATAATTATTAACACTAATACTTAATTTACATTGATAATAATTAATATTATATTTTATTGCATTTTTTGTTTTGTTAGATATTTCCCAATTACATTTTTATCTGATTCAAGCTACACTGGGGAGTATGTGGTACACGGTCCCTGTGTATTTGACATGTCTGCCCTATACAATCTAAAATCTATTACCACTCTTGTTTTCCAGCTGTACATATTATTCTCCAGGTGCTCTATGTTCCAAGCAAAAAGGAGGCTTTTATTCCCTTCACACGTGCACACACACACACACACACACACACACACACACACACACACATACACAATCTCACAGACTCTGCTCTTAATGCCTCCATGCCATTGTTTATGCTGTACCTTTCTGTTTCTTCTTTGCTTGTTGAAATCCCATCTATACTTTAGAACCCAACTAAAAAAGCAGCTAGGTGGTACAGTGGATAGAGTGCTGGGCCTGGAGGGAGGAAGAACTGAGTTTAAATCTGGCTTCAGATACCTACTAGTAGTGTGACCCTTGGCAAGTCACTTGTTTGACTTAATTCCTCATCTATAAAATGAGCTGGAGAAGGAAATAGCAAACCCTTCCAGTATCTTTGCCAAGAAAACCCCAAATGGGGTCATGAAAAGTCAGGCACCACCAAACAACAACAATAGAATGTCACCTCTTCCATGAAACTTTTCCTGACTCTTCCTTCCTCCCCAGTAGATGATTGCATTCCTCTGTCAGACCTCATAATACCTTGTCTTTAATGAGCTCTAATCATAAGGGATCTGGTTATTTAAAATAATCAATTAAGTTACTTAAGATAATCACTTGATTAAGGTAATCACTTAATTTAAGGTAGTGGCAGAATTCTCCCTTTGTGTGTCCCTCATAAGGTATCATTCTCTTTGATTGGATCTGATATGATTGGCTGACAAACAAGATGACCATTATTTGGGAGCTTTAATCAGCTCCCAGAGGAATTTCAGTAATTAGTCAAGCAGCACAGCAGTTAAATTTTAGAATTTTTCTAGTCCTTAGGAGTGTCTTGAATGAAGAATCAGGGTTGGACCCTTGCACCTGTACCAGGGCAGAGGTTTCGGGCAGAGCCCAGGCAGTATATTATATACTCCACCTAACCCTTGACTCAGGGCCATGCTGTTGGAGAGATTGGACCAGCAGGAGTTAATGTACTCAATTGGGAGCTGCCCCACTGAAGGCAAAAAGTTACACACTTAGGAGAAGGAAACTGCTTCAATGCACGTAACCCCTTGAACCAGGAAACAAAACTAGCCATAGACTCAAGAAAGGACTTCTGAAAACCAGGAGATGTGAGTTTACCCTTTGGTCACACATATTCTCTACACCAGCACCACACTCCAGATTGAAGGTCACTGTCTTCTGCGCTCTGTTTGTACTTAGAGGAGAGTGTGCCCCAGGATTTGGGTGTGAAATATGTTCCATACTATTACCTTAGCCAATGCCTTTGCTAACAGTTAATTGAGGCGTTTGGGATGCATGCCCATGGGACCTTTGGAGCCGTAGCACTAGAACCTCCAAGCTCAGAGTTACCACAGAGTCCTGAGGGAAGGACATTGCAGCCACCCTCTGACGCGGCCCGGCAGTGTGAGTGGGGGTTGGGAAAGTGCATGTGATATTGTAGCATAACTTCTTGTGTTGGTGCCTTTCTTTTACTAGACACTAATCTCTATAAGGAAGGGTGGAGGTAGACATTTATTAAGTACCTACTGTGTACCAGGCCTGGTGTTAATTGCTATACAAATGTCTCTTTTGGTCTTCACAACTCTGCATATTATTATATGCATTTTACAGTTGAGAAAACTTACATACAGACATTGGTTAAGTGATTCTCCCTGGTTACACAACCAGTAAGTATGATTTGAACCCAGGTCTTCCTGAGTATAATTCTAGAACTCTATTCACTGTGCCACATAGCTGTCTCCAGTACCATCTATAAGGGTAGAAACTGTTTTTATCTAAGCTGTGTTTCTTTCCTTATGCTTATAGCACAGTACTGTATAAGCAGAAGGCATTAACATTTGGTATTTTTATTACAAAATGCTGATGAATAATATGAATAAGGCACTATCACTGTTTGTAAGAAGTGAACAATTTTAGTAAGTAGAGTGTAAGGAGAACTCCTGTACCAATGGCATAATGTCAGTGGTTTGCATCTCTGACTCATTACCAATCCATTTGGACACTATAATCTTGCTTATTTAGCTTTGCAATATACAAGGAGAAATACTAGGGACCTTCAGCATTGTACAGTAAGTAACGTAATGATCACAAATTACAGGGAGAATTCTACATTTCCCCCACCCCAGGACAAGTCTGTGAGGGGGCCTAGGGGGTCCTTATGCACGTTCATATTAGTCTGAGACTACAGAGAATTCAAGGTCATTACATTTTATTATCCACATACATCAGTTTGGAGCTATGGGCAAATGTCTTCAACAGTCACCAATTTAATAATGATCTCATGATTAATTTTTAGAATCTATGCTGCTTTGAAGAATCTCTGTGTTCCAGATAACAAAACTTGTATCTTAGTCATCTTCATCATCTACAGAATGTCTGTTGTAAATAGTTAGGAAATGGGGATAACAATTTTTGCACTACCCATCTCATGGGGTTGTAAAGAAAGCAATAAGTTTTGGGATATTCTGTAAATGTGAACTATTATTAGACAACAAGGAGATATATAGAAAAGTGTTAACCTTACCTACCTCAAGGAGCTTACAGTCAATTTAGGGACACAGCATGTTTAAGCACACTTACACATAGCATACAAGTAAATTACAAGAATCTAATGTATCAGTGGTGATTAGTAAATACATCAGATGGAAAAATCATCTAACACATTCACACAATAGTTAGTTAATCCTTTATACTTCCTAAGTTGGACACATTTGCTTTTTAAATTCTAATTTTAATTCTACTGCCTTTAGGAGTACTAGATTTACTTTTTCCCTACCCCAGAAACTTCTCTGGAGTCTGGAGAAACCAAGCACCACAAGGCCCATACTTCACTAATTAAATTCTCCTTGGATGAAGTTCAAGATTGAAATGCCTTGCTAAATTCCACCCTATAATGGATGATGTTACAATGAGATTTCAGCAGCATTAGAATTGCCTACCTGTCAGGACTTCTTAGTTCTGTAGTCCCAGTGAATGTTTAGGAGAATTATGGGGAATGTTTATTCATCTGGTTGTTTCTGGAATGTGATGACCCAGGTTTATTCTGTCTGCTGGGCTCTGCTAGGTCCCACTGCCTGCCTTGTTAGTTATTTCTTCATCTGTTAGTATTTAAAAACCTTCTTTCCTATTAGTCAGTTTGTTTATTTATTAGTCATTTTAGAATAAGAAAATCACAGGCAGGATAAATAAATTAGTTTTTCTTTGTTTGCTTTTCTGAATTTTATTTTACTTTGTGTTGTTGAAAAGTGGTGTAGTCAACAGTGCAAAGAAACAAAATCCACAGATTAGACTCACTGGCAAGGTACACAGAGAGATTTGGGGAATTATTTATTTATAGTGTTTTGCTGAAATTAGGGAATGCTTCCATATCTCAGGGCTAGTCTGAAAAGACTGATTTAATTGTTAACTTTGTATCTCCAGTGCAAATACTTTGCTTTTTTTACCTCCTTGTTTCCTTGTCATGCTTCTGAACCTATTTTATAGAGATTATATTATATAGGAAAGTACATTAAACCCCTACTATGTGCCATACACTTAAATAAGGGCTGGGGGATATATAGACAAAATCAAAACAATCTTTCTCATATGTCCTAATACTGCTGACAACATGCACATATATAAATATTGCAGAATATATACAAAATGAATTCAAGGTAGTTTGGAGAGCAAGGAAGGTGGGCAGAAAAAGCTTCATGTAGAAGGTGGTGTTTGAGCTGAATCTTGAAGAAAACATTGGATTCCAATAGACAGAAGTAAAGAGGGGATAACATTGAGATACGAGGGACAGCATATGCAAAGACATGAAGAATGGGAGGTGGAATGTTTTGAGGAAGAAAAAATATGTCAGTAGGACCCTGGACCACAGAGTATGTGGACAGGAATAATATGTAAGTAAACTAGAAAGGTAGGAAGATGCTGGCTTTGAAGAACTATTCAAGGTCCTTGTAACACTTCAGGCTCTTCTACCTTATGATCTTTATGGCAGTACTTCTTTTATCTGGTCCCATTTGCCTTATCAAAACAGTACTCCATTTTATCTAGGTACCACAATCCAAAAGACAGAATTTTAAATAAGAATAGATTTTAAAAGGTGAGAGAAGACAGTTATTTTTTTTTTGTCTTTGTATCTTTTAGTCCTTACTACACTGGCTTGTCCATAGCAGGCAATTAATAAAAAAAATTAAGAATGACCTCTAACCCCTTCTGTTCTATAGTACTCAGTCTTGGGCTTCTCTCCTTACTCTGCTGACGTTTCCTTTTGTTGAGCCGATTTTCTTTTCTTTTTTTTCCCCCACTGGCCATGAGAAGTGAGATGAGTTGCCTGCAGTGGTAACACATTTCCCTGTGTTAGAGGTCTTCAAGATGGGTGACATTTTGCTGGGAATGTTGTAGGGGAAGTTGATCTCATTTAGGTTGAAGTAGATGGTCTATGATATTCCTTCCTTCTTTGAGAGCCTGTGCTTCTGTGGCAACTTGTACATCACCTTATATTGTTTCCTTGTACAAATTTGGAAGCCGTTTTGGGGGTTGAAAGCTATTAAATGAAGACCTTAATTTAAAGTACCTTCCCCTCTCTTCCAAAAGGGTTATTCTAATCAGTTCACCAACTCATTCATTTTGATTTTATCTGTCTTATCTTCCTATCTATTTCTGAACAAGTTAGTTTTATGCTGGTTTGTATTTCTTCGTGTATGTCTCATGTGTTTTTATGAGTTAGACCTAGCTCCCCTTTTTAGATTATAAAGTCTTTTAGGGTAGGATCAATATATAATGCAGCGTTTCTTTGTATCTCCTAACAGGTGACCCTAATACCGTGATCTCCACACAGTGATGAATTAATATTGTTTACATTTACTATATCACTATTTTTCTCTTTCCAGTGGGATTTTTATTTCTAAAACATTATTACAAAATTACAGGGAGTTTTAGAGAACATTTACTAAAATTCTTTCATTTTATAGATGAAGAAACTGAAGCCCATTATGGAGATTGCATAGTGTAGTGTAGGGGAAGAAATGTTGGATTTGAACTCAGAGCAAACCTCTGGTACTTAGGTCAGTTACTTATCACCTCAGGGCCTCAGTTTCTTTACTTGTAGAAGTAGAAGAAATAATCTCTAAGGCTTCTTCTTCTAGCTCTAAAACTATAAACTTTAGTAATGTGATATAACTTACTCAATATCACATATTAATTACTGAGAGAGCCAGGATTAGAACTCACATTTCATGACCAGAACAGGGTTTAGTGTTCTTTTTATAAATCATACCAGATATTTTCCAGCTAAAGGAAATATAAGACTATTTGATCTTTACCTTGTAGGAATTAACTATGTAATCAGGAATTGTTACAGTAAGTCTATATAGAGTTGACATGCCGTAGTTCTCAACCTTCCTAATGCCGTGACCCTTTAATACAGTTCCTCATGTTGTGGTGACCCCCAACCATAAAATTATTTTCATTGCTACTTCATAACTGTAATTTTGCTACTGTTATGGATTGTAATGTAAATATCTGATATGCAGGATGTATTTTCATACATACGTGACCCACAGGTTGAGAACCGCTGATAGAGACTTCTTATAGTGCCTTAGAGACTATTCATTTTTTGCTTCCTGTATTTTAATTTTCTTTGCTTTGGTTTCTTGATTTGTTTTGCAGTGCTGCCACTACTTTCTTGGAAGAATGTCATTTATGTCAGAGGATATAGAAAGATTTATTCAGACTGGTAACACTTTCTACAATTGCTTACTAAAACTTAATTCTTCCATAAATACCTTTATTCAGTTACTCACCAGTTATCTGGGCTGCCAGATACCTTGTATCATTGTGAATGAAAGCGGAACCGTTAAGGATTACTTTGAAGAAGTAGCATGTTCTTTGAAGAAGGTCCAGTATGATATTGAATCAAAGGACAAATGCAAGTCTGAATGTTCTCAATTTTCCAAGATAGAAGCAACCATGACCTCTGTATTACAGGAAGACCCCTGTCTAAAAAGCGCTAGAAAGATATGTGAAACAGCTAAACAAATTTCTGACTGTGCCCAGCTGCCACTTGTTCTTATGCTGAAAAATGTCAACTTCTTTGAGAGCATGGAATGTGCTCTTTCCCAGTTGATGAAATCCTCAATCATGAACCTCCGACTGATTGATCTCCACAAAAAAGATCCCTGTGAACTACCAGGTCCTTGCAAAGCACCAGAGAAGATTTGCTGCCCATGTCCTCCAGCCATCTCACCTGCAGAAGTCCTAGAGAAATTGAGCAAACTGATAGAGTGCCAAACCTCCATTAGCCCCACAATGTCAGCTGCAGATAATCTCCAAGAAATTGTCAAGACTATGGAACCTATTGCAGACAAACTACAACAAGTCGCTAAGGCTATAGAAGCCAATATGGACTTACTAAAATGCACTAAGTAGCTCTACAATTAGTAAGTGGTGGAACTGCAGAGTAGATGTTTTGCTTAGTAGAAGAGCAGTTCTCATCCAATGATTTCTCACCATAAAAGCTAGGAAATTCCTTTACTCTTGGAAGATAAGACACTGAGGTGCTTTGATTTTAGAAAACCTAGGCTTATTATTTAATTTGAAATATGAGGCTAGCCAGCTGTCAAACAGCAAATCATTTACTTCTCTTCTTGCTTGTTTAAATCTTAAATAAATCCCCTTTGGAGTGGCATCTGATTAAAAAAAAATAAAAATTGCAAAAGAACAACATTATTGTTATGTTTGACAACTTTCCCGAGCGCTAAATATAATTGGTTGGAATTTGGGAATGGGGGCACGGCACCAATCCCCTCCTATTACTAAGAAACATTTGTTGTTTGAGTCTACTTGCAGGGTTAAAGATAGTGGATCAGACATCCTTGAAGGTTAGCTTGATGGTGTGCAGATACAGGACCAAACTCCCTGGTGTCCACTCACATCCCCCAAGGATAACAGATTTCCTTAAGTCAAGAATACAACAGTGATTAGCAGGGGAGCTAGATTTTTAAACTTAATTCATCACAGGCTGTCTGAATTTCTGTACTAAGTTCAGAGACAAAGAAGCATGACTTAGGCAGTAATAGGATAAAATCAATTAACTATTAATAGAATCAATTAACTATAAATGGGATCAATTAAAAATTTATACAGAATCAATTTAATCTATTCAGTATGCAGTCAGCTTCCATATTACATTGCTTCTTTATACATATTCTGATTTGAACTCATGAAGATGAGTCTCCCTGACTCCAGGCCCAGTGCACTACCTAGCTGCCCCTGGGAATTAATACATCTATTTAAGACCAAGAGATATTCTGCTACAGATATAATGAGCAGTTTTGCTAAGGATTACAAACAATATGTATCTTAAAGGCTGCCCCAAATCACTGATAATAAAGAGAAACATGTCATGTCATGCCCAGCACGCTGGCAAAGATGACAAACTATGGAAATTGATATTGAAGGGGATGGACAGGCCCCATTGTTGATGGAGTTGTAAATTTGTGCAGACGTTCTGGAGAGCAATTTGGAATTATGCAAAAAGCAATGACTAAAATATCCATCCCTTTTGAATCAGTAATTCTATTGCTGAATATATAGTTCGAGGAGGTAAAAAAAATGGAAAACAAGATACCATGTATAACAAAACGTTCATTGCAGCCCCTTTTTTGACAGTAAAGCACAAAGTGAGTGCTACTCGATTAGGAATGGCACAGCAAATTGTGGTATTGTAAGTAGAAAGGAATATTACTGTGCTATAAGAAATGATGTATATGAGGAATTCAGAGAAATTTGGGGAGACCTGAATTGATGCCAAATAAAGTGAGTGAATTTAGGGAAAAAATATATTCAATCATGACATAAATGTAAACAAAAACAGTAAAGAGAAAATCATGGTTAGCTCCAGAAAAGACAAGAGAAAATGTACCCTCTTCTTTTCATTAAATGGGAGATGAAGAACTATGGATATGGAATCTTGGGCATGCTGACATTATGCAGTTGATATATGGATTGACTTTGTTAAACTTTTAAAAACTTTTGTTACAGGGGACATTCACTGGGTATAGGAGGTACATATATTTGGGAATCAATGTGATGTTGAAGGGCATGGATAAATCTTAAAAATTAGTTAAGTACTTCCTTCTCTGATGGTAAAAAAAACCCAGCTTTTTAAAATTAGTTGCATAGTGTAACCCTTTGACAAGATTCTCATACATCTACTCCTGTTTGCAAACCTTTGCTTTAGTCTTTTATATCACAGAAATTATTGAGTTGCAGTTTTAAAGGTTGACTAATTTTCATGTTGAGGTAAGGCAGGACATGAATTACTGAAGCCTTGGTCAGAGGAGGGGGTAAGGAAGAATGTAGTTAGCCGTCTACTCATGCATGAAACAGAAAGAACTTACACACTGCATTGCTAGGACACCAAGTAGTTCCCAAGAACTTCTGTTGGGACCTATGTGTGGTCTTTACCATGTGGTGGGCCACAGCTCAGGCTAGGTTTAGGGGTGGGAAACAAGTTTTGGTGTAAACTAGTGGTGGTAGACTCTTTTTCCAGCTGTCTGAACTTACTTATGGGTGGTATTTCCTGAGAAGAGAATTATAATTTTCATGTTAATTGATATATGTGTGATGAATATACTAATAATTTTGTTTTCTCAAGAGCTGCCTCTCTGGCTTGGAAATCAGAGCTCACAACGCAGCTTGAACTAATTAAGCAAAACTCTGACAACACTCACAATCACTGGACCTTAAGTGAGGCTGATCTAAGATCAGAGGACCTGTTTCTGTTACAGAACTTTGGTTCTGTACCCTGGGGGAGGTGGTTATAACTCCCACAGACTTGACTCCAGAATTGTTGCATTGTGGGATTTGTGGATTTCTCATGGAAAACCACTAAATGATTGTAATCTACCATCCTTGCCCCTCCCCTTCCCACTTGTGATTTAAGTATATAACCTATGCTTTTACTTCAGCTATGAGAACATTCGTCACTCTGAAACTGATTAATTAAACTGCTTGATTACCGGCACTCCTTTCTCTAGGCCTGCTTTGTGCAGCTCTGAGCATTCTTAGGTTGGAGACTGACTCAGTAAAAATCCTGTTACCATTCCAGAATTGACAGGTCCAGACCAGTGCACAGGGCCTACCCTAGAAAGGTTTTAAAATCTCCATATCCCCTCCAAAACCCCAAAATGTCGGGAGTTGTTAAATTATATCTTGGATTTGGATTAGGGGAGGTGGTGTGATTGAGGGCTCCATTATAATTTCAGGTAAGTATAGGCTCCAAGACTCCAGAACTTTGGGTCAGCATGGTTCCCCAGGAAGCAACAGTAGTCACCATTTAACCCTTTTCAATGTTGGCTTTTAAAATTATTTTTCTCATTTTCTTTATTTCTGTCTTCATCTTCACTGCACTATGCTTCTGAGACAGTGAAGGGGATTGGACAGAACTGAGCCCTCTGACTTCTTAATACTTATTCATTTAATGAGAAGTCACCAGAAATCTTAGTTAGAGTGCTGATTTCCACAGTGCCATCTTATTTAGACTGACTGCATTCCCAAAGACTGGCATCTGTGGCTTGCTTCCAGCCCCTTTCTGTAAGTGGAGGCCAATGTAGATGTTGCTCCTGCTCATTGGCCATTGAACAGTCTGTAGCCTAGTGGGCTGTGCCCAATTGCCTCCCTGACATTGCTTCATAATACAACTTTTGTTGACACTTTCACTATGTCAGCTTGTTGCATGTGTGCTTTTTTACTAGGATAGAGACAAGATCAGATGACAGGGGTATGACTGCTGGTAGCAAAACTGGAAAAGGAAAAAAAGGACATTCATTGGGTTCAAATTTCAGCTGATTATGGGATAGGAAAAAAGTAAACTTAAAATATGACCATTCTCTAAAGAAAAAGAAAATAGTTCTAAATGAAGCTTGGTTCTTCAACCAATCCTCACAGATACAAAGATGGTGGAAAGGGAAGAAAGAGAGATTCAATTGAATGGTTGCTTCAGTGATCTCCTAGCCATTTTATTTATAAGGTTAACCAGGAAAATGGCAAATAGTTTTCCTTTTGATTTATTTACAAGGCATTTCTAGAAATGTTCTTAGAAATTCTAGATATTGGGGCATCTAGGTGGCACAGTGAATAGAGCGCTGGCCCTGGAGTCAGGAGGGTCTGAGTTCAAATGTGACCTCAGACACTTAATACTTACTACCTGTGGGACCTTGGGCAAGTCACTTAACCCCAACTGCCCTGCCTTCCCCCCTCTAAAAAAAGAAAAGAAATTCTAGATATCAAAAGAATAATTTTCAAATTCCATATTTTTTTATTAGTAAAGAGTGGACAAGATAACAACAGATTTATGGATAGATACTTCCAAGCTTGTGTCAAGAATGCATTAACCCTAACTAAGTTCCAGATACCACTTAATACCACTTTTATCTACTCACCTCCTGGGACTGTTCCTTAAACCATTTTTGCTCAGCTGGCCATTTTATTTGGTTATAGCTCATTAGAACCTTGCCAGACCAGAATGAGGGACATGATACTGCTTTTGATGAGTTACTATTAACCAATCAAAAAATCATTTCATAAGCACTTACAAGAACTATGGGATGGGGAAACAAAGAAAGATAAAGACAATCCTTGCCCTCAAGGAGTTATTGCTCAAATGGAAGAAGTTATATGCTCAAATGAAGTATGTATACAAGATACATACAGAGATAGGAAAAGCCTCTTGAAAATGGTGGAATTTGAACTGACACTTGAAGGAAGCTAGGAAAAAATGAAGAGAAGAGATGAGGAAAGAGAGCACTCCAGGAATGAGGGACAGCCAGTGCAAAGGCACAGAGAGCCGATATGGGGTATTGTGTAAGGAACAGCAAATAAACCAGAGTAGATGGGTTATAGGATGAGTGTAAGGGAATCAAGTGTAAGTAGGCTACCGAATAAGGAAGGAACTGGGTTATAAAGAGCTATAATTGCCAAGCAAACTTTATATTTGATCCTAGAAGTGAAAGGGAGTTACTATATTTGTAGTTGTAAAACATGGTCACCTAGTGGATAGAGTACCGAACCTGGAGTCAGGAAGACTCCCTGAGTTCAAATCCAGTATCAGACACTCACTAGCTGTATGATCCTGGTAAGTCACTTAACCCTGTTTGCCTCAGTTTCCCCAACACTCCAGTATCTTTGCCAAGAAAACACCAAAAAAGGTCATTACATTCATATACCACAACTTGTTCAGACATTCCCCAATTGATGGACATCCCCTCAGTTTCCAATTCTTTGCCACCACAAAAAGAGCTGCTATAAATATTTTTGTACATGTGAGTCCTTTTCCTATTTTTATGATCTCCTTCAGATACAGACCTAGAATTGGTGTTGCTGGATCAAAGGGTATGCACAGTTTTATAAACCTTTGGGCATAGTTCCAAATTATTCTCCGAAATGGCAACCAAGAAATTTTAAACCAAGAAAATTCCAGTAGTCAGTAAAAGACAACACGGATTGTAAACAATTCCATTCATTTTCCCCCCAGAAATGTACTTAACAATCTTTCAATTGTGTAAAACATGCAAATCGAGTCATCATCCTTCAGATTCAAATGGCACAGCCCACAGTAGTTGTTATGAGCCAAAAGAATTTTGGAATAGCTTTTTCTTCTTTTTTGTTGTGAAAAATCAACAAGTAACTCAACAACTTTGGATTTTATTAGTCTCCCAAGTCTCCAGAGCAGTGTTGCTCTCTCATGCTTACTGAAAAATGAACAAATGAATGAATGAAATGTGAAGCACTTTCTATGGGACAAACAGCTTGCTAAGCACTGGGGATACAAATGCAAAAGCAAAAACAGGTTCTGCCCTCAGGAGGTTACATTCTAATAGGCAGAGGTATTACACCCCAGAGGCAGCCACTGGAAGTTAGGAAGACTTGAGTTCAAATCCAGCCTCAGACACTTACTAGCTGTGTGACCCTGGGCAAGTCACTTAACCCTGTTTGCCTCAGTTTCTTGATCTGTAAAATGAACTAGAGAAGGAAATGGCAAACCACTCCATACCTTTGCCAAGAAAACCCCAACTAGACTCTCAAGGAGTTAAACACAACTGAAATAACTGAACAACAACAAATACACCCCAAGGTAGAAAAGGAGGAATATTTTGGTACAGAAAGTTACAGGGATTGTCAGGAGAACCATAGGGAAATAGATTAACACACATTTTATAGAAGCAATGACAATTGATTCGATTCTTTTTATGTTTACTGAATTAGAAAATTGAGAAGGGAGAATGCATGCTACTCACAGAGCTGATGGTGGCTGGTGAAGTTCTAGGAGTAGCATGAAGCATAGCTCTAACCCTAACCTAGATGTAGTGGGAAACTGAGGCAACCACCAGTCACAACAGTGAGGTTGTGGGACCTCGGGGTGGGAGTTCTGGGAAAGACAGGATTAAATCCTTCCAGGGCTTGTTTTTCTGGGTATTGTAGCTGGTTAGGAGAAATCTAAGGAGTCAAGTAAGGCATATCTAGAACCCAGGCTTCAACGTAGTAGGCAGACAGAGGTAATTACAAGTTAAGACAGGGCCCCAGGATGGGCATTCTGGGTATAAAAGGACTGATTTCTCTAGGGCTTGGTTATACCTATGATAACAAGTCCAGGTATTATGAGAGTGAGAGAAAATCTAGAGAGGAAATTTATAAAGTGATTTCATGTGGGTTTATGATTAATTTTTTTTGACTATCTTTAAACAAAACCAAACCACTTTCTGGGCTTCCAGATAAGATGATGACATCAGAGTTTTTAGAGAAACTTAGTTTTCCCACCAACACCTCAGCAAAGATCTAAGAAGGTACCATGTGAATTAGTGATCAAGAACACACACACACACACACACACACACACACACACATAATGCCATGTACAAGCAGAATTCCCAAAAGAATACTACTGTGAACAGCTTTTAAGGCTCGGATTACACAGTATTGTGAACACTCCATTTATTCCATTTCAAATCAAGGCAAACATTTACAACAAATCATAATATAATATTCACAACATTACATCTTATCACAGAAAATCACAATACAGTGTTCATAACAACTTAACATTAGAATGGCCACATAGTTTTCACTACAGTGGCCACAATATTTAGAACAAAGAACAAAAGAATAATCTGGTTTCCCTAAGGGGGAAACCCTCTTTACTTAATCATTCAATCAATTCACAATACAACAATCAATACTTAATCATTCAATCAATTCACAATACAATAATCAATCTTCCAGTCATGGGACAACCATTAACTTAATCAGTCACTAATCTAGATTCACAATTACTAAATATCATTAATCACTAAGTACAGTCATTAGAAAATTACACAAACCCTCCATCCCTTGGTGTCCAGCAAACCTCAATTTCTTCCAAGGGGAGGCCTTTTCTTCATCTTGACTCGGGGTGGTCTCTCTGATCCCCTGGATCCCCTTCCATGGTCCCAGCTCCTACCTGAATCCACCAAACAGTCACCTGGATTCAGGGGCAGACAGCTCCCAGGTCCTTGTCCAGTCCTCCAGGCAGTCCCTGGTACGTGTTGAAGTTCACAGGGTCCAGCACATCTCAAAAGCTTCACCACTTCTGTTTCTGGGAGCTCAAGGATCAACAAAGCCATGAACAAAGTCTTATCCTGGTCATGCTTCTTCAGTCCTCCAGCAGTTCAGCTGGCCCTAGGACCCAAGAGAAATCTTGGCCTTCCAAGCAGCCTTCCAGGAGGTCTGCACCAGATTCCGGTCTCATAGAAGACTCCAACTCAATCCTCAATCCAGCAGACCCAGCTCCCAGATGCTGGGACAATCCTGTTTCCTCCACCAGGAGCCGCTAGGAGGAACATTCTTGATTCTGTCTCTCTTTCTCTAGAGTTCTTCTTACACACACACACTGGCCTCCTGTCTCAGCCAACCCCCTCCTGCCACACAGAGCTCACACCTTCTGTACTTAGCCCTAAGTTACTAAGGGCTAAGTATCTGCTAAATTGATTACTGTTACAACACATCAGAAAGTTCTTCCATCCAGCTTGGGACTAGACAAGAAGATGGATGTTCTAGCTGGAAGCACACCCAGACAGACTGAATGGGGCCTGAAACTTGGAGGACTTTGGAATGTTGGGACATTTATAACAATAAAGGGGGACAGAGCAAGCTCCCATAAGTCACTATACAGGGAAACAATGCTTGATCCTCTCCAAGAACCCTGAAACCAATGTTCCTCTCTGACCTACAGCAGGTAGACAGGGCCAGCCCAATACCCAGGCAACCTGCAGGTGTCAGGAGACCTTGCAAAAGAGGTCTGAGGCTAGTATGATCTCTGCCATAAAATTGGGGCCTGCCAGGGCCATAGCAGGGAATAGAGCCACCTTGTGCTTGAGGAATGTTAAACGAGAAGGAGACAGAGATGGGGACATCCTGTTGGTAGTTATCATCTCTGATGTAGAAAATTTCTTCTGCCTATCAACTCCAAGGGAGGAACCTAAGAGACCTTGATTGCTGACGCTCAAAAGTCTGCTTCCAAGGCTAGGAATGGTAACCGAAGGGGTGCTTTTTGCTCACCTCCGCCCACGGAAAGATTCATGAAACAGAAAAATCAGTTCAATTCTAGATTTCTCCAGGCCAGTTCATGTGCTCTAGAGGCCCTGTTCAGTTAGGTCCCCCTCCAACACCCTTCATGTTCCTCTCATTGGGATTCCCATCTAGAAAGTTACAGATCATAAATCTGGAACAAGCATCAAAGCTGTGTCTTCTTTTAAACTGATTTATCCTGCTCCTTCCCGTTTTCCCCTAGCTTTAGTAAATCACCTGGGCTACATTTGGCACATTTGTAAATTTCCCAACTCTAAAAAGGTCTCCAGGTTCCTAGGGAGACTCAAGCATTGAAACTCCAAGTGTCTCCCCCAGTATATGAAATGCCATATTAAAAAGTCCCAAGGAGTCCATCTATCACAGTTCACAGACAAATCCCAAATTGGCAGTGTTCAGAGGGGCCTGGAAGTTGGCAACCACTTAGGTAACCATTGTCATAGTTCAGACAAGAGATGATAAAAACATGAACTACACTGATTGTGATGTAGGTAGTGAGAAGGGAATGGATACAACAGATACTATGAAGGCAGAATCAATAAGACTTGTCAACTTTTTAGAGATGTGGGCTAAGGAAAAATGAGTTATTAGGACCATAAATATATAACTGGGAGTTTCTTCAGAAGCAATCTAGTCCAACCATTTCATTTTAGAAATGATGAAACTGAGGCCCAGGAAGGTTGATTGTCCCTTGTTACACAGCTGGTAGTAAATATTAGAGAGAGAATTTGAAACCAGGTCTCAGATTCTTTGATACTAGTGTCTGAGCTCTTTCCCCTGTATCAGCCTAATTAATAAATTGGTTTTTTTGTTTTTGTTTTTGTTTTTGTTTTTGTTTTTGTTTAAAATTTATTGTAATGGGGTCTGCAAAGGGAGGGGGTGAAGGGTGGGGAACATGCAGGGGACACAGGAACACGATGTCATGGCTAGGGCCACAATTTCTGTTGGGGAGAGGAGGGGAAAAAAGGGATAAAAAAAAAGACAGAACTACAGTTGAGATGAGAGGGGATGGGGGAAATACTGCCGCTGCATTCCCC
>CM053585.1:410453130-410477844 GCA_028646515.1 Pseudochirops corinnae
TTTCCCCCTGAACTAGTTAAATGATATGCTTGATTAAAGTAAGATTGTTAACCCATTTTGAGTTGCTTTCCTTTAGAAAAGCAGATCTAAGAACCTGTGCTAGTAGCCGCCCTAGGTATGCTAGGGTGCTTGCTGTTACACCAGGGATTATTGAACTTCTGAAATAAATTCCAGAGGCCGACCCTGCATAAGGAGGAAGCAAAAGAGACTGGATAGTTTCCAATGACTGCATTGTTCTTCTCCTGTTTCAAATGTTAAGCTTGGTGGATTGCCTGGGAAGCTGATCCTAATGTGCTCTGTTGTTAATAGGCTGAAAGGATCTCAGATCCATGGGAATTCAGCTGTTGGCTCTAGATCAGGGTTTCTTAAAGCTTTTGTGTTATGGACCCTTTGGCCAGTCTTGAGAGTCTAGGGTCCCCTTCTCAGAATGTCTTAAATGTATAAAGTAAAATACATAAAATTAATTGCAAAGAAAACCAATTATATTGAAAAAATCAAGTTCATGGATCCCAGGTTAAGAATCCCTACTTAGGAAATCTTCATTCTCTGAAATAAAATATCTACCTGACTAATGGGGTAAGGAGTAATCCTCCTTTTCACAGTTCAGTCAGCTATATTGCCTTCACCTGATATCCAAAAAACAAACAAGGGAAACTTCTCATGGGAAAGCTTGCAATCTGTGCCCTACAAATCATGGGAACTCACTCTCTACTGCACTGTGACCAATGAAATGGGCTAGTTCAAGGGCTGTAAAATCTCAGCACCACTAAGTACGCCCATGTACCTAGCACAAGTAGAAAACAGATGACTGAAAATTTCCTAAGGCTGCTGGTTGTGTTTAAAAGGAGAGACTGGGAAAATGAGAGGCTCAGCCATAACAGACAGCAGTAGTTTTATTCATAAACTATTGAATTGTTTACAATTTTGCTCACAAATAGAAGACTCCAGGGTGGCTTTATTCATAAAGACAGATTAAGGCAGATTAAGGCCCTTTATCAGGACAGCAGCAACCATTATAGGATATTCCAATGGGAATTGGTTATTGGAACACCTGGAAAGTGTGTTCTCTCATACTCTCTCCTTTTCTCTTTCTCTTCTCTCTCTCTTTCTCTTTCCTTTTCTCCCTCTTTTTCTTCTTTTTCTTCTTCTTCTTCTTCTTCTTCTTCTTCTTCTTCTTCTTCTTCTTCTTCTTCTTCCTCTTCCTCCTCCTCCTCCTCCTTCTCCTCTCTCTCTCTCTCTCTCTCTCTCTCTCTCTCTCTCTCTCTCTCTCTCTCTCTCTCTCTTTCCCTCCCTCCACTAGCTGTTCTAGGGGTAAATGGTGTCTGAATGAAGTGTTTACGTTGATCAAATTTGGTTTTCTCAAAGATCTGAAACAAAAAGAGTAGAGAGTAGAAAAGGAATTTGGGTTTAAACCTTTTCTACTTTTGTGGTGAAACCGACTGTATTGTTTTCAGCCTAGCTGGAAAAGAGGCCATCGGCTAACCTCAAAGTTGTACCAATGCCAAGTGTACCAATGTACTAAATTTCACAGGGTACCATGTGAAAATGAGAATAATTGGAGAGCTTTGGAGATCCTGGGGGGGGGGGGGAGTGCAGGGGCACACAGGAAGAGGAGCAGAATCGTGGAGTTTTAGAATACACCATTCACTAGCAGTATGACAGGCAAGGGGGCTGGGAGGCGAATGTAGAGCCAGGAGCTCATTCTGTCCACTCTTTTTTAATGGACAGATTCCACTCCCAGGTGAGGTGGTTATGCTTGTCATCATCCGTGAAGAAGGATTTGTTGTGGTAAGTGCCCCGGGCCAGCATACCCTTGGGGGCTTCCTCTGGAGGTGTCAGAAACTCATACTCATCTAGCCGAGGTCCATAGCTGCCAACCATGAATGTAGCTTTGTCCACTAAAAGTAAGAAAAATTCATTAGGAAGATTATCATTCAGAATGACAATAAAGATGACACCAGAGAATGTACCAAATGCTAGACTATTGGTGACCAAGGCTGGGTAACTTGATAGTGAGAAGAACTCTGGACTAGTAATAGACTGAATGTCTAGGGACTACTTGGTTACTGATAGCAAACTGTTATGCCCTTGGGCAAGTAATTTAACTTCTTGGAGTCTATCCAACACAGTAAAATGAGGAGGTTCACCTAAATGATCTTGAAGAGCTTTCTACTTCTAAAATCTGATTATTCCAAATAAACATAAAGCCGACCATTTATAGAGATAGGGCATTAGTTGGATAATCAGAAAGAACACAAGGAATTGATTGTTGTTGTTCTTCATCTTTCTTTCTCAAAAAGGACTAATGACATCATGAAGGTGAAGTCTTAACTTGCACATGAATTGGATTTAAGTGAGGCAGAGCTACACTAAGTCATCAGCCTCACTCCCCTCCAATCATGAGAGTTCAGCGGCAAGACAAGAATCCAAAGGACCAGTGATGGTCCTGGACACAAGGAATCATAGTTGAAGCCAATCAGTGAATTGATAAAAGAAGGGAAGCCATGGATCAGGAAGTGAGATTAGCTACAGTGAGTCTAAATGGATGGATATTTAGAATGATAGTCAAGTAGAAAATAGTAAACAGATTTCTCCAGGTGCTATTAATAGGTCTGAAAGAGTAATTGTAGACCTACTATAGTCATAATTCTTCTTTCTTCTTACATATCTGACATTATGCTATATCTCAATACACAGCCAAAAAGAAGGCATGGGGTTTGTTTGTTAAAAATATTTTTCTATCTATCATCTATCTATCCATCGATTCATCCATCTATTCTTTCATTTATTCATTTGTTCATTTGTTTATTTATTTTTGGGAGAGTCTAGGCACTGAAGGTAGTCAATTCAGATTATTCAGGACAAAACACATCTCCTTTAGGACTTGAATAATCATTGATTTCCTTTGTTTTCCAAATTCTCCAGAGAATCTCTTGATATTCCAAAGTGTTCTAGCTTTGGTGTAGATCTGACTCATGTGATAATTCTATTGCCCCCTTGCTCGTGGAAAAGGTTTTTCATTTTTCAAATGCTTTCACATGCATTCGCTCATTTTGTCTTCTCTTCACAGAGGTAATATGGGAAAGCAGACTAGATAGGGAGTTGGAGATATTTGGGTTCATGTCTCACCTCTTACACTTACATTCCCTTTTCCTCACGATAATTTTAGATCATAGGTGAAGCAGCTAAGGCCCAGAGAAGTTTAATGATTGACCTAAGTATTAATAATTAAGAAGAAACTAGCTCAGTGATCTTTTCACTAGACAATGTTTACATATTGATAGGAGTTTGGAAAATGGCGGGGGTGGGGGGTGGGGGGGGGATCTCTTACCTTTAGCCCCAGTCCTGTAGGTATGCTGCACATACTTCAGTCCTGACACAATGTCCTTGTTCACCTACAAGAAGGAAGTGATCCCAAATAAGTGAAACAGAGGGTGGTCTTACAGATTTCATGCTCTTCTCCTTTAGTTTTGTGCAGCCAAGGCTTTGCTCTTCAATGTTTTAGGATGAAAGGGATTGAGCTTTAGACTAAAGTGAACTGAAATAGTGGGAAGATGGAGACTGAGGAGCAGAGGACACAAAACCTAACTGTTGCCCCCACCCCTCTGACTTGTCAGACATGATATTACACCAAAATATTCACATGTACTCAATGCTAAGTATCTCTCATGGAGCTGGACTCATGTGCTTTTGTTCTGTGGGAAGAGACATAGGCTCCGGTCCCTTGCTAAAGGACATGTATGAGCAATGGCTCATTTGGGGGTACATTCCAGTCTTTTTAAGCCAGTCTCTTTGGGACATAGCTTTCCTTTGGACTATGAGGGGTGCTGGTGGTGCCTCTCTTTGTTCTCACCTTCTTTCCCCATTACCTCTCCCCTCCCCCAGCAAAGGTCACTGCATGCTTATGGCAATAAGAATAGGCAATTATGAGACACAAGTCCCTAGATGACTCATCTGTTTTGTGTTTCTTCCCTTAAGCCTAGATCACTGAACAGTGATCCTGATGGATATTCCCAACAGACAGCTGAAAAAAAAATACAGCAAATTTTCCTTATAAAGCTCTTATATCCAATACATATGAAGAACTGATTCCGATTTATAAAACGAAAGCCATTTTCCAACAGATAAATAATCCAAAGATTAGAAACAAGCAGTTTTCCAAGGAAAAAATCCAAGCTATCAACAACCATAAAAAAGAATCTGAATCCTTAATAACTAAAGAAATGGAAATTAAAGTACTACCTTATACCAATCACAGACAAAGATTACAAAAGAGGAGAATGATCAGTGTCAGAAAGATTGAGGGGAAAGAGGCATACATTGATGGTGGAGCTATGAAACGTGTTAGCCATTCTGGCAAACCACTGGTAACTGTGTCCAAAAGCTTTCTCAACTGTGTGTAACTCTTGACTTATCTATACCTCTACTGGGCTATGCAGCAGGAGCAAGAGTGTGGGAGCATGACCTCGAGCACCATACCATATATACATACATATATATACACATATATACACATGTTTATAGCAGGTTTTCCATAGCAGCCCCAAATTGAAAACCAAGTGTGTACTCATGCATTGAGGAATGGCTCAACAAATTATGGTATATGATGATAATGAAATACTATTGTAAAATAAGAAATGACAAAATGGAAAAATTCAGAGGAGATTGGAAAGGCCTTTACAAACTGATAGGGAGCAAAGTGAAAACTAAGAAGACAATTTATACAACAACAACATTATAAGAAAAACAACTTTGAAAAACTTTAGAATTCTGATCAATACAATGATAAACCACAATTGTAGAGGACTGACTGTGAAAAATGCCACCCATCTCCTGCCAGAGAGGTGATGAATTTAAAATACAAAATGAGATGTACAGTTTTGGACATAATAATGTGGGGATTTGTTTTGCTGAGTTATTATTGTTCAGTCCTTTCAGTTATCTCTGACTTTTAGTGACCCCATTTGGGGTTTTCTTGGCAAGGACACTGAAGTGGTTTGCCATTTTCTTCTCCAGCTCCTTTTACAGATGGGGAGACTGAGGCAAATGGGTTAAAAGTGACTTGCCTAGGGTCACACAACTAGTAAGAGCCTGAAGTCAAATTTGAAATCAGGATGATGAGTTTTCCTGACTTCAGGTTCAGCGCTCTATCCATGCACCATCTAGTGGACGCTTATTGAGTTACACATGTTTGTAATGTTTTTCTTTTTCTTTTTTATTGCTTAATTGAAAGGGAGTGAGAAAGAAAGATATTAAATGCCTTTTCAAATAAATAAATGTATATTTTTATAAAGAAGTGTACATTTCTAGCTTCAATAGTTTCTTTGTGAATTTGAGAGGTCAGTGGGAAGTACTTCTGAAAGTAAACCTTTCTTGGAGTGGAAGATGGCCATAGCCAGAAGAGGCTGCAATGAAAAGACTAAGAAAACACAGCTCAGAAGCTGGTTTGGCACAAGATTTGGATATGTGAGCTGCTCCACAACAATGCAGATGGGAGATGGATGTGAATTATCTGTTGAGCTGTCTTACAAACTTGTATTTACCTGTAGGAAGTGCATAATAACTGTGTAGGTTACTGTTTCATATTTTAAATTATCTAATGATCACTTACGAGTCTTTTTGTTTTAAGCATCTCTCTTTTGGTGGAAGAATTTATTAGCTATACCTGATATCTATTGTGCACATTCAATACCCTTGGCTAGAAAGGACTCCAATAATCCCTTTCAGTGGATGCTCTAGATGTGAGCAGTTAGATGGCACAGTGGATAATGTGCTGGGCCTAGAGCCTGGAAGACTCACTTTCATGAGCTCAAATCCAGCCTCAGATACTTCCTAGCTGTGTGACCCTGGGCGAGTCATTTGACCCTGTTTCTCTCAGTTTCCTCATCCAGCTCCAAAAGGAGCTAGAGAAGGAAATGGCAACCACTCTAGTACCTTTACCAAGAAAAACCCCAAAATGGGGCACAAATTTGCTGTGGAGACATTTTCTGTGCTTCTAGGATGAGAGCAATGTGCAGGAAAAGCTTACATTGGTGGGATTTAAGCTTCTTCCAGGACACTTGAGATCAGAGCTGAGGTCTCTGTGTGGGGTGGATCCCTCTAAGCCAGTGGTTCTCAACCTTCCTAATGCCGCAACCCTTTAATACAGTTCCTCATGTTGTGGTGACCCCCAACCATAAAATTATTTTCGTTGCTCCTTCATAACTATAATTTTGCTGCTGTTATGAACTGTAAATATCTCATAGGCAGGATGTATTTAAATTGAGCATAACCCACAGGTTGAGAACCACTGCTCTAGGCTAAAGTGGACACAAAGAACCAGAAACAAAATTTCTATACTCTCTCACTAAGTGACCTCTCATGGTGAGCTCCCATACACTTACTTATCTCTGTGCAGACAAACCCAATGTAAGATAATGTCCAGGCCCAGCCTCTCTCCTGAACTCTAATTTTACATCACCAGCTACTCTTTGGACTTTTCAGACCAGATGTCCAATAGTCGTCTCAAACTCATGTCCAAAGCAACTTAAACGTTTTCCCCAAACCAACCACATTTATGAATTTCATATTTTCGTCGAGGACACTTTCTTCCTTTTACTGAAGAGGTAAGAGGTTATAGGTACATGGAATATTTCATACGCCAAAAGAAACAGGTGACAGACATATTGTTCATATTTTTATTGAATTGCTCTCCCCCCCCCCCCTTAAAATCTTTATTACAAAGGATGACGTTCTGGGTAGGGAAGGGAGCAAGAATTTATTTGGAAATTAATGTGACATAAGAACAAAAGACATCAGTAAAAAGTTATCTCTTAAAAAAAACCATTGGACCCTGAAGAAACATGCACTGTTTTCTTCCCAAGTTTTGTTTTTGTTCTGGTTCTCCTTTGGAGCTAGTCTTTGTGCCTAGGCTGTCACATGTCAAATAGATGATTTCCACTCTGCCTCTGATTTAAAGGTGTTTTGCTTTGTTTTTTTTCCTTTAGGCTAGACCTGTGATTTCATGAGTATAGGGAGCTCCTGGGGAAGAACTCCTTTTCTCCATTCATATCAGCATCTGCTCTGCAACTTTGCTTTGAAGCAGCTAGGTAAAGAGAGGACTGAAAGGGCTGAGTTCAAATCCTGCCCAAGCCACTGACTAGTTGTGTGACCATGGGTAAGTCACTTAACCACTAGATCTGCCTAAGTTTCCACGTCTGTAAAATGAGGGAATTGGATTCTATGGCCTTCCACACCCCTCCAATGTCCAAATCTATGACCCTATTATTATAGTCTTAGACAAATGTTTGGGGGACACTGACAGGTTCAATGAGCTGCCCAGGATCACAAAGTCAGTGAGTATCAGAGGCAGGACCTGAACCCAGATCCATCCTACTCCATGTTTATTTCTCTATCTGTTGTCCAGATTCTTTTATGGAAGGGTAAGCTTTTTTTGGAGGGGGGAGCAATGAGGATTAAGTAACTTGTCTGGGGTCACACAGCTAATACATGTCTGAGGCTAGATTTGAACTCACGTCCTCCTGACTTCAGAGCATGTGCTTTATTCGCTGTGCCACCTTGCTGCCCGTAAACTTTAAAAAAATATTTTGATAACTGTATTTCAATATAATTGATTTTCTTTGTAGTCCTATGTATTTTGTTCTATGCATTTATATACATTATTCTCTAATGAGGTTTATAGGCTTCACTGGAATGCCAAAGGGGTCCATAAAACAAAAGGTCTGGACTTGACTCAATACTTTAACACTGGTCTTTTAAAAAGTGTCCTTTATACTAGTTAGGCACATAATTACAAAGAGCATAGCCCTAAACAGGAAGGGAGAATGAGAAAGTGATTGTACACAGTGCACTTGAGCACTGAGTCTGGAGCAAAGGTAAGCATGAGGAATGTTTGCCTTCCCTGTAAATAATGCACTGGTGATATTCTTATGGATTTAGTTCCACTTTCCCCTCTCTCCCATTTCCCCCCTAAATCTGGCACTTTCATTCAGCTTTTCAATGAAAACCCACCAGTAAATTATGGAAACTTTTTCATTACCTGGCCCCTTTCTAAATTTCCAGTCTTCTGACACTTTTCTCCCTTCTATGATCCAGTGACCCTGGCCTTGGTGCTCCTCAAACCTCACACACCATCTCCATTGCTGGGCCTTTGGCTGTTTCCCATGCCTGCGATGTCCTCCCTCTCCATCTCTGTTTCTTAAGTTTTCCTGGCTTCCTCCAAAACTTGAGGCTCACCTTCTGCCTGTCCTGTCAGCTGCTAAGGACTTCACCGTCCATCTTTTCTGTGTAAATCTCATATGTACCTACTTATTTCCATGTTGTCTTCCCCACTAGAATAGGAGTCCGTAACATGAGGGGCCATGGTTGTACCTTTCTTTGTTTCCCAAGCAGTTAGCACAGTGCCTGACATAACCAACATTTAATAACTACTTATGGATCAATTCAGTTAAAATGTTATTAAGCATCTATTAGTACAATAATTTTAGAAAACAATACTACAGAACAAAAAAGCTATAAAGCTACTAGGGTTATACCCCAAAGGAAGTTATTGAAGTGAATACGGTTCTATTTGTACAAAAGTATCCATAGCAAGATCTGAGTCATTTTTAAAATCATGGTTATTATTGATCTCTACCCAGGGCCAGACCTTACTAAAGTGGACCTAAGTGCTTTTTTTTGATTTTAGCTTTCTTCCCTTCCTCCCATCCCCCCCCCTTTTAAAAATCCATTCAAAATTACTACTATTAGTAGTCGCACCTACTGTGAGTACTGGGTCAACTTATTAGCCTTATGAGTACTGGGTTCACTTACTAGGCTAGTGCCCTGAAATTTCTCATTAGAGATTTGTTTTGTAGGGTAAGACCATTGCTTCTTTTAAAAATGCAAATACTCCTGGTAGGAATGATGCATTTACTCCATTCATCACCTATTCTGTGCTTTATCAGGTTAACTAGCTAACAGGGTGACATAAGACAGGTCCATTTTATTTCGATAAGGAAAGGTGATTTCTGTAATATAAGACAACATCAGAACATGATAGGTTCAAAGAGAGGTTGTAGAAAAAAAGAATTGTAGTGTCCCAAAACGAAAACAAAAAACCCCAGTAATTTCAAAATTTTACTTATGTCTTGGTTTTGCCTCCATGGCCCTAAGTGGGCCTTCTGAGGGGATTCAGTCTAGAAGATAGAACCTCTGTAGGTGGGGACAAAGCTCTCATTGATTTGTTCTTTCTGCTTGTTCCTTCCTTCCTCTCTAGACCACACTCCCATACAGAATATGCTACCCATTCCTGGAAGCCACACTCAAGAGATTCATCACAATTTAGTTGTTTAGATCTCCTTTGTCACAATCTCCTCAATTACATGATTTCATTTTATGTGCTTTTTAGAGTTTGGTGATTTAGGTTTCATTGATCAGATGTCTGCAACCTCAACGGACAGATGTTCAATGCTACATGATAATAAGACCACAGACTTAGTGACAGGAAGGACGTTGGGGCCATGTAGTCCAATCCCCTCTTTTTACAGATGAGGAAACTGAGGAAGAGAGATGATAAGTGACGTTCTCATGATCACCCAGCTACTAAGTAACAGAGTTAGGTCTTCTGACTTCAAATCCAGCATTTTGCATTGTACCACACTAGGTCTTAAATTAACCCCATTATCTAGCATTTTCCATTGGATCATACTGCTTCAGTTCAGTCTCTCAATTATTCTCACTAGAGGAAATAGTTGTTGATAGAAGCATGTATTATCTGCACTGACCAATTACTATTCAAGCTCCCCAAATCATGATAGATGAATGATACTTTGAGAATAATGCATAACCTTGGTACATAATCTTGGAATTATCTTTGACTTTTCCATCCCTCTCACCCTATCTCCCTTGCCTTTGTTCCAAATGTTTATTAATTCTACATCTCTTGGATGCACCCCCTTCTCTCCACTTACACAATCTCTATCCTAGTTCAGGCCTCTTTTCTGAACTATTTTAAGAGCCTCCTAATCAGTTTCCTTGCCCCTCAGTCTTTCTCCTCTCTTCAACTGACCCTCTCCTCCATAGCTGTTAAAATGACATTCCTCAAATACATATCTTGGATGCAGGTCAGTATAATGAAAAGTATGCTGGATTTGGAATCAGGGTACCTACTTCTTCCACTTACTACCTGTATGACATAGGACAAATCACATTGCCTCTCTGGCCTTCAGTTTCCTCTTCAGTGTGAGACTAGGTTCCTTCTAGCTCTAAATCTGTGATTCAAAGATCCATGTTACCCCTCTGCTCAAAAATCTTCAGTGGCTATCTGATGCTTCTAGTATAAAATATAAAAGCCCTCCACATTCTGGATCCTACCTACCTTATTTCTGATTAAGTCAAATTGGTTTGCTAGCATATGTGACCATCCATCTTCCACTGGAAATGGAATGTGCTTACACAGTGGCCCCCCTCCAATCTAGAATGCCCAACCTCATCACTTACCTCTCAGAGTCTCTATAGCAGTGGTTCTCAACCTTCCTAATGCCGCGACCCTTTAGTACTCGTATGTGGGCATATCTGCATGTGGGCAGATCTGCCTGGAGACAGAGGAGTAGTGTCTCAGTTCCTAAGACCATTGGAAATATGTGTTTTCTGATGGTCTTAGGCTACCCCCGTGAAAGGGTTGTTCCACCCCCAAAAGGGGTGGCGACCCACAGGTTGAGAACCTCTGCTCTATAGGTCAGGTACCAGCTCCTACATAACACTTTTGCTTATGCTCTCAATTATTAGTGGTCCTTCTTGGAAATAATTTGTATGTTATTTTTAGTTAGCTTCAATTCAACTCATATCATTAAACTCCTACCATATGCCAGCCACTGGGTTAGGTGTTAAGGAAGAAAATCAAACAAAAAAATGAAGCAGTTCTTTCCTTCAGGGAGGTCATCATCTGGGAGTATGCAACATGTCCAGAAGTAAGTACAAAGTACTCTTCTCCTAGTCTAATTGGAGAAATTACAGGTGCACAAATTGAAGGTGGGCAGTATGTGATAAAAATGCCACATTAGTGATGCAAATCATTGTCCATAAGGACTCAGACGAGTCAGGGATCATCTCTGATGGAGAAATCAGTAAAGCCTTTTCCAATGAGGGGAACATTTGGGCTAGTTCTTGAAAGATGGGAAAAGTTCCTCCCATCATCATTATCATCATCACATTCCCATTATGTTATATTATTATGCCTTTTGTTTTTACATCACCTTTGTTTCCAAGTATGAAACTCTCTAGAACCCCGAGAGTTACTCCTTGTAACAAAGAACAAAAGATAGAAGGAGAAAATAGCAGTTTGGGAAAATTAACCAACACAGCAACAGAGCCTACTCTCACTGTCCTCCAGATCAGCAAAGAAAGGATGAAGAATCATCTTCTTCTCTCTTTTTTAGGGGTAAACTTAATCAGTATAATTATATAGCATTAAGTTGTGGGTTGGTTGTTGTTTCCATTTACATTGCTGCAGTGATGGTTTATATTGTTTTCTTGGTTCAGCTTACATTACCTGGCATCATTTCATGCAAATCTTTCCATTCTTCACTGCATTCTTGATAGCCACTGTTTCTTAAAACACAGTACTATCCAATTATATCATGTAACACAATTTGTTTAGCCACTGTCTAATTGGTAATAACCTCTTTGCTTCCAATTCTTTGTTACTACAAAAAGTGTTATAGGTATTTTGGTGTATATGGGACTTTTCTATCTACCTTTTATCCTCTTGAATTATTAACCCTGGCAAAAGCATCCATAGATCAAAGGACGGGATCATTTTTGTCATTTTTTTCCCCTTTGACATTAATTGTCAATTGCTTTCTAGAATGTTCAAACCAATTCAAGACTCTACTAATAGAGTATTAGTCAGTGGCATGCTGGTAAATGTTTAATAACAAGCTCTTTAGGAAAAAAAAATGTATACAATACACTTTTAAGTTTAATCTTCATTATTTAAAGATTACTCTTAAAGGTTAAATTTAAAGATTACTCTTATAAGTCAGTTGTAGTTGGCTCCTGCACATCCCTGGTGGTGTACCTGACTTTCTACAACCCTTGATGGGTTCGATTTCTATATGCAGAGGTGTCTGAGGTGAGATGGGAGAGGGCATTCCAGACAGAAGCAGGGCAGGGAGAGACCCTTAAATAATTTATACATTATAAATACCAACATCTCAACTCAACTTACTTACTTTGAAATTAATTTTGACTCTATATTCAGCTCCTTCCTTTAGCACAAAGACCTTTTTCTTGAGAGCTTCAAGATCCCCTGTGGAGGTAGATTCAAAATGATAATTTATGATCATAGTGTTACGTAATTTAGAAAGGGAAAGACCTCAGAAATCATCTATCTAGTCTCACCATCTCTTTTTACAGATGAAAAACCTGAGGCCCCCAAAAGAATAAATGTGTCATCCATGTATAATAATATAGTTAACACTGATAGAACTTTAAAGTTTGCAATACACTTTACATACATTATCTTTCTGTTCCTTGAACAAGACACTCTCTCACCTAACTCAATCATCTTTCACTGACAGTTCTCCATTCTTAGAATTCTCTCCCCTCCTTGTTTCCACCTCCTGGCTTCCCTCCTTTCCTTTAAGTCTCAGCTAAAATCTCATCTTCCACAATAAGCCTTTTCCAGGCCTGCCTAATATTAGTTCCTCCCCTCTATGATTATCTCCAATTTATTCTGTATATATGCTCTTTGTATACAGATGTTTGTCTGTTGTCTCCCCAACTAGAACATGAGCTCCTTGAAGGCAAGTTGGTCTTAGGCTACCCCCGTGAAAGGGTCGTTCCTTTCCAGGCTGGTTTTTGCCTTTCTCTGTGCTCCCAGAACTTATATAATAAATGGTGCTTAATAAATGCTTGTTGACTTATCTCATATGACTCATTGACTTTATCTCACAATAATACCCCCTTGACATAGGTGTTATTACTATCTCCATTTCAGAGATAAGGAAACCAGGGCTCAGAGGCAGTAAGTGATGACCCCATGGTCACATAGCTAGTAGGGGTCAAAAGCAGAAGTCAATGCCAGTTCTCTCCTGACTCTACCCCCAGCACTTTTCTTACTACACTATTTTTCTAGTAAATAATCAGGATTCATATACAATATATATGCATCTATAACATTTATGCATATGTAATACATAGACACATATATATACACAGATACTGAATAGATACACACATATACAATACATACACATATACAAGAGACGCACACATGCTAAATACATACAAAAAATTTGGAATAAGAAAAAAGACAACACTTATAACTGTTTTTTTGGAGGGAGCAACCAGGATTTTGGACCAAGGAAAGACTTCACCTTAGCTAAGACTAAAAGTGAGTCAGGTATTCCAAGAGAAGAAAGTGAAGAGGGAGAATAATCCAAGCACTGGGGCCTGCCTGTGCAAAGTTGAGGAGGTGGAAGATTGAGCATCATTTATAGGCAATAGTAAGTAGGTTGGTGTGGGTGTCATGTAGGGTGTGGGAAAGGAAGTAAAGTGAATCAGTACAGAAAGATTGGTTGGAGTCATAGTTTGCATTCAAAATTCAGGACTTTATAGTTTATCCTAAAAGCAATAAAGAGCCACTGAAGCTTCTGCAGGGGAATGGTATGGTTAGTCCTGTGCTTTTGGAATTATTAATCTTGCAGGTGTAAGGAAGAAAAATTGGAAAGGAGTAAGACTCTCTAGATTTGTGGATTTCAAAGATTTGCAAAATGCAAACATGGCATAACTTGTTATCGGTCACTAATATATCAAGCGGCAACTTGCTAGGAAAAGAAAAATACTATTTCTCCCCCTTTCTTTTTGGTTTAAACAGAGAAATGGCAAACTATTAATTGTTCTTCTCTGCTATATGAGTCTGGCCTTGCATATCTTTAAACATAGTGAGTACATTTGGCTAAGTGAATAAAACCTACCACATGGACTGGATTATGCATTTCTAGGTATGTTTTTTCCTTAACTTCATTCTGTTCTTGACTGACCTTATTTTGTGAAGTGAAAGCTGCACCAGCTAACAGTTAGAGTATTTCACACAGGAAGAGATTGGTTTCAGTCCCAGTAAGAGAGAGAATTTCTTTCTGGGAGACGCACACCATTTTGGGGTAGTTGAGTTTGCAGTATTGTGCCTTGTGCCTTGCTCCTCTGGTTTCAGTTGAACAGGAAGTATATCTGCTCAATTTCTTATTTCCTCCCTGTGGCAAGAAGTCCTTATATGGTAAAGTGTGAATCTTTACAGCTCTGCCCCTACACCTCCAACAAGCTTATTATTCTAGAAGTGTCTGTTCATCTTTCTCATAAGAGTCTAACTTTTGAATTGAGGATCAGATGTGCCGTCACTCTAGGCACTAGGCAAAACTGTGAAGTATGCAAAGTTTGTTTTCTGTGCCTCTGCTCATCTTGGCTCTATAACTTTCCTGTACCTCCTTTAGGCATGCAAAGTGTTCTCATGCTCTCAACCTCCCCATCTTAAAAACAAACAAAAAACTATACTCAGAAAAAGAACTTGAACTCATTCACAGCCTGAGACTGATAATCCTAAATGGAAACTACTCTTAATTTCATGCCAAGTTTGGACTTGGCCTCTAAAGTCTTTCTAGCTCTAATCCATTCAGTTCAGTTCAATTCAATTAAACAAAAAATGACTTAGCATCTACTACATACAGGGACAGGTAGGTGATGAGTAGATAGAGGCAGGCCTAGAGTCAGGAAGACCCGAGTTCAAACGTAGTCTCAGTTACTTACTAGCTCTGTGACCCTGCACAAGTCACTTAACTCTGTTTACTTCAGTTTCCTCATCTGTAAAATGAGCTGGAGAGGGAATGGCAAATCTCTTCAGCATATTTGCCAAGAAAACCCCAAATGGGGTCATGAAGGGCCTGAACAACAACAATGTACAGGGAATTGTGCTGGTTTGTGGAGATACAAAGCCAAGAACAAAATAGTCCCTTCCCCCACTGACCTTGCAGTCTCCAGGAAGAAGAATACAACATGGTAAGTAAATAAGACGTATATTAAGATTAATTTCAAGAGGGAGAGAGTAGTAATAACTGGGTGAAACAGAAACAACCTCCGAAGATGCCCCTGATGTGTGCTTTCAAAAACCCTCCAAACCCTCTATAAGACAGGCATAAAGGGAGACTACAGACCATGTGTGCAAAGGTGTGGAAGCAGAAGATCAGAATGGCCTATACAGCGAGCAGCTACGGACAATTTGCCCAGGAGAGAGCAGGAAGGCGGGAGGAGTAAAATGAAATAACAACGGGCTAGGTTTAGGATTTTGTTTCTTATCCTAGAGGCAACAGAACAAAGGAAATGACGTCTTTCCAAGCCCTAAAGCCTAAAGTTAAAGGAGTGAATCTAGTACAGTGGACTTTGGGGCATTATTAAAGAAACGGTGAGTTATTGGGGAGGCAGTAGGTTTTCTCACACCAGAAACCATATCATTACTCCTATCGGGGTACATATAGGATGTATTAGGACTGTCCTATGTGGCCTTATTCAAGTGTATTGCTTTCCTTAAGTTTTTCTAAGTTTTAGTCTTAATAAAGACAACATTCCCGGAGGGAATGCTCGAGTAAAAGCTGAATGGTCTACATTTTTCCATCGGCAGCCTTGCTACGTAAAAATAAATTCTATTCTCACTTTTCTGGGAAAAATAGAATGAACACAACAGGAAGGTACAAATGGTTTTACTGCGCCAATCCTAGCAATTTATTTAAATAGATAGAAGCAAATCATCATACAAGTCTTTCTTGAATTTGGTGTGACACTGTGCCTTTTGTAGATGATAAATTGTTCACTTATTCCTAACAACCTTTATGTGTCACAAAGCTAGTTCTCTGGCTACTTTGTTACAGAAAATCCACTGATGGTTTGCTTTTTGTGTAAAGACCTTCTGCAACCACCTCCCCAGACTCTCAACAAGTCCATTGGAAGAAGGTATTTACTTACCAGTAAGGTCCATAGTGATTGGTCCTGGGGCAGTGTCACAGACTAGGGTGAGTCGAGTGACTACTACATTGGGAGCAGTTGGATCTGCAGAATCCAAAAAAGAATATTAAGTAGTTGATAAAGGCACAGAGATGGAATATATGTGTGTGTATGTGTATGTGTGTGAGAGAGACAGAGGCAGAAAGACAGAGAAACAGAGACAGAGACACACACAGAGAAAGACAAAAGAGACACAGAGAGAGAGACAGAATATTTTTTCCCTGAAAACAGTTCAATTCATCAAGCATTAAATGTTTGCTATACTATCCTGGGTATTGGAGGCAGTGGAAATGATAAAAATGAAATAGTCCCTTCTTCCAAGTTGGTGCAAATATAACATAAAAGTAAATAATTGCAAAGTATAAAAAAGTAATGTATAATAATTTCAAGAGGGAGGAAGTGCCAATAACTTGCCCTGTATGGCAGCCTTGCTGAGCTTTGAAGGAAGCTCAGGATTCTTCTTAGGTGGAAATGAGCGAGTTCATTCCAGGCACAGAAGATTCTATGTGTGAAATGATGGAAGCCGGAGATGGAAAGTCATGTTCAGGGAGTAGCTAGCTGGCAAGACAGTCTGAATGGAATGGGAAGTAGGAGGAAAAGATCATGAAAAACACTCCATCAAATCAAGTATGCTGGGTTATGAAGAGAGGGTCTACCTGGATTTTCGGGGTGAGAGAAAGAAAAGAAAAAGATGGAGAAAGATGAAGAGGAAAAGAGGAGGGGAAGGTGAGAGGTTGGGGAAAAGGGAGAAAAAGAAAGTTGTATTTCCAAGCGTGACTCCAGGATACTTCCCATTCTATTTGCTATCCGGGTATTTGTACCTAAAAAAAAGACTGATCCCATCTTTAACCCCGTACCACATTATTCAGCGTAAGCCCCTTTTCTAGGGATGTGTCCACAAGGACCTCTGTGTATCAGCTGCTCATGGTGATAGCAATATGCCCCCCAAAGAGCGCCCCCACATACCTGCTACCACAGGCCCGTCCCCTAGCAAAGTTTTCTTGTACTTGGCAAGACTTTCATCATCTTTGTCCATCTCCTGAAGTTCCTTCAGAGACTTCTGAGGTGGGGGCTTGTAATTAAGCTTGCCATCCAGCTCCTCCTCATCCTCCTCCAGGTGTGGCTCGGGTTCCTTTTCTGTCATTGTGATCTGCTTCACACAGAGGAGGAAAAAATTCAGAGGAAGAAAATCAGTAGATGCCAAGGATCTGTGCTCTGCTAAGAGCCAAGCTCCTACCCTGATTCAGTAAAAGAAGACAGTTCAGTTCAACAGGAATTTAATATGTGCTAAGTCCTATGCAAATTATTTGGCACTGCCTTCAAGGAGCTTACGTTCTATTGTAGGGGTGGTGGGTGGGGAGGAACAATGTGTCTACAAATAAATGGAAAATATATACAAAATAAATACAAAGTGGTTTCACAGGGGTGGAGAGCAGAGAACAATAACAAGTGGAATGGTCAGGAAGGGCCTTACTAAGCCTTAAAGAGAGCTAATAAAACCAAGATGAAGAGGTGAGGAAACAGAGTACTCCAAGCATGGGCTAACAGCCTGTGCAAAGATGGGAGACTGGATGCTATCTATAGAGGACAGAAAGCACGATTATTTGGTTCAAATAGAGAATCCATGAAGTGGAATAATGTAAAATCAGTCTGAAGAGACCGACTGCAATCAAACTGCGAAGGGTGTTCAGTGCCAAATACAGTAACTTTAACCATATTCTAAAGGCAACAGGTGGGGCCTCATGGAGGGGGGAGAGGTATTGCAGGAAGAGGAAAGGATGTGACAGTTTAGATATGACTAATGTATAGGGTGTGGGCAGCTAGGTGGTGCAGTGGATAGAATGGTAGGCCTGGAGTCAGGAAGCCTCATTGTCCTGAGTTCAAACCTGACCTCAGACACTTCTTAGCTGAGTGACCCTGGGCAAGTCACTTAACCCTGTTTGCCTCAGTTTCCTCATCCGTAAAACAAGCTGAAGAAGGAAATGGCAAACCACTCTAGTATCTTTGCCAAGAAAACCATAAATGGGGTCACCAAGAGTCACACATGACTGAAAAATGACTGAGCAGTAACAACAGCCTGTAAGCATAAAATATTACTAACTTAAATATCTGTGTAGCCTGTCCCATGTAAGCAGACCTAAGGGCAGTAGTTTGGTGGGGCAGTGGCAAGAATGTTAGACCTGGACTCAAGAAGGCCCAAGTTCCAATCTGGCCTCAGACACTTACTCCCTGTGGGATGTGAGGCAAGTTGCTTCACCTGTTGGTCTCCATTTCTTTATCTATAAAATGAAGGATTTGAACTCGATGGCCTCTAAAGTCCCTTCACTTCTATTTATGACTCTATGGCTCTATTTGTCAGATCAAGACAAGGGGAATAAGAACCTGAACTAGGCCAAAGCACTCATGATTTATAAAAGGAGATAGAGATAGGTAGGACATTTGCTGAGCTGAATCGTTGAGAATCACTACATGACTTTTGGTTTCGAAGAAACCAGAAACAAAGTTAGGGAAACAATTTGGAAATTAAGCCAAACCTCAGACTTGAAGAAAGGCCTTTTTAAAGAATATTTTTAAAAAGTATCATCCTCCTCCTCCATATCTTGGCTCAACAATTCTTTTTCAGTTTGATTACAAGGATGATAAAAAGTCAGTGTTTTGTAACTCAGAAAACAGTTCTCATTGCAGCGCACAGGTCTGTTTCCTGTACAGGAAGGAAGCGTGTGGCTTATTCCTGTGGCAATCTTGCCTTAGCTTGAGAATCACTTAGAGCTCAAGAGTTTTGCTTTGGGAATTTAGTAGAAATAGAGGTCTTAAATAATCAAATCACAGAAAACGAAATTTAACAAGTCATAAAGGAGATACCAAAGAATAAAACAACTCTGGTTCAAGACAGATAAATATAAAGGAGAATTCTATCAAATATTAAAAGATCAATTAAAAACCTCTGCTTCATAAATTATTCATAAAATAGAGAAAGAAAGCGTTATATAAAATTCATTTCTAGACAAATGTTTTATTAGCTAATCCATGAGTAAAGAAAGAAAACTATAGACCAACTGCTAATTAATGCATTGATGAGTACTGAAGCAAAAATGTAAAATAAATTCCTTGCAAAGAAACTATCTATCATAACCAAGTTGAATTTATGTTAAGGGCTTCAAGGTTGTTTCAATATCAAAAAAACAGTTAACATAATTATCCACATAAAAACAAAACTATGATTATATCAAATTCAAAGATCTCCAAAACACATTTATTCTTGCTTAAACTCTAAAAATTATAAACATAGGAGAATCACTTTGATGATAAATTATAAACACACATACACGTATGTATGTGCATGCATGTGTGTATATATGCCAAAAGCTAGCATTATTTGCAATGAGGAAACATTAGAAGCTTTTATGATAAATACAAGAGTAAAATAAGAATGCTCCCACTCCTTACTATTTTTTTTTGGAGGGGGTAAGGCAGCGCAATTGGAGTTAAGTGACTTGCCCAAGGTCAAGTGCCTGATACTAATGTTTAGCAGTAGGGATACAAAAAGACGCAAAAGACAGTCCCTGCTCTCGAGGAAGAGGGAGGACAACATGTAAACATATACAAAATAAGCTATATGCAGGATAAATAGGAATTAACAAGGGGAAGGTACTAGACTTAAGAAGTGTTGGTAAGGGCTTACAGTAAAAAGATAGGATTTTAGTTGTGCCTTAAAGGAGGCCAGAGAAGTCAGCAGACAGAGCTGAAGAGGGAGAGCATTCTAGGCATTGGGGAATAGCCAGTAAAAATGCCTGGAGCAGAGTGACGGAGTGTCTTGTTCTTGGAACAGCAAGGAAGTGTCTCTGTATTTGAGTATATGGAATGGTGAAGGGGAGAAGTAAGGTGTAAGAAGAAAAGGGGGGAGGAGGCTAGGTTATAAAGAGCTTTGAATGCCACATGGAATATTTTGTATTTGATCCTGGAGGCAATAGGGAGCCACTGGATTATATTTAGTGGGTATGTGGGGGTAGGGAGCAGGGAGGGTAGGAAAATCATTTTGGTGAATGAATGGAGGATGGATCCTCCCCCATATTCAATCAGACACCAGGGCCTATTGATTGCATCTTTGCAGCATATCTCAAATATATCCCCTTCTGTCCTCTAGTGTAGACCTCCTCACAACTGGACTGTTGCAATACTCTGCCGGTCTACCTGCCTCAAATATCTCTTTAGTTCGATCCATCCTCCATTCATTCGCCACATATGAGTATTAAAGGGTCGCAGCATTAGGAAGGTTGAGAACCATTGAGTTAGAGGACGTGATCTGGAGAAGGATCTGGAGAGATAAGATAGGAAAGAGAAGGGAGACAGTGGCTCTTGAAGACCTAAAGACTATCAAGGGAAGAGTGACTGACAGTGTCAAACGCTGAAGAGAGGTCAAAGAGAATGAGGATTGATAAAAGGCCTTTGGATGTGGCAACTAAGAGGTCACTGGAAAATTTGGAGAGAGCAGTTTCAATGGAATGATAGAGTCAGAAGCTGGATTATAAGGCATTAAGAAGAGAGTAACAGGATGAGGAGTCAATCTTGTTCTGTCTAACTTTATAACATTCATTTTCAATAATTTTATGTTTTTCCATTTGCATTATTGGATTTGTTGTATATATTGCTTTCTTGGCTCTGTTTACTTCACTTTGCATCTGTTCATGTAAATTTTTCTGTGCTTTTCTGTATTCATCATATTCATTTCTTCTTCTAACACCATAAAAATTCCATTACACTTATGGCTTAAAAATGACTAAAAAAATTTAATTGATACACTTTGCTACTACAAAAAGTACTGTTAGAAAAATTTTGATAAATATGGAGATTCTTTGTTTTACATATCTAGGGTATATGCCCAGCAATAGAATTTTTGGATCAAAAAGTTCACTTTTTAGTCCTTTTATTTTAATATTTCCAAATCTTTTTCCAGACTGTTGAAAACTGTGAACTAATTCATAACTTCACCAATACTGTATCAGTATACCAGTCATCCTGCAATCCTTCCAATATTGACTATTCCCATCTTTTGTTATCTTTGTCAATATGCTGGGTGGGAAGTTAAAGCTTCAAGTTATTTTGATTTTAATTTCTCCTATTAGTGATTTCAAGCATTCTTTTATATGATTATTAAGTGTAGTTTGAAATTCTTCCTTTGAGAACTATTTGTGCATATCCTTTAACTACTTATCTATTGGGGAACGGTTTTTGATTTTGTGTATTTTTTTGAGATAACTATATGTCTGGGCATACCAAACCATTATTCAAGAAATTTGCTACAAAGTTATTGGGGTTTTTTGTTTTGAGATTTAGAAGTGCCATTCCTATGGAGTGAGGAGGCAAGGGAGAGAGCAAAATAGGGGACTGAGGTGATAAAAAAAATAGGTCATTTTAATTACATGCTTTTGTAAACAAACAGATTTTACATGAATAAAATCAACATATCTTGGACAAGAATGGAAACTGTTTATTGGGGAAAACATCTTTGCATCAATTATTTCTAAAGTCTGATATGTAAGATGTAAATGGGATTAATAAAGTCATATAAGACAAAAATAGTCAAAGGAAATGAACCAAAAGTTCTCATAGGAGGGCTTTTTAACTATACACAACCAGATAAATGAATGCTCCAAATTAATAATAAAAAGAAAGATACAAATCAAAACAATCCTGAGATTTTATCTCGTGCTTAGAAAACTGGTAAAACTAATAAAAATGGAAATAGTCCATTTTAAGGTATGGCAAGAACACAAGCACACTAACACACTCTTAATAAAGGTATGTCTAACAATTCTAGAAGTCAATTTAGATTTGATGTTAAAAAGTGATTAAAATATTCATATCCTCTGACCCAGATACTCTAATGCTAGGCAATGAGCTTCAGGGAAATCAAAGACTGAAAGAAGGTTCTTATATACACCAAAATGTTCACAACAGCAATTTTTTCATGATAAAGGACTAGAAACAAAATAGATACCCGTTGATAAGGGAATGGCTAAATGCATTAAAGTACAAGAATGTAATTAAGATTCTACAAATAGAAGAACTTGAAGCATAGGAAAATTTACATGAAATTATTTTTGTTCTTTAGTTGTTTTTCAGTCACGTCTGACTTTTCAGGACCACATTTAGGGTTTTCTTAGCAGAGATACTGTAGTGATTTGTCATTTCCTTCTCTAGCTCATTTTACAGATGAGGAAACTGAGGCAAATAGGGTCAAATGACTTGCCCAGGGTCACAAAGCTAGTAAGTGTTTGAGGCTGGATTTGAACTCTTGAAGATGAGTCTTCCTGACTCCAGGCCCAGCACTGTATCTGTCACCTGTGCCACTTAGTTGCCCCATATAAATAGAGAGTGAAACAAAATAGATCCAGGAAAACAACATACAAAATGACTACAAATATAAATTGAAAGAGTAACTGCAAAAATTGAAACTAAATGTTATGTGATTGTAAATGACCAAGGGTTAGCCCTGGTGAAAAGATGAGAAAATTAATTTCTCCTCATTAATGGCCAAGGTGAGGGCACCATGGGTGTGGATTATTACATATACTGAATTGCATCTGAAATGTTTAGTTTTGGTGAACTGCCTTTTTAAAACTTTCTTTGAATGCATTTTTTTAATAAAGCAAAGCTCACTGGAGAGTAAAGGGGAAGGTGACATATTTGGAAATCAAGGTGATATAAAAACAAAAGGCATCAATAAAATGTTAAAAGTAAATGTAGTCACATTTCCAAGAGAAACTTAATGAAGAAAAGAAAAGAGATCACCTTGAACAGTATTTCCCAAGACTTCAAAATGAAGATGAAATGGGGAAATGTTAAGTGAGTGGTATGCATGGATGCAGTAGACAGTAACTGGCTTCGTGAACTTCATAGGGTAACAGAGTAAAAACTGAAAAGTACTTGAGTAAAGAGAGCCATCTCTTTGGTGGTTGCCAAGGATGTCTGATGCATATATGGGAACCAGGAGCTTAGAACTGGAAGTAACTCTAGAATAATGGCTTTGAGAGAAAGCTCTCCTGTGTGGCAATAGAATGGAGATGCCAAGATCCCTTTACTAATGCTAGAGTGCTAGGACAGTGAGGTATAGGTAACCTCATGTCTCCTTTATCTCTAAATTTATATGATTCTGTCTAAACAGACATTATTTTTGACCAAACAGTGCTATAACTCTAATGTTTTTCATTAAATGAGTCTGAGGGTCAGAGGAGAATTGGAAGAGTCATGTGATGACTCTGACTGAAGAGTCAGACAGAGAATGTTCAGAAATATATCACAAAGAACTAGTTTATTCTAATAAGACAAGGGCAGGGGAAGATAGTAAGCTACATGGACCAGAGATCTTGGTGTAGTTAAAAAGCCCACACTGGATTTGGATCAGAAGAATAGGAAAAAGAAATATATCAGTGATTTCGCTCATATAGGGAACAACTTCCTCTACCAAAGCAGGTTTAAACACCTTTTCTGCAACTTACAATCGGTGAGTGGTCTAGATAGAGCATTGAAAAGTTAAATTACCTGCCCAGAGTCACACAGACACTATCACTATGTGTCAAAGATGGTCTTTGAAATTGAGTCTTCCTGGCCCCAAAGCTGGTTCTCTATCCACTACACCATGCGGCTTTTTGGAAAGCCCCACACTTTTCAAAGTCCCACACTGGTCATTTAGTAGGTGGTATCACCATAGGAAATACACTTGAGCTCTGTGGCCCTCAATTTCCTCATCCATAGACTAAATGCTGTCCAAGGTCCCCATTTAATTCAAGATTCTGTGATTCTCTGAAACCCTCTGCTGCCTATATATATGAAGCTAAGTGAGACAAGGCGAAAAAAATCAGTAGTCATTAAGAGGTTGGGGAAAGCACAGAACAAGCCAGGAAAAGTTTCATTTTCAAATCAAATCAGCAGATATATGTAAAGCACTTATTAATGTGCAAATGGTGCAAGCCACATGGCTTAACAGTTAAGTCACAAAGTTAAAAGGAGGACAAACCCTCCAAATCCTCTCTCTTCCCGCCAAATCCTTCCAGGTCCTGACAGCTGGATTCAAGGCTGAGCTTTTTTTCAACAAAATGAGGCACAGTTGGACAGGAATGACAACTGCTTTGAAAGCCCTGATTAGAGCAATGACTCAGCTTAGACTGGGGCCAAGGAACTTGTTCATCCCTTCAGCATTTTCAGATGTTAAAGATGATATCAGGGGTTCTTGGGGGCAGATGGGGCGAGCGGAGCATCACCACAGAAACTGACACAGGGGAGGAAGTGCTCATATAGAATGTGAGCAACACTTTCATTGGGGTACACCTCATTTTCAATCTATTTCATTTTGGGTTGTTCTTTACATTGAAGTAACAGTCAGTTCAAGTACTGATTTTGTCACTTCCCAGCTATGTGACCTTATACAAATCATTTGACTTCTCTGAGTCTGTTTCTCAAATATACAGTGAGAGTATTGATGTACGGCATGATAAATATGAAGAATTTAAAGAAAATTGAGATGTATGAGAATGAGGCAAATTGAAGATAGCAGAGCCAAAAGGACAATATGTTTAAATGCTACAGCAGTGGAAATACTATCAACAGAGAGATGCAACAAAATTCTGATCAAAATTCAGCAGTCAAACTTGGAATATTATACTGTTAAAATTAAAGGGCACA
>CM053585.1:410478344-410496740 GCA_028646515.1 Pseudochirops corinnae
AGAGGAAATACCTTTAGGCTGGGGTCAGGGAAGGGACAGAGTTAATGCTTTACAGCTGGTAAGAAATGTGGCTTTTACAACTTAACACAAGACTGAAATTACAACAATGTTTCAAAATTACAAAATCACCCCAAAAAATATTACAAAGGCCACTCAGCACTACCTCAGAAGGACAAAGGGGAGACCATCATAAGCAGAGGGAGAATTATGAGCATAAATACGGACATGGGAAATTATTGGATACGTAAGAGAGATGTCAAGTAATATAGTTTGTTTGGAAAAAAAAAACTCATAAAGAAGAGTGTATCTCACTGGCTGAGAGGGGAGGAAGATGTCAGATTGTGAAGGGCTTTGAATGTTGAGTAGATAAGTTTGAACTTTATGGAAGAGAGAAACAATGAGGGATTTTGAGCCTAACAATGTCATATCAGATATTTTCTGAGAAGTTTTGACCATGGAAGAGGAGAGAGAAGATTTGGATTCAGAGAGGAAAAAAACAACACAAGAGCAGTTGACTCAGAAGGGAAGGCAAAGAAAAGGCAGGCCAAGGATGCTGAACATAAACTTGGAAGTTTTGCCTAAGGCTAGTCCTTTTGGCCAAATAGTTAACTGCTATCAAAGTCTGAGGACTTTGTTTAAGGGTATTAAATTATTTGTGGCAAATTTAGAAGTATTTAACTTAGAGCATTTGAATATTTGAACTTTTTTATGTAAGATTCAGGAATGTTCCAATTTCAAGAATGTTAAATAAAGGAGATAAATTATACTCTATAATTCTATAGTCAAATGTAACATTCACATAATGGCATTCAAGATGCCATCCTGGATTCAGAAAAATATGTTAGGAGAAAGACTTTCTTTCCCTCAGGTTTTTTCTTTCAATTTCCTTCAAATATGCATTTGAACATTGACAGGGAGCCTAGGTTTACAACTAGAGGGTAGGGATACGGCCTACACCAGTGATTTCATAGACAAATCCTAGTTAAGGAAAATCTCTTTAACACCTTCTCTGCAAGTTATAGACTTAATTTCCAAGAGTACTTAGCCATAGACACTAAGGCAATAAATTACTTAATCTTACTTCTTCAGGCAGAAATTCATACATCAATATCACCATGAATTTTGAAGTGGGCTGTAGTAGGGACATAAGGCATTGACAAAAGGTGACCAGAGTCATGTGTGTCTTTTGAGGGGATGAGGATACAAAAGGCGATATCACTGAAATTGTGGATAGAAGGGAAACAAGGTGGGACCAACATGGAGTGGAACTCATGGAGTGTGGGAAAGCCTCAGGACCTTACTTCCTGGGTTCACTTTCATTGTACTAGAATTGATTTTCTTGTGAGGCATTTGTGTTTAGGTGAAGTCAAAAGTGAAAACAATAGCTAATCCCTTAGGCACTTGGGTCATCTGAGAACATTTAACCCCACTAGGAAGCAGAAAGGAAAAAAGTATAGAAATAATCTCCTTCAACCCTGAAATGCAATAAGATTTTTTTTTCCTTTTTAGGAATATTTAATTTTATCATTTTTTAAAAAAAATTTTGAAGTTTCAAATTCTTTCCCTCTCCTGCCAATTGGGAAGGCAAGCAATATGATATAAATTATGCATGTAAAATCATGCAAAACATATTTCCATATTACCCATGTTGCCAAAAAAAACCCACCAATAAAAAGCACAAAACATAAAGTAAAAAAAAAAGAAGTATGCTTCGAACTGTACTCAGAATTTCTGAGATCTGTTTCTGGAGGTGGATAACATTTTTCATCTCCAGGCCTTTGTAATTGTCTTGGATCATTGTATTGACCAGAATAACTAAGTCCTTCACAGTTGATCAATATTGCTGTTACTGTGTAAAGTGTTCTTCTGTTCTGCTCCTTACCTTTGCATTAGCTCATATTAAGACTTACCAAGATTTTCCTGAAACCATCTTGCTCATTATTTCTTATAGCACAATAATATTCCATCACAATCACATGCCACAACTTGTTCACCCATCCCCCAGTTAATGTATATCCCCTCTGTTTCCAATTCTTTGCCCAAAAAGAACTGCTATAGATATTTTTGTACATATAGGTACTTTTCCTTTTTTTTAAATCAAGGGGCACTGATGAGATCACCAAGTGAAACAGTATAGAGGAAGAAGAGAAGAAGGCCCAGGAAAGAGCCCTCTGGCACACTCATAGTTAGCAAGCATAACTTGATTAAAGATACAATTCAGTCCAATCCAATCCAATAAATGTTTATTAAATGCTTACTCTGTGCTAGGTATTGTATTAAGTGCCAGGGACATAATTAATGAAAAGATAGTCCTTGCTCCTCCAGACGGGGAAACAGCACACAAAGGAAGGGAAGAAAACATTGTGGGGTGGGAGTGAGGGGCCAGGAGGCATCTTGTTCTATGGAGTTGTAAACAGACAGAGCAATAGATGCAAAGCGGGAGTGAACTGAGAATCCAGTTGCTGCCTTTTATAAAGGAGGAGTTTGGTACTCTACCCTCTACCCAGTCTTCCAATCTTTGGGGAGAGTAGGCTGAGTGAGGTGGTGTCAATCAAGGCTTGAGTTAGCAGCATGTACTAGCTATGTGACCTTGGGCAAGTCACTTAACCCAAATTGCCCTGCCTTCCCCTCTCCAAAAGAAGAAGAAAGAAGAAGGAGGAGGAGGAGGAGGAGGAGGAGGAGGAAGAGAAAGAGGAGGAGGAGGAAGAGAAGGAAAAAGAGGAGGAGAAGAAGAAGAAGAGATGAGCTTATCCTGGGAGGGACGTGTTGTTCAGTGGAGTTGAAGCCAGGCAGGGTAGTAGGTGCAAAGCAGAGATGTAGCAAAGGAGATCAGAACAAGTGACAAGATAGGCAAGAGAATCAGGGGAGTTTGCTGTATCTAGTCAAGTGTCTCTTATCTTGTATTTATTTATTTTATTTTAAAATTTTTTAAAAGTCTTTTTAGAGGGGGGAGGGCAGGGCAACTGGGGGTAAGTGACTTGGCCAAGGTCACATAGCTAGTGTCAAGTGTCTGAGGTCAGATTTTAACTCAGGTCCTCCTGACTCCAGGACTGGTGCTCTACTCACTGCACCACCTAGCCGCCCCTCTTATGTTGTGTTTATACAGTTAATTTTTTGAACCCAAGTTTAGAACTTTACATTTATATGTGTGTTAGAGGTTAGCTTATTGCATACTTGGCTCATCCTTCTACTTTGTTTAATTTGTTTATAACTCACATCATGACTATGACATCCAATATGTTTGCTATCTCTCTCAATTTTTTGTCATTTGCAAATGAAATAAGCCTGCCATGAGTAAAGGAGTCTCTCTCAGAACCCTGGACCATGTGGGCTATGAGGTGGCTCAGTGTCTAGAGAGACAAACTTGTTGAGAAGACCTGGTGAACTGGCTCCCATGACTGAAGGTTCAGGAGCTTCCTAGCTGCCAGAATTCAAAAGGGTCACCTCAGTAGGTGCTCCAGGGGCTTCCTCAGGCTTTCGGTAGGCATGCTGTCCTAGTCACACAGATTTCCTACTTTGTAATCATTCTAATTTTGTTTGCTGCTCTCTCATGTCCAACTCTTTGTGACCGCGTTTGGGGTTTTCTTGGAAAAGATACTTGAGTGGTTTGTTATTTCCTTCTCTGGCTCATTTAGCACATCAGGAAACTGAGGTAAATAGGCTTAAGTGACTTTTACTAGACATCTAGTATCTGATGCCAGATTTGAACTCTGGTCATCCTGACTCCAGGTCCACTATGCCACCTAGCAGCCTTAATTTTGTTTATCTTCTGTGTTTAAAATTATATATTGAGTGGTAGCTAGGTGGTGCAATGAATAGCTCACTAGCCCTCAAGTCAGGAGGACCTGAGTTCAAATTCAGCCTCAGAAAAGTGGCATACGGACTAGCTGTGTGACCTTGGGCAAGTCACTTAACCCCAATTGCCTTGCCTTCCCCCCTCAAAAAAAAATAAAATTATATATTGAGTTCCTTAATCTATTCTCTTTTAGTTAGATGTGCTGGCACAGGCCTATACTCCCAGATATTGAGGGAGCTGAGGCCAATGGATCACTTTAGCTCAAGAATTCTGAGTTGCAACTGGCTAAGCTGATCACTTGTCCACACTAAATTTGGCACCAGCATGGTTACTCTCCTCCCACCACCAACCACCCCCCACTCCATCCCCAGTTCTCACTACCCATAGTGTTTCATCTCCTACAAAAGTTGTTTATAGCAGGCATGAGAGATTTAGTATTCAGAAGTATGAAAGTATCTTTTCCTTCTTCCTTTCTGCTAATTACTGACTCCTTTAAATCTTTAGAGACTTTTTGTCACTCGATGATTCCTTTTTTCCTCTTTTTCTCCTCTGTCCAATTTCCTTTTTTTTTTTTAAGGCTATAGACTTGAGAGAATTAGTTTTGTTTCTTAATCTTTTCTCAATAACTGTACTAATTTGTATTTCTTGTGTTTCTTTTGTTTGGAGTTTTTGCACATTGAATATTCTGATGACCTCTCTTCTCCCTTTCCCCCCCTTCCCAAAGAATGCCTCAAATGCCTCTTTGGTTAAAGGTGCATTTCTGTTCATTGCTGATTAGGATCTGCCTTGAAGGGTCTGTTATGTTGAATTGGAGCTTCTTTGCTTCTCTAATTTCATATGTTTAAAGAATAATTTTGCGTTGTTGAAATTGATGCCCTTTTTTCTAGCTGCCTGTAAACCTTGTTGCTAGGTATTAAAATTATAAAAATTTAACCATTACCTGCTTAGGAGTTTCAAGGGTGGAATTTTTCCTCTAGTAGAAATTTGTGGATTCAATCAATTAGTTCATTGTTGTCTAGATTCAGAAATTCTGGCCAGTTTTCTTTTAGACATTATTTCCTGAAGTATGTTTTTCTGTGGGTTTGGTTTTGGTTTTTGGTTTTTGGTTATTTTTTTTTGTCATGTTCTACTGGGATACCTAAGATCTGGGATACTTATTTCACACTGTATGGGATATTTATCTTTGCCACTCACTTTTCTACAGGATACTCTGTCTCCTGATTCCAGGCCTTTTCACTAGACTGTTACTTGACATGAAATCCTTGGCATTGTACATGAATTTCATTGTACATTGAACAAATACATTATACGCGGTATTTCACTGCATATGAAATAGATTCTCATGTGCCCCTGGTTGTTTAATTTAACTTTAGTGTTATCTACAGACAAACCTAGGGAACCTAGACCTTGTTAGAGCGATGTTTTGGACTAGATTGGACAATGATCTCTTCCCAACAGTTTATATTCTACTATCTCAGATGAATCTAGACTTGCATAGGATGAACTAATCTAAGGACACTGTAGTATAGTGGAAAGAGGCTTGACTTGGAGTCAGAAGATTAGATTGGCCTCCCTAAGGCTTAATTTCCTCATTTGTAAAATGGAAATTATAATACTTGTACTACTGACATCAAAGGGTTGCTGTGAGGATGGAATAAGGTAATGTATGGAAAGTGCTTTGAGCTTTAAGTGCCATAAAAGATTGTTTTGAGGAGATCACCTTTTGAAAGAATAGAAGAGGCCTGGATTAGGATGGAAGATGGCTTTTAGTACCTATGGGGCTTCCACTGTGGAATTTGCTGGATCCTCTCCAAGCAATTGCACAAGCTGTACATAGGCTGTGGCCGTTGTTATACTGTTTGTCATCTGGTCAGGCACAAGAAATATCTACAAGAAACGGTCACTTTAAAAAATGTCAATCTTTCAGAAAAGTAATGATCCTAGTGAATTGGACAAAGGGGAAATGGAATTATTTGAGGTCTGTGCTTTTAAATTTTCTAAGGAAAGTGACCCCTGCTACCATCCTCACTAGGAGTCCTAGAAAGATTTGAAAGTGGTAGGATTGTGTGCAAGAAAATATGCCAAGAAAATAAGAATAGCCAAAGTGATTTGCTATCAGGAACCATGGTGCTCCAGGATGCTGGTTCACTTTGTGAACATGTCCCAAACAGAAGTCATTCTTCTTTTCCCAAAAGTCACCCCTTTTCTGAAATTCACTATTTCTGTCAAATTTATCACCATTCACCCCTCCCCCCGCCCCAGTAACCCAGGTTCAAAATGTTGGAGTCTTCCTTGACTCCTCACTCATTCTTCCTCATCCCATACATCTAATCAATGGCCAGCTCTTATCAATTCTGCTTTTGCAACATCTCGGAAGTCATCCCTTTGTCTTCAAACACATGGCCATTGCCTTGGTCCGAGCCCTCATTACCTCTAACTTGGATCATCACTATAGATGCCTACTCATTTCCCTGCCTTAGGTCTTTCCCCTTTCCCATCCATCCTACAGGCAAAATGCTATTATTGAAGCATAGCTGTGACCATATCATTCATTGGAGTGAGCTCAGTAAACTCTGCATTCTCTATAGGATCAAATACAAAATGTACCGTCATTTAAAGCACTTGTTAGCATTTTTATGTTTTACTCCTCTTCACATACTCTCTAGTCTACATTGGCATTATTGCTGTTTCTCACATATGGCATTCAGTCTCCCATCATTGTGCTTTTCTTTTTGGAGGGAGGAAGACAAGGCAGTTGGGGTTAAGTGACTTGCCCAAGGTCACACAGCTAGTTAAACATCAAGTGTCTGAGGCTGGATTTGAACTTAGGTCCTTCTGACTCCAAGGCCAGTGTTCTATTCATGGCACCACCTAGCAAATCACTTTGGTTATTATTATTTTCTTTGCATATTTTCTTATTATTGCATATTATTCACTGTGACCACTTTTAAACATTGTGCTTGTAAACTCTCTTCTGCTTGCACAAAATGCACTTCCTCCTCACTTGGAGTCTCTACTTTTCTCAAAAGCTCAGCTCAGACACCACCCTCTACATGTGGCCTTTCCAAGATCCAAACTCCCAGTCACTAGTGACCCAGACATTTCCTTATATCTATTTTGCAAGTTCTTTTATGTGATATTTTGTTTTTCCCTAAGACAATATAAACCCTTTGAAGGCAAAGATTATTTCATTTTTGTCTTTGAATACCCCATGCCTGGCACATAGCAGCTGCTCTTTAAATACTTGTTGGTCAATTCACTGGAATCTGTAGTAAGGAGTCAATTAGTCCATCTTTATTGAGTACCTACTGTGTGCTTGATAGTGTCTTAAAGTAATGGGGTAGTCCAAGTCCAAAAGAAGTAGATGTGGTTCTTTCTCTCTCAGAGCTTGCAGTATAATGAGAGAGATAAGACAAACAGACATGAAAAAGATCTAACACAATGAAGGGAATTAAATAAATGTAAACAGATAGTGAACTGGATTACTTATATAAATGCTGTGGGGATGGTGAGATGAACGGCAGGATGGGACACAGGTGGGTTTCAACAGGGAATGCTTAATGAAGTAGGAAGATTTTGGACTGGGTTAGCAGAGAGACTTTAGGACAAGAAGTGAAATGTAAGGGGACTTTCACACTTATTTTTTTTTTGGAGGGGGGAAGGTAGGGCAGTTGGGGTTAAGTGACTTGTCCAAGGTCACATGGCAAGTTTTGTGTTAAGTGTCTGAGACCTGATTTGAACTCAGGTCCTCCTGACTCCAGGGCCAGTGCTCTATTCATTGCACCACCTAGCCACTCCCAGCTTTCATACCTTTTCATTCATTAAGATTCAAACCTACTGGGGTGACTAGGTGGCGCAGTGGACAAAGCACTGGTTTGAGAGTCAGGAGAATGTGAGTTCAAATATGGCCTCAGACACTTAACGCTTACTAGCTGTGTGACATTGCATGAGTAACTTAACTTCAATTGCCCCTCCAAGAAGCCAAAGAAGAAGAAGAAGAAGAAGAAGAAGAAGAAGAAGAAGAAGATAAATGTAATAAGGCAGCACCATATTGTTTAAAAAGCAAAAAGAAAGAAACCTGAACCTGGACTAGGAGTCAGGAGACCCAGACAGGCTACTACCTGGATGATCCTGAGTAAGTGAATCACTTCATCTCTCTTAGTCTCAATTTTTCCATCTGGAAATTAAAGGGGTTGGGTGACATGACCTCAATAGTTCATTCTAGTGCTACATTCTATGATTATATTCATATAATATGAATATATCATCTCTGAGTTGGCCGGATAATGAGAATTGGAAGCTAAAGTTGATTGTGATATAAATAAGAGAGACATTTGGGAGCCATTGCGGATTCTTGAAGAGGGGAATGACACAATCAATCATTCATGACATTAAAAAAAATTCTTAAATGTTTTTATTAATGCTTTTTTCTTCTTTTATACCATTGTCACATCCCAATGATCCCTTCCCCTCATAAAAATACAATGACATTTAAAAGTTGCATAAGCAAAAAAACTCAGTAACATGTTAATGGAAATAATAAAGCACCAAACCTTGATAGAGAGGAATTAAAGAATATCTTGGATACCTATATGGCACATTAGACTCCTCTCCTCTTCTCCTCCCCTCCACCACCCTGTTCATAGGAAGGATTCCATCACTAACAGGATTTAAGAAATTCATGTTCTAATTGATGCTATATATGTATTGAATATCCACTTTGATGGATACTTCAGTGAGTCAGGTGTACAGGATATTAAGCAACTCAACGGCATCTTTGTGAAAATTGAACACAAAATAAAGGTATCAAACCAGGAGTTTATTTTGCAATAAGCATAATTCCCAGTTCCCCTTTGACCTCCACTACACTGTTATCAAAGGCTATAATGGAGAATCTAATAATCTTTTGATAAGGAAGAAGACAAAAGTAGAAAATGAAGGAACATGCAGTTAACAAGTGATCCATATGTTTCAATGGTACTACTGTATTTGCATACAAATCCAGGCTCCAGGCTCTGGAAAGGGAGACTGCAAAATCCCAGACTCAGTTGTTTCTTTGCTGCCTGAAATAACGATTATAGGCAGCACTATATCCGTGAATAAAGGCATAACGTGAACAGAGGGCATAGTCATCACATGCTTCTCGCTGGATTTCATACGTAGGCTTGGTACGTTCTCTGGTCCTGTAAAACCAAGGAAGCAGACAGAAAAGAGTGAACCATCAGGATTCGTGGTTTGATAATGGTGACATGAGAAAAGGAAAAAAAAATTGAATTATTTGGAGAGACAAAAAGCCACAAAGTGATAGGGAGAAAAATGAAGAAAGGAGAAGAGGAAAGGAAGAAATAGGATCATTATGATATAGTATATAAAAATAAGGCTGTTAGTTTTTCTTTCCCCTTCTTTAAGTGCCTCCACAAATTCAGTATTTCTTACCAGACTGCTTTGACCCTTTGGGACTCAGGCTTGGTTCTAAGTTCTAAGTCCCCAAAGACTTGGTTATGGTTAGGAATCCTTACCTTTTATTGAAGATTCCCTGCCTGGAAATTATGCAACTCAGTGCTCCATGATTAATAAAAATTAACAATAATACTAAGTGATAGTTTAAGTATAATAAACTTTAATAGTTTAAAACTTCACTAAGACTTTGGAGATGCCCTATTTAATACTTTAACTGCTTTACATGTGTTATCTCTTGATCCTCACAACAATACTACACAGTAGGCCCTATTATTACCTCCATTTTACAGACAAGGAAACCGAGACCAAAAGTGGTTAAGTGACTTTCCCAAGGTCACACAGCTAGTAAGTGTTTGAGACCAGATTTAAATGCAAATCTTCCTGAAATCATCCAGATGCTCTTTCTAAGGTCTCACCTTTAATTGTAATAGAGTATAGGCTAAAATTTTACCTTCTGAAGAAAAAGAAAACATAATTTATCCATAGATTGGCCATATAATTTCATTAGAGAGCATTACTTCCAAATTCTAGTGAACTCTTTAATCATATGACCGCAGAACATTTTGGAAATAGCTGTTTTCTGTTTGGGAAGCATCAAAATGCTGTGATTCCTTCTTTATGGTCAAACGACATATTTTAAATGTTTCCACCTTTAAAAATTTCATGTCCAGTTCAGTGCAGAGTTTTATCATCAGATTGTATATTTTTAACTGAGGTTTTTGGCTTTATACTTATTCATTTACTGAGATTCAAACCTACTGGGGTGGCTAGGTGGCACAGCAGATAGAGCACTGGTGCTGGAGTCAGGAGGACCTGAGTTCAAATCTGACCTCAGACACTTAACACTTACTAGCCATGTGACTTTGGGCAAGTCACTTAACTCCAATTGCCCAGTCTTCCCCCATCCAAAAAGTAAAAAGAAAAAGATTCAAACTTGCCCCTCTCCTTAGATCACAAGAGGAGCTAGTTTCTTAGTTTATTTAGGCCTGGGATGCTGCATCACAAATCTATAATTCCATCCCTCTACCTTCCTCTCCATTGTCCTTTGTTACTTACCTCTCCTGGATTTTAGCTCTCCATCTCTGCTGAGGTGACATAAAGTTGTTGGCATTTCGCCTGTTAATGAAGGGAACTAAGGAAATAAAAGTTAAAGATGCATGATTTGAGAAACAGTACAAGATTATAATTCAATGAACTAACTCTTAGATACCACCCTAGGAGAATTTCTTTTTCCTTTTTTTCTAGTCTGGATCTATGATTTCACTGGTAAGGAGAATTCCTAGTAAGGAAATCTCACATTTCAGTACAGATCAGCAAATGTTCTATCATTTATAGTCAGAGAGCTGCTTGGGGACTGAGAGGTAAATCATTTGCCCAGGGTCACACAGCCAGTATGTATAAGAGGTAGTGCTTGATCCTGGGTCTTCCTGACTCCAAGGCTCACTATTCTCTCTCCCACAGTGTGTCTCAGATTCATACAACCTCCAAAAGTCAGAAAAAAGACCCAGTGTTGATTAGTGGAACACCCAGTTAGCTCATCTCCAAATAAAGACATAGCTATTTTCTATCATCCCGTCAAATTTTCCATTTCTATATAGAGTGCAGATGTAGGCCAGTTTGAATTTCCCAAAGAAAATTTAAATCAGGTTCTAAATATGTTGAGCGTTGTGTTTCTGCCAGGGAGCAAAGCCCTCATGTTCACTTGGTAATACAAATGAGAAAAGCCGCCAGGGTTTTCAGATTCTGACTTAACTTTACCCAGTGGCTCATATTCTCTTTACTCAGCTATTCCTAAACTTTCATCAAATAAGAGTAGGAATGTGTTCTTTATTGTAGGTCATTTAAGAAAATTTAAAAAAAATCACTTACTCATTTCATAAGATTCCATGCTTTCATGGGACTCTGGGGAAGAAGAAAAAGAAAACCATTTTATTTTTATGGCATAGCTAAAATTCATATATACCAATGGAAAGGAAGGCTTAGGAAGAGAAAAGTTAAAAAGATATTGGGAATACATTTAGCAAAGTAGCTATTGCTAATTTCAGGGAACAAGTACATGTGAAACAGGATTTCTAACTGTGTCCTGATTAGCTGCATACTTATTTTACTTGTCTGTCAGAAAAAACGACCACATTCTTACCTGAAGAATTCTGAGGGTCAGGCTAAAGGTTAGATCAGCCATAATCGTTTAGTAAGCACCTGCTATGTGTTGTATGCTGTTAGGCACTGGAAACCCAGAGACAAAATGAAAAACTGTCCCTGCCCTCAAGGAGCTTACATTTTCATAAGATGGTACAGCTAAAGCAAGAACAAGATATTCTGAGGAGCAAGGAAGTTCTGTCCCATTAGAATGAGTACTCCCTGGACACAAACCTTTCTTTGCATCCTCAGTGTTTAACATAGTCAGCATTTGACACAAGTTTGTTGATGACTAACAATTAGGTCTCTTATGAAAGTCTTCTTGTAGGATGTGGCTCCTGAGCTAAACCTTGTAGCCAAGGACTCTAAGAAGTATAGGCAAGCAGAGAGTTCATTTTAGGAGGGGGCCATCGAATGCCTATGAGGAAGCAGGGGAGGCAGATGATGGAATAGCTGGGTTGACAGAGCAGTAAGTCGACCACTTTGACCAGACCATAAAGCACATTAAGCAGAGTGATATAGAATAGGTCTGGAGAAGTATGTTGGAGCTAAATTACAGTGATCTTAAAAGGGAGTTCTAGGAACTTATATTTTATTATAGAGAAAAAGGGGAGGAATTCCTGAAAATTACTCTGCAAGGAAGTGACATAGACTTATGATTTAGGGAGATTATTTTGGCTGCTGTGGGGATGGGATGGCAAGGAGAGAGGAAGGAGAAACCAATTGGGGCTATGACAAGAGTGATGAGAACCTGAACTTGGGTAGTGGTTGTGTGAGTAGACAGGAGGGAACAGGTGGGAAAGATGTTGTTAAGGCAGAATTGACCGATTTCTATTGGTTGGATGTAGGAGTGAAGGAAAAGAGTCCAGGGAGGACTCCAAGAAGGTGACTTGGAACAAGGGAAGGTTTGGGTGTGATGAAGAGTGCCATTTTGGACATCTATGAGCTAAGGGAAGATGTCCAGTAGGAAGTTGGTGATACAGCACTAGTGAGAGCTTAGGAGACAAGCCTAGCATACACACAACACATACACACAGACATACACACATTTGTATAGTCATGACAATTTGATCACATAGAAATTGATAAGCTCACTGAAAGAATATATAAAAGAGAGCTTAGGACAGAGCCCAATGGCACATAATGTGATACAAAGACACACACATAGCCCCCCTTTTTTTCTTCCTTATAGGGGTCTTTTCCAGAATAAAGTTCAGTGGAGTATGCACTCAGATATTCTCCAGGTTATGCAGATGCCCAAGCCATGGGCTCACTATAATAGGTCCATGAGTGGTTCTGAATGCCACTTAGGCATCTATCAGCATTTTAACCAGTAAACTATACTTAGCTGCTGAGTATTAGGTCAGTTTGAGTAGAGATATAGGAAGATGTACGAAGCAATTTTGTGTTTTACTGAATATAGTATTTAGAGATATGACAAGAAATAATTTTTTATAATTGGATTTGATTTAAAATGTTTCTCTAGAAAGTGGGTGAAAAGAGAAGTCCAATCTATTATTAGATAAGTTATGTCTATATCTTCAAAATGAAGTTGACAATTAGGGGTATTATTAACATAACTCAGGCCCCCAAAATTTCACCTGAAAAAAAGTTAATTAAGTAAAAGTTAAAATCACTTGGGTAATTGTCTTACGTTTTTCCTTCCAAACTTGCACATTTAGAAACAGCTAGAGAGAGATTCAACAAGACAACAAGAGGTGCCATATTCTGATATAAAAGGATCATAAGTTGTGCAAGGACTCCCATAAGTCGAGGAGTGGAGCCTCTCTCCTGCTTGGACTGTACCTGAACCACTTCAGAGCAGAGATTTTCTATGGTGGAAGTCTTACTCATTTAAGCCAGGGTCTAACCTTCCTAACCCAATGTCCCTCTTGCCTTTCAGTAGGAGTATCCTAAAGTGAAATTGCACAGATAAGTTAACCTGATTATTTCAGAGACAGTCTTAGAGAAAGCACCTAGTTCAAGGCCATCATTTTACAGTGAGGAGATGGAAACCAAAGAGGTTAAATGACATCCAAAGCCACATAGCTAGACGGTGACTCCATCGCATCCCACCCCTTCTAAGTTGTCTTCTGTTCTATTTACATCCTTAAAAGCAGAGTTAGGGCTTCACCAAGAAAGGATAGAAGCTAGAAGAGAAATGGAAAGATAAGCAGTGTAGGAGACGGAAGGCACTGAGAAGCAGAAGAAATCTAGGGAAATGAGGACATAGTGAGCTAATGGAAACAGGGGATGAAGTCAAGGAGGGAGGAGAAAAGAGAGAAATTCAAAGTAACATGAAGAGAGAGACACAGGCAATGGAAAATTCAGGGAGGCTGAAAAGAGTTTCTTACCATAGCACAGAGCTACCACTGCTAAAGCAGCCAGAAGGGTGACAACGAGTAACGTCTTCATGGTCTTTCCCTTGTCCCCCTGGGTAGCTCTCACACGTTCCTTTGCAGCGGTTGGTAAAGTGAAGCTTCCTACACGCTGCTTCTCAGAGGCTGGGAAGTTAAAGCAGTGGTGTGTTTTTATTAGGAAAGCAGGAGCAGCTGGGAGGGGAGGAAGTAGTGGGAGGGGTCCCGGAGAAGGTGGAGAATGGTTGGCACTTATTTGCACTGGTTCTGTTCCCAAACATTCACTTTTCACAGATTTGATCAGCTGTGGGCCAGAAGTTTCCCCCACCCCCAGTTTTGACCAGTACTACAAAGGGAGGCTGCCCTGGTACAAAAGTTCTAACCGCTGTACGCTTGGAGTCAGAGCCAGACCTCAGGCAATGGTCCACAGAGGAGGGAGTTACTATAAACATGTTTACCTTTATAATTCCTCCTCTGATATGCCCTCCTGGCTCTTCCCATAATCACTTCAGCTGCAGTACACAGAGTCTATAGTGTTTCAATGGCCCCTGTGATGCAGGAGAGGAGAAGTTCCCAGGGATAAAAGACTGTTCACATCTCCATGTTAACTTGCCTCCCCATCGGTGTTGGACTTAACCCACTGCTCAATTAGCTATTTTCTTCATGACCTGACACTTTTCCAGGCAAAAGGAGGGAGGACAAATATTATGCCACCTTGACAAATTCTGCCTGTTTTCTTGGCATCATTGGAATAATAATAATAATCACAGCTAGCATTAATATAGTACTTTAAGGCTTATAAAGCACTGTATATATATATATATATAATTTTATTTGATCTCCACATTCTTTTGAGATAAGTACTATCATTATTCCCATTCTACAGATGAGGAAAATGAGACCGAGAAGTATTAAATGACTTTCCCAGAGTCATACAGCCCAGATCCAGTGCTTTTACCCACTATGCCACCCAGCACCTAGTGATTTATCAGTCCTTCATGGAGTTAGTTCAGTCCTGTTTCTTGACATAGGAAAGCTGATGACACAGTGAATTGAACACCAAGCCTAGAGGCAGGAAGATGTGAGGTCAAATCTGGCCTCCAACCCTGACCAGCCGTGTGACCGTGGGCAAATCACTTCACTCTGTTTGCCTCAGTTTCCTTATCTGAAAAATGAGCTAGAGAAGGAAATGACAAACCACTGCAGTATCTTTGCTAAGAAAACCCTAATGGGGTCATGAACAGGCAGGCACGACTAAAAAGACTGAACATTTCCTGGAGTATCCCATGCACCCCCCAGCCGGATATCGTGGCTCCGAACTACACAGGATCTTTATTTTTTCCAAACGTATCTCCCAAATACACAAGCCATTTGTATGCTTGAGACAGGTGGTGGAAATTATTCCTTCTCTGTGTTACAGGAAGCTTTTAGCATGCACTAACACATGCAACTTGACATAAAAGTAAATACTTACTACTTTTCTGGCATTAAAATGTGGTTGTAAGAAATTAGTATTGAAAAGGTTTTATTGTTTTGTGACCTCCTCAGTACAGACACAACTAGAGGGGCGTTAAAGCTCTGGGCCTGAGGGCAGGAAGACCTCAGATACTACCTGTGTGACCCTAGGTAAGTCATTTAACTTCTGTTTGGCTCAGTTTCCTCAACTGGAAAATGGGGATAACAATCACACCTACTTTGCAGGATTATTGTGAGAATCAAATGAGATTTGACTTAGCACATACATTTGAGATTATATAGGACATATAGGTCCTATATAAATGCTGATTCCTTTCCCCTTTCCCTTCTCTTTTTTCATGTGGTCATTACGTTACCTACCATAACCTAGCCAGTTTGCTTTAGTTATAATATCTGTACCTAGAGACATGAGCACAGAGATCCATATGTATGTAAACATGTGTCTACTTTCACTATGATCTCTTAGCGAAGCTGTGCTGTTATTTCTTTTCTTACCAGGAGCATTCACCTTGGTACTTGTGATTCTGATTATCCTATGGTTAACATTCTGCTCTGCCTCTTGGGTAGGTTCATATCTTGGCCATACTTGTCCTTTTGACTATGGGTATACCTCTTGTGTGGGAAAAGAGACCTCTTGGGCAAGTGTTATGACTTCTCTTCCCTCCTTCATACATTCCTTCAGTTCCAGGAGCATTGATGACCACTAAGAGGAGTTTCATTCTGTTCTTAGCTATATAAAAGATTCCAGAGTGTTTGGAAGACAGTGTTGGGGGTCTGTAACTCCATTGGGCCATTTAGAGGCATTGGCCCTTTGGGGAAGGCCCAGGATACAGCTTAAAAGTTTCATAACATTTTCTGGAACTCCTTTGATACAAAATTCACACTTGCAGCCCCATCCTAAGGTGTTCTTCAGGTAACACTCAGATATGACCTTCGGGTTAGAATGACCAAAGGTGGTGAGAGATGGTCAGAGAGAGGAGGAGGAGAGAGGCCTTGCATGTAAACAGAAATGCTTCCAAATTGCTAAACAAACCACCTAAGACACTCTTAAACAGAAGAGTCCTTGTGTTTGTCTTTGGTCAGTTCTGCCACAGTGACCCAAGGAATAGGGCCTTTCATACCACAACTTTATGACCTTTGACTGACCTCTAACATCTTCCTGTACCCATCCCTCAAAATGACTCATCTAAATCATAACACTTTATTAGCTACTCTAAATGAAAAACCTACTTTAGTGCCATATGAAGAGTTTGGGGGTATCTACAAGCAGGGGACTTATGGGCACTTGGTTTGGTAAGTGAATCCTGCTGGGCTTGACTTAGCACATACATTTGGCTTCTCAAAGTTCTTGCAGGCTTCATAACCCTGTCCTTGGACGCACCAGGCCTTTTCTTTGGCTGTGCAATGTCAATTGCACCACTTAAGTTCAAGTTGAAAACATTGCTTCAGCCTCTTGATATGCTGCATGAATTATTCTATCATTCCCTGCTAGAAATCTCTGAACTTCTCTATCTTGAGACCCCTACAATGTCAGGCCTAGTTTCATAAATAGTCCCTCTCCTGGTTTCTGCTGGAATATCTATCCCTAGCTACTTCTTTCTATGTACTCTCAAGCCTTTTCAAAGTTTTCTTCTCATCACCTAGTTCTTTACAAGTCAAAATGGTGGAGGCACGGTTAGGTAGCCATTTATCTGAAAAAGATCTTAAGAGTTTTGCAAGCATAATTTGAAGCAACAGCATGATGTGGCATTCATAAAAACTAATGTAATCTTTTTTTCAATTTATTTATTTTACTTTTCAACATTCATTTCCACAAGATTTTTAGTTACAAATTTTTTCTCCCTGTTTTCCCCTACCCCCATCCCAAAATAGTGAGCCTACTGAATACCCCTTCCCCCAATATGTTCTCTTTTATATCCTCCCCCATGCCCCCCAACTTTCTAGTAGGGCAAGATGGATTTTTATACCCCAATGCCTGTATATCTTATATCCCAGTTGCATGTAAAAAACATTTTTTTAACATTTGTTTTTAAAACTTTGCTTTCCAGATTCTTTCCCTTCTTCCCTCCTCACCCACCCCCACTGGGAAGACAAGCAAGTCAATGTAAGTTGTACATATATAGTTACCCAAATCATTTCCATAGTAGTTATATTGTGAAAGACTAACTATATTTCCCTCCATCCTATCCCACCCCCCACTTATTCTATTTTCTCCTTTGACCCTGTCCCTTTTCAAAAGTGTTTGCTTCTAACTACCCTCTCCCCCAATCTGCACTCCCTTCTATCATCCCCCCTCTTATGCCCTTCTGCCCTACTTTCCTGGAGGGTAAGATGCCCAAATGAGTGTGCATATTTATTGTTCCCTCCTTAAGCCAAATTCAATGAGAGTAAGGTTGACTCATTCCCTTTCACCTTCCTGCTCTTCCCCTCCATTGTAACAGTTTTCTCTTGCTTCTTTTATATGAGATAATTTACCCTATTCTATCTCTCCCTTTCTCCTTCTCCCAATATATTCCTCTCTCACCTCTTAATTTTATTTTTTAGATATCATCCCTTCATATTCCACTCGTCCTTTGCCAACTATGTATACATGTACACACACATACACACACTCACACACGTTTATACACAAATACATTCTAATATACATACATAGACACATATGTACATATACATATACATACATACATACACACACATATATATATTCCCTTCAACTATCCTTATACTGAGAAAAGTCTCATGAGTTACAGTTATCATTTTTCCATGTAGGAATCTAAATAGTTAATAGTTTAATAAGTTCCCTATAATTTCTTTTTCCTGTTTACCTTCTCATGCTTCTCTTACTTCTTGTATTTGAAAGTCAAATTTTCTGTTCAGCTCTGGTTTTTTCCATCAAGAATTCTTGAAAATCCTCTATTTCATTGAATGACCATATTTTCCCCTGAAGTCTTATACTCAGTTTTGCTGGGTAGGTGATTCTTGGTTTTAGTCCTAGTTCCTTTGACCTCTGGAATATTCCAAGCCCTTTGATCCCTTAATATAGAAGCTGCTAGGTCTTGTGTTATCCTGATTGTGTTTCCACAATACTCAAATTGTTCCTTCCTGACTGCTTGCAGTATTTTCTTCTTGACCTGGGAACTCTGGAATTTGGCTATGATATTTCCA